>JAQIUQ010004350.1:0-457101 GCA_030378365.1 Hybognathus amarus
GAATACTGCTACAGAGATCATTTGACAACACTTTTGGAAACGTTCTCTACCATTTCAGTGACCTAAAACTGCTGCCATAGAAATGATCTACACTCTTTATTCCCGGTAGTGCTCCAAAGCTAAAGGGATGAGTCAAGTCAGCAGATTGTTATGCTAAAGAAACCTCTTCATGGTGACCGGAAATCCCACTGCGAAATGATCCTGCTTTTATTCGCAGCTACTAGCCACATACATTCATAATTGAACACAAAATATTATTAATTTGAAATATATTATTGCTTCAAGAGGTCTCACAGTACCCGCTTGAGCGGTGTGATATCAGTTGTAATGGCTGTGGTTGTGGAATAACAGACCACTAGATTGTGTGATTGAAGAATCTGAATTGATTTTTGCAGGGAGCTGTGTAAAAATATAAATGAATGATGCATGTTTCTGCAAGGACAAGTTTGTGAACGGACTGTTCGACGGCAGGTAAACGTAAAGCCAGATGATAAATCTACTTCAAATGTCACAACTACCAAAAACAAGTCTCACACCAGATGAGAAACGGTGAACGTGACAGGACAAAAGCAAGCCATTATAATGAAACCATTATAATGAGTGATGTCTGTCTACACTGGATGTGGTGCAGCGATAGTACACTGAAAGACCAGTCTCTCCTTCTGATTCGCCAGAATAACGGTGAGTGATGAAAGAGAACGCAGTGTGTTGTGTGCCTCAGAACACTAGCTTCTGATAGTCTGAACCCGAAACAAGTCAAGACGCTACTTAGAGACTTCACATCACGAACACAAAGAAAAAAAGTTAGAGTTGAGAAGTTGTAGTACTGTATTGAATTACAATGTTTTAACTAAATCCTGTAGGAAAGTTTAGAAAAAAGTTTGGGAAACCACTGCTTTTTTTCAATGGTAAGTTTATGTCATCAACTTGCTCACCCATTCCAAAGTCATAAGTCTTTCATTCATCTTTGGAACATAAAGGAAGATATTTTTCAATGAAATCTGAAGGTGCGTCGCAGATTCATGTATCGGATGTTTGCAGTATAATTAGTGAGAAATTCCAAATAGAAAAAGTGCAATTTAAATACCCGGGTAATGCACTTAATTAACAGAATAAATGAAGTGTGGGATTTTCGGACACTTCGGACCAATCGCAAAGGAACCCGAAGCCTCGCGGTCTTTCATGATGTGATGCCGCTTTTGACCTGTCTTGTGGACTTTAATGGACATGCGCACACAATTAAGAGCATTTAGTCAATTTCGCAGCTTATAATCAATTATACACTAAAGTCTCTCTGTAGTCAATAATTATATCCCTTAAATCTCATCTTTGATCACCAAAATTACATATTTAAAATGTTCATGCCTTGAAATATTAGCTTTGAATGTAACTCGATACCCTTTCATTTTTGGCAGTATTTGTGGCTACTATGAATATGCAAATTAGCCCCATCTTCCACTCACTCACACCAACACCAATCAATGAGTTTTTTTTTATGTGCGTCATGCAATTATGATTTACCTTCTGTTCACCATTTTAAAATGTGACTATGGAATTAATTTGATTATTTGAATTAATTTACAGCCCTGATATTTACACCTATGAGTTATTTACTTTATTTTTTATTTACGAGGAATTTATTTCAATTCCTCCTTTATATTTCGCTTACAAAATACCAGTATACAGGTTTTAAATGAGTAAATAATGACAGAGCTTAAAGGCAGAGGAGAAACCTTTTCTTTTATTAACTATCATCTCATTCAATTCATTTAATTGAACTTTTTGGTACCGCTTAATATTAAGTGGCTTTAAGTACAATGTACTTGCATTGAAATTAATAATTTAAAAAATTGAACTTATTGTGTGTCATACATGTTTTTACATTGTACATATATTTCAATGTTAATACATAGTACTTAAAGCCACTTAATATAAAGTGGGACCTAAATATTCCCTAAAATGATATCAGCTGGCTTCTGTACTTCCAGAGCACTTCTCGCTTCCCTGATACTGTAATCATGACTATTTATTTATATTGAACTAATTTGCAATTAAGAGAGCATTTCATCTGAATGTTTTAACTAAACAGTGAGGATTATTACCATGATGGATTGTGGAACTTTCACAACAAACCAGGCAGTGCATTTAAAATCAACATTTCATACAAGTGGAAATAATGTATAGACAGCTAATATATAATGAAATGGCAAATTAACAAATACATTTATAATAATAAAGCTGTTGTTTACACATGACACACAGAGACACAGTTGTATTCAACTGAAGGTCATTGCGGTCATGAATATTATACCTCAAAGCTCGAGGTGAGGTTTATTTAACTGGGCGAGATGTGTGGTAAACTGAGCAGACGGCATCTGTGAAAGCTTCAAACGTTACGCTGATGACATGCTCACACTGCTGGGATTTCTTATTTATCACACATTTCAGTGTGTTCCACACCCAGCCCACTCTGACAGCTAACACTAGCCATAACTTCGTTTGCATTCACTCAGATATATATGCGATTATGAATATGTGAAATATGGTAAATATTTCAAAAATCTTCTGTGCATTCTGTTTTTATTTTTTTAAATGGCTCTAAGACATTAATCAGAGAATCACTCAAGTTTTATTTTTTAAAATGTTAAATTATGTACCTTTTTTCCTGGCCTGTGAGATGATATCCGGCGCACTCTTGCTTCATCACGCGGGTCACATAGAGAGGACAGTTGGTTTAACTGGCAATCGTGATCAGCTTGAAACACTGCCTCAGCCTCTAGCTACACACACACACACACACACATAATAAAGGACATTGCAAATCAGATCTCTATGTATCTCGCATAGTTCCTCACACAATACACTATGTAGATTTATTCTATGCATAACTAAAATAACTTATAAATCTCAGTTTGCCACCCCACACACACCCTCTCATGACTGAGTGACCTCAGTAAAATTAAATCAAGGATCACGTCTGCAAAAGATCACTGACAGACTAATTTCAGACAAATTAGATCTGTGAGGCGGCCGATTTTATGCCAACATGAAATCAATACAGAGATCCTTCTCTTATTGTGTGAAACAGATGTGTTATGGGGATTGCAGTGATGTTCTGAAATGATATACAGCTGTTATTAGTGGTCACTGACCTCTTCCAGGCGGCTGAGAACATGTCCCTAGGTCCTGTGATGCCCATCTCCAGCATACGGGTCTGCTCCTGAAGAACACAAAGTAGATTAGTGACTCTCTGGCCATGTTTACAGCTGGTATTAAGATGCGATTTTGGTGGATTGGATCACAAATAGACGAAGGAGACACATTCCCGTTTACACCTGGTGCTTTAATCCGTCTCTTTTGTCCACTTTAACCACTTTTTTTTTTAAAGATTTTTAGAACCAATGGATGAAATAAGCTCACATGGACATACATATGTACATCATGATTTGTAATTTCATAATTGCTTCTGTTGTCTTTGAGATGTGATTTAAATGCACTACCAAATATAGCATTTATGGTAAACTAATATACTTCTATGCTTCAATATTATGTAATTTCTTTTGAAACTTGTATGTCATATATTTAGATATATTTGTAATTTACACAGTTTTAAAGTACATCTAAATATATTAATTTTAATTGCAATATCAACCATCACTTCAGTTCAAATTATAATAAAGTACTTCGCGTGTGCTTTAGTATGTTCATCAACAAATCAAAATATGGGTACAAACAAAGATTATCAATAATGAATAAATTGTTTAAAATATACTTAATTTGAGATAAGCACTGTACATATTTTTAAAAGTGTACTTCAATAAACAGTCATGAAAGTGTACACTATTTAAGTACTCCTAAATGGTCTTTTATTTTATTAGTATATTATCTTTAACTGTTTTTATATATATACTTTGAAGATATAAAGTACACTACAAGCGCGCATTCAATACAATTAAACACACTTCTTTTTCACAAGGGCAGAATCAGACAAACTACACGGTAAAATAAAAGTTGCTGCCTTAAATTTAACTCAAATTACTTCAACTCAAATTACATTAAACTGGCTTGAATCTGAAAGAACTTGTTGAAAAATGTTGAAAATTGTTCTTGAAAAAGAGTTAATACTGTGTAAAAACATGTTCAGAACTAATTGATCATATAATTACTTTTTACTATTTAACTCAGTATTATTTTACAGAATCTACAACAGGATGATGATGGAAGTATGCAGAGTAAGTGATGTTATTATGGGTAAAGGGTTGAGACCACCCACAACACTGCCAGCGTGATAATGTCCAGATGATGGAAACTGAATGATGGGAAATAAATCAGGACGTACAGTATCCTATCCTCCCAGTCTTCAGACGGATAGAGGGCATGCACTGCTATATATCCTCAGCTCACCCTCAGTCATGGAAAATGTGTCATCACATCACTGCTTTTGTAACTTTACACTGGACCTGATAAGCATTTCATATCTAATTTACTCTGAGAATATATGGTGGAGAATGTGAAATAACCACATACTGCATATATATGTCAGAAGACTCTGAAAACTAGGTCAAAACTAGGGAGGATAATAATTCTGTTTTAATGATTTTGCTTCAGATTTAATGTACATAAGTCCTTGTGTGTATGGATTATTTTTGTTATTTTGAAGAAGAACAAATGGCTGATGTTTGAAAAGCTATTTCACTGTAAGGCTGCATGAGACAAAAAACATGTTTTACTCTAAAGACTTTGTGTGAAATTATTTTCAGCCGAAGATTGAAAAAAAACCCCCTGTATGTTCAACCTTGACTTAATAATTATTATGATTTTATTGTGATAATTATTATATATTGCAGTCTGAGCAATTTGACAATCACCCAAAGCTACACTCACGGCCACTTTCTTAGGTACCCCATGCTAGTAACGGGTTGGACACCCTTTGCCTTCAGAACTGCTTCAATTCTTCGTGGCATAGATTCAACAAGGTGCTGGAAGCATTCCTCAGGGAGTTTGGTCCATATTCGACATGATGGCATCACACAGTTGCCGCAGATTTGTCGGCTGCACATCCATGATGCGAATCTCCGTTCCACCACATCCCAAAGATGCTCTATCTGGATTGAGATCTGGTGACTGTGGAGGCCATTTGAGTACAGCGAACTCATTGTCATGTTCAAGAAACCAGTCTGAGATGATTCCAGCTTTATAACATGGCGCATTATCCTGCTGAAAGTAGCCATCAGAAGTTGGGTACATTGTGGTCATAAAGGGATGGACATGGTCAGCAACAATACTCAGGTAGGCTGTGGCATTGCAACGATGCTCAATTGGTACCAAGGGGACCAAAGAGTGCCAAGAAAATATTCCCCACACCATGACACCACCACCACCAGCCTGAACCGTTGATACAAGGCAGGATGGATCCATGCTTTCATGTTGTAGACGCCAAATTCTGACCCTACCATCCGAATGTCGCAGCAGAAATCGAGACTCATCAGACCAGGCAACAGTTTTTCCAATCTTCTATTGTCCAATTTCGATGAGCTTGTGCAAATTGTAGCCTCAGTTTCCTGTTCTTAGCTGAAAGGAGTGGCACCCGGTGTGGTCTTCTGCTGCTGTAGCCCATCTGCCTCAAAGTTGGACGTACTGTGCGTTCAGAGATGCTCTTCTGCCCACCTTGGTTGTAAGCGGATAGTTGTTTGAGTCACTGTTGCCCTTCTATCAGCTCGAACCAGTCTGGCCATTCTCCTCTGACCTCTGGCATCAACAAGGCATTTCCGCCCACAGAACTGCCGCTCACTGGATGTTTTTTCTTTTTCGGACCATTCTCTGTAAACCCTAGAGATGGTTGTGTGTGAAAAATCCCAGTAGATTAGCAGTTTCTGAATACTCAGACCAGCCCTTCTGGCACCAACAATCATGCCAGGTTCAAAGTCACTCAAATCACCTTTCTTCCCATACTGATGCTTCGAGCAGTTGGACAGGTGTACCTAATAAAGTGGCCAGTGAGTGTATATTGATATTTGATATTGATTTTATTTTGATATATGTTGCAAATAACTGTACAGTGTGTTACTATCTGCCAGTGGCTATGACTCATATTTATCTTATATGCATATTTTATAACAATTTTCTGACCACATTTCAGAAGTATGCTGAATAATCAAACGCTCTCTTAAATGACAGTGTCCAGTCCACCTACAGTAATACCACATGCCTCTTGGTTGAGTCAGGGTTCATGATTGAGTGAACTAAAGCATGTTAGCTACTGAAAAAAATCTTCAAAAACGGATTTCAAAAGTGGCCTAAAGTGGTCCTTTCGAGGGGCCAAGACATTATAATCTGAACACACATCTGTATACTGTATCAGTGTATCAGTGTCAGTCATTATAATCTGAACACACATCTGTATACTGTATCAGTGTATCAGTGTCAGTCATTATAATGGCTCCAATTTGCTTTTGCTCACATCCAGTGTTAGGCGTATGTCAGCCGTGAAGCGACCGAACACCAGTGGGCGGAGCCTATGGTGTGATGATGTCCTGCTCTGGAGGTGGCATATGTAAATGTATTTGCCCATGTGATGTCAGATCAATAACAAAAAGAGCTGTTTTTAGAGCTTGATTAAATAAATGCTTTATTTATGAGGAGGCTAACTAGCTACCCAGCTTTTATATGTCAAAAGATCAAGGCAAATGTGATTTCTCATGTCATGACCCCTTTAAAGTGCAGTAAAGCAAAATAAAGTTCATACCTCAGCTATTATTTCTCCATTTTCTGCGTGGACCTGTGCAATTCCTCCATGCTCTCCAAGAAAGGTGAAGATCTCATAAAGCTGTTCACGTATAAATAGAAAAATCATATTTTAGATATTAAATAGTGAGGTTTGAACAAGAAAACATAACTTATGTTACAATGTGTTCAAGTGGTGACATAAAACGGTTATTTTTTTAGTTCAGATTAACCATACAAACTAAAGTCTGTGTGACTGAAAGTCTAAAAATCAAGCCATTTTTAGTTAATAGAATAATAATATTATTTTGAAGAAACTTATTTTATTACAAATATATAATTAATACATTAATAAACAGCAACATTCTTAAACATAAAATGAAACAAACTAATACTATCAGTATTGAACTGATACATTCAAACAGACAGCACAAAAATGCCTCCACAAACACTATTTAAGACTTTTTATCCTTTTTACAGACATAAGACATTTAAGTGTTTTGTAAGGATCTGCAGGTACTCGGTTTAATATCCCTGACCTACATTATGTTATACAAACAAAAATCATTTTAAGGGTCAGATCATAAAGAAGTAACTCCCAAAAACTGATCAAATGAAAAGAAAGTTTCATTTGAAAGAAAGAAAGTTTATCCACTGACGCTCTCCACGTCTCTTCGGCTTACCTCACTGTTGCTCATCTGATAGAGGTCTTTATAAGCCATATACACCTGGAAGGAGTTCACTCCTGTATGGACAGAACGAATAAATCAGCAAACCACAACATCAATCAGCATTCACTATCAATTTTCACTTAAATAATGTTGTGTGACTCTTATGAAAATATCAGAATGGACGTTAAACAATGAGTATAAGCTAGGGCTGTGCAAAGATTAATTGCGATTAATTACAACCAAAATAAAAGTTTGTGTTTTATACATAATATGTATATATGTGCTGTGTGTAAATATTTGTATATATAAATACACACATGCATTAATATATATTTAAGAAAATGTGTTATTCATATATAAAATGTTTATATTATATATAATATAGACTATGTATTAATGTATATAAATATATATGTATATATATATATATATATATATATATATATACAGTAATTATGTGGAAATAATTCTTAAATATATACATGCATGCATTTGTATTTATATATACAAAATAATTATACACAGCACACATACATATATTATGTAAAAACAAACTTTTATTTTGAATGCGATTAATCGCAATTAATCTTTGCCCTAAACTGATGCATGAAATCCAGACCAGGGAGGTGATGAATTTATATTTTTTTAATAGATAATAATGTTATTGATGCTATTCTTCAACAAACAATACTTGACCTAAAAGAAAATATTATTTTAATGTTATTGCAGATAAAGAAATAAAAGATCACTCATTAATATTTGTGCAGTGAAATCGGATTAATCGCATCTAACATAAAAGTTTGTAAAGATATGTATAGGCTATATATTATATATATATATATATATATATATATATACTGTGCTTTACATACAGTAGAGCATTAAGTGTTTGTTAGAAAAGACTATTAAGTCAATTTTAACGACTGCTGTCAAATCGATTAATGAGATTAATCGCATCTAACATATTATATAGGTGTATATGTGTATATAATATATATATATATATATATACACACATATACACCTATATATGTATATAATGTAGATATAATATATACGTTAGATTAATCTTGATTAATCATTTAGCACACTCATTAATATTGGTTTAATAAGTGTTTTCTAACAAACTAAATGCTCTACTGTATTTAAAGCACAGAGCTTCATCAGTTGTCACATGATCATATGTAGCGGATCATACTGTGATCATATTTGTTGTTAATACAGTAACGAAGCGGAAACAGAAATAGCTCAAATGACCAAGAATAACTTCAGTCAAAGCAAAACACATTCCCTATGGGATACCAGTACTGGTAGATGTATTTATAACTTTTTTAAAGTATGCTGAACTATTTTCTGGATCAGTTCAGAAATAAATTCTTGCCATGTGGATGCTTGAGTCCCTTGTTCAAGGACGTAAAAGTAAAAGCTCTCTCACCTTTCTCCTTAATGAGGCTCTCGACCTCTAGTTTGGTGCTGTCGTTCCAGTGTGTGATGTCCACATGCAGAGAGTAGTCACAGCATGATTTCTCATCTGCCCATTCGCGCCAGCGCTCGAACGCTTCCACCAAACTAGCGCCAGGCTCCGGGATCACATGATCCACTGCAGGCGAACCATAAGAGAGGGACATTTTCAATAAGTTATCACTTTTCAACTGCTTAAAAAGTATGTTCTATATAGTATGAATGAGGAGGCATGAGCAGAAACAGTCCAGTTTCATATTTTCAGACAATTAGACCAGGAACATATTTTACACAAGTGCACAAACACAGCTGTGAGTGTGTGGCCAACACATGTACTAGCATTTGGTTATTTTAGCCTCTTATTAGCATTGCAAACTGTGTTAATGCGCAAGTTAGAACTGGATGCAAGTATGTATAAACTGTTCCTGGCCTTAGTCATCAAATTCTCTGTAAAATGACATTGGATTCGGTCAGCATTTGAGGACGTTTTGTGGTTTAATTGTGTGCTTCTTGTGGTCTTCTAGTGCAGACCACAAAATATACCTTTACTGTGCTCATAAATGCAACACAGCTAATTTCCCTCATATTAAAGCAAACCCTCAATAAGTCTCTCAGTGTTTTCACGTCTTCATTGTCTCTATATTATCTACATGTGTAATCTACTAAACATTTCCTCTGGGAACAAAGGGATACATGCAGCTGGTCTTTAACTCTAAAATGAATCCCTGCTAATGTTCCCTGGTAAACGCAGGTGTATTATACAACAAGCCGTTCTTATACACCAGCTGTTGTCACTTTTTCTTCTGCGGTGGTCAGAAAGAGCTGCTGTCTTTCCACAGAACTCGAGCTTCACTGTGGGCCGTGTACGAGAGCTTTGTGTGGTCTGCCGGAAGGCTACTATTGTTGTCAATGTTTATTATTAACACACACACACACACACATACTTTCCCACGTCGGTGAAGCAAGCTTCTGCAACTTTTAATGCACTTTACTGGGTCGAATTAAAATGGGTCTTATTTTAATTTGCTTAAACGTTCAAACTAGTGCTGTCAAACAATTAAACTATTTACTCACGATTAATCGCATTAATGTCATTAGGTAACTTGCGATTAATCGCAATTAATCACACATTTTTATCTATTCTAAATGTCACTTGATTTCTTTTTGTCCCATTATTTTTTTCTAATTTTAATGCTCTTATCAACATGGAGAAGTGGATTCGAGCTTGCTTTATGCAAATGTTTTTTATTGAAAAAAATTCAGGGCTGTCAGTTAACAGCGTTATTAACGGATTAACATTTTAACAGCGTCAATTTTTTTTATCACGCGATTAACTGTCTTTTGGCCTAGCAAACTTTGTAGTTTTCTTTCACGTGCTTTTGCAACAGGATGCGCCATGCGTGATACTGCGCTATGAAAACCATTCATTTCCAATGGCTTGCGCCGCGCGAGGACGTTTTGTTGCTTCGTCGACCAAAGCGCAAGCGATCTCAACGAATTCTCCTCGCAGCCCCTCGTCAATATCAGCACCTCGTCAGTATTTCTTTCATCCTTTTATTGATGGACAGTGTTACATTGTGTGAGAGATTATTTGCTCTGAGTGAGAATGTTAGTGTGAAATTGAAGACAGTATATGCCAATGTTGTTTTCAATAAAAAACATTTGCACAAAGCAAGCCAATCCACTTTTCCATGTTAATAAGAGTATTAAAATGAGAAAAATAATGGGACAAAAAGAAATCTAGAGACATTTACAATAGATAAAAATGTGTGATTAATTGCGATTAATACGAGTTAACTATATGACATTAATGCGATTAATTGATGATTCAGTCGGATTTAATCACAGCACTAAAAAATACATACTGTACTGTGTATATATATACTGTGGCATATACTGTGTTCAATTTCACACTAACATTCTCACTCAGAGCAAATAATCTCACACACAATATAACACTGTCCATCAATAAAAGGGTGAAAGAAATACTGACGAGGTCCTGATATTGACGAGGGGCGGAGAATTCGCATCAGCTGTGTGTGTGTGTGTGCTTGGCCATCATCAAGTGGTGTTTCAGACTGGACGTGCTGCGATGATGATAGTTCAGTTCACAATGGCAGAACACACAGATCACTTTGGTCTTGTCAATGGATCCATTTGGCAACTTTTAAAAGTAAAGTTTCCATTCAGAATCTTATTGGCGTCCATTTCGGCGTCTTGCACTCGTCATCCACACAAAACGTAACGATCAACCAACTATTTGGCCAGCTGGCAAGACTAAACAAGTGTGTGTGGCGTGCCTGTTGGTCCGGTGTAGCTTAGATCCACTTGCGCTTTTGGTCGATGAAGCAAATATACATCCTGCCTTTGAAATGAATGGGTTTCATCAGCGCAGCGTCACACATGCCGCATTCTGTTGCAAAAGCATGTGAACAAAAATTACAAAGTTTGCTTGGCCAAATAAACGTTAATCACGCGAATAAAAAAATTACACTGTTAAAATGGGTTTGTGTTAATGCCGTTAATAACACATTTAACTGACAGCCCTAGTTCAAACCAACCAATTTCTTAGTAAAAGCCTCCTACTGCGTTTGAACACCGCATGTTAGGTATACAGTATCCTGAATATTACATAGAGTTACTATAGTGTCCGATATTACAGTGTAATTATATATTTATGTACTGAGTAATATTAAGCAACTGCACTTACTATAGGGTTTAGGGTTTGGTTGAGGGGGTAATTATGCATAATTTACTGTAATTACTATGGTGAGTACATGTAACGTATGTAACAAGGACGCTGTAAAAAAAGTGTTATCTGTACTTAGCAGATAAATATGACCGATCTTACCGATCATGGTGGTTCCTCCAGCAAGAGCAGCCTTGGTGCCCTGGCTGAAATCATCCACGGTCGTCGTGCCCTGAAGGGCATCTGTAAGTGGGTGTGGATGTCAATTCCTCCAGGAATCACCATCTTCCCATTGGCCTCAACCGTCTTCACCCTCCTGGTACTATCAAGTTGTCACCAATTTGCCTTAAAGTTGACAGAACGTGGTAATTTAGCAGAACTTTTTCATTACACTGTGAATTGAATGTTACTGGATCAATGAAGGGATGATCATTTCTGAGTATGACTAATGCTTAGTGTTGAAGAACTCATCTCAGATCAGCTTTAAAAAAAAAAAAAAAAAAAATTACAATTTTTTCTATTATGTTCAATGGGTGGAAATTTTGTAATAATTATTGCATTAATACTAATTATAATTTTTTTTTTTTTTTTAAATGTTCTCAAAACACCAAAAAAGAAAAGGAAAAATATTATAAAAAGCGAGTAAAAAAAAAATCATGATTTTTTTTTTAAATATGAATCCCGCCCATTTAAATATGAATGGGTCCATTTGGACCCGAACACCCCGAGTGTAACTCTGAAACGAACAACCCCAGAGGATTAAAGGTGTATTGTGTAATATTTGGATCTGTTGACAGAAATGCAATATCATATACTGCTACATAACTACGTTTTCAGTGGCGTATAAGGACCTTACATAATGAACCGTTATGTTTGTAATACCTCAGATATACACACACGTTTCTACAGTGGCCCTGAGCGGACACACACGTTTCGTCTATATGTTGTTCTTCGTGCAAAGAATCGAAGCGGAATAAAACACTGACACAATGATGAACAAATAACAATAATATTCACAATAACATCATTTTACTGGATAACCAAGTAAACCTAATTTCTTAATTAATCTTTGTAAAGAAACTTCATTGCTTAACTGGCTACTCTCTGCTGTCTCAGATGACATCACTTCCTGTCGACGACCGTAAATTCTGTTGGGTGCAATTCTCAACCTCACCACTAGATGCGACTAAAAATTACACACTGCACCTTTAAGTACCTTAAATAGGAAATCCGAGTTGATAGAAAGTCACTTCATAATGCTTAAATGGAACAATGTTGTTGTTGTTTTTTGGATTACACCACCAGTCATTTCATTAAATATAAACGTTTGTTGAAAATGATATAAAAGTTCAGAATAACATTAATGCTAACATTGTATTTCTTAAAACTTGGAACATGCGTTTAAAATTATTTTGAATATTTTCATCATCCTTTATTTTCAATTAGCCTAATTTTTGCGTTACTGACAACTATATGTAGTGAGGTCATAAGTTATCATATTAGCTACCCGTCAACACATGTGTACTGTAGTGTTATAAAACAACGATGTGCCCTTTTCTACTGGCATACAGCACTATCACTGCGTCTCCTCTGAGATCTTCTGATCTCTGTGTGTGTGTGTGTGTGTGTGTGTGTGGAATGCAGCTTACTTGATGACTCCATCCTCCATATAGATGTCTGCATAGAAGGACTGGTCATCGTTCACAATACGACCACCTTTAATCAAAAGCCTCTCGCTCTGTGGAAAAAAACACAGAGAGAGAATGAGGATTAGTGTTGGGGAAATTTTTTTTCAAAAGTAATGCGCTTGCACTATATTTATGCACTATATTTAATTAATCCCTAAAAAAGTAACAAATTGTGTTACTTATGGAAGCCTCCGCTGGGCTTGCTTGTTAAGATTGTTGATAATTATATTTTTGTCAAATTGAAAGGCCTTTTCGGCACCAAAAGAGGGCGCTGCTCAAACAAACCTTTCAGATGCACTCTTGCTGCGTCCCAATTCGCCTCAAGTATCTACTCTTTAGTGAGGAAAAACTACATTCTTTTGAGTGAGATAGACAAGCTTCAGGACATTTTTCACTTAGTTTCACGCATCCTGTCACCATAAACCAGCTCATCAATCATCTTGTCACAGTTAACAGAAAAATAGTAGCACGTTGATGTGCCAGTCGTGGGTCTCATATTTTTGCATAATGATGCAGTTTAAAAGTTAATGACCAGACGTATCTTTATAAAAGTTCACATTGTTGTTGCAGATTAAATGTTACATGCATAACATGAAATATTTTTCTTTTTCAGGTTAAATGTTGATTATTAGTCACTCAAACCCTTTTAACAGTTGGTTGCACACATCCACCATGTTTGTAGTTTTTAACAGTAGAAGGCAAAAACCAGTATGTGACAAAAGAAGTATGACCAAATTCACAGCCGATTCTAAAGATGTAACTGGTCATGTCAATCACAGTGCTGACTGCCTACACCAAACACTAATACCTTCCACCGCAACCTCAACCAATGAAGAATTAACAAAAGCACAGGATTTCCACTCAACTGGTTTGGGGATAAAAATAAAAGAGCAGGCAAAAAACTCAGATGACCTATTACTTCCGGCAATAATCTGAAGTGTGAATATGATGGACACTTTACTATCCCAAACTGGACTCCAAATGTGATTAGTGAATTTGATCACCAAAGCTCGGCAGCAAAGTCATTTATTAAAAAAGTGAGATTAAATACACAAAGCATAGTTGTATTATTTAACATATTTAATTATTGCAGGTTATGCGCTTTCATGTTCGTGATGCGCGTTCATGACTCTTCAGTTCGAACTCGTTTATCAAAATGAACAAATCTTTTTCCGTGTCATTTGGTTCATTCAACGAACGAAAATGAACGAATTGACTCGGAAAAAGATTCGTTCATTTGATGAATGAGTTCGAACAGGAGAGTCACAAAGATAGAGCAAGGCAAGGCATTTGAGCTTATAAAACTTAAACTTTGTTAATTTATTTTTTTTAAATGAGCGATCGTTTCGCTTGATAAGACCCTTATTCATCGTCTGGAATCGTTTAAAGCCCTTTGAACAGTTTGCACTGAAACTCATTTGGACCTTGAACCATTTGGACCCCATTGAAGTCCATTATATGGAGAAAAATCCTGGAATGTTTTCATCCAAAACCTTAATTTCTTTTCGACTGAAGAAAGAAACATCTTGGATGACATGGGGGTGAGTATCAGCAAAATCCTGTGTTTTTTTAAAAGTGAACTACTCCTTTAAAGTAAGTCTTCTTACTAAAAATAATGGCTAGTGCAGTGGCTGGGATATACATTAACTTACCAGAATCCGTCGCCATGATTTCGGCAATTACTTCTGGTGAGAGAAACAAATTACGTTTTAGTTGCATAACATCGGTTAATGGAAACGCTTCACAAAAATAAACATGAAGAATCAAAGACATATTGCATGAAAAAATCTATCTAGTAGGAAGCAACTTTAAATCATAAATGATTGAGCTCATATGGATCAGTCTGGGGAATCATGAATCACAGCATCAGTGCAGTATCAGAGTCTCTGGATGAAGGGCACAGACGTAGCTTACATTTCTAATGGAAAGAAAAGAACTTAAAGTCCCGCTGTGGTGAAAATCAAGTTTTTAATGTTAATTATGTGTCTATGTTGTGTTTTTAATATGCTTTTAAGACAAACCATGTGTAAATTCATAAGTTTTTCACATTTATTTTCTCCTTAAAACTGCAGTGAACCAAAGACAGTCTCAGAAAACACGATGTGAAATCGACTGGTGTTTCTTGGCGTCACAACGACCTTGTAACCAATCAGATCAACATGTGATCGTAGACCAGTGGATCTCTGAGTGAGCAAAAGAGTGAAGGCGGGGCTACATTTACACATACATACACTCACCGGCCACCTTATTAGGTACACCTGTCCAACTGCTCGTTAACACTTAATTTCTAAGCAGCCAATCACATGGCGGCAACTCAGTGCATTTAGGCATGTAGACATGGTCAAGACAATCTCCTGCAGTTCAAACCGAGCATCAGTATGGGGAAGAAGGTGATTTGAGTGACTTTGAACGTGGCATGATTGTTGGTGCCAGAAGGTCTGGTCTGAGTATTTCAGAAACTGCTAATCTACTGGGATTTTACGCACAACCATCTCTAGGGTTTACAGAGAATGGTCCGAAAAGAAAAAACATCCAGTGAGCGGCAGTTCTGTGGGCGGAAATGCCTTGTCGATGCCAGAGGTCAGAGGAGAATGGCCAGACTGGTTCGGAGCTGATAGAAGGGCAACAGTGACTCAAATAACCACCCGTTACAACCAAGGTGGGCAGAAGAGCATCTCTAAACGCACAGTACCGTTGAACTTGAGGCAGATGGGCTACAGCAGCAGAAGACCACACCGGGTGCCACTCCTTTCAGCTAAGAACAGGAAACTGAGGCTACAGATTTGCACAAGCTTCATCGAAATTGGACAATAAGAAGATTGGAAAACGTTGCCTGGTCTGATGAGTCTCGATTTCTGCTGCGAAATTCGGATGGTAGGGTCAGAATTTGGCGTCTACAGCATGAAAGCATGGATCCATCCTGCCTTGTATCAACGGTTCAGGCTGGTGGTGGTGGTGTCATGGTGTGGGGAATATTTTCTTGGCACTCTTTGGGCCCCTTGGTACCAAATTGAGCATCGTTGCAACGCCACAGCCTACTAGTATCTGTTGCTGACCATGTCCATCCCTTTATGACCACAATGTACCCAACTTCTGATGGCTACTTTCAGCAGGATAATGCGCCATGTCATTAAAGCTGGAATCATCTCAGACTGGTTTCTTGAACATGACAATGAGTTCGCTGCTACTCAAATGGCCTCCACAGTCACCAGATCTCAATCCAATAGAGCATCTTTGGGATGTGGTGGAACGGAAGATTCGCATCATGGATGTGCAGCCGACAAATCTGCGGCAACTGTGTGATGCCATCATGTCAATATGGACCAAACTCCCTGAGGAATGCTTCCAGCACCTTGTTGAATCTATACCACGAAGAATTGAGGCAGTTCTGAAGGCAAAAGGGGTCCAACCCGTTACTAGCATGGGGTACCTAATAAAGTGGCCGGTGAGTGTCAGACCGCATATCCTAAATGAGGGTGTCAAATTACATTCAGAGATATTTTAAGGCATGAAGAAATTTTCAAGGAAAAATATGTCATTTTGGTGATCAAAGATGAGTTTTAAGGGATGAAAAATTATTGACTAAAGGTACTTTAAAACTTAACATTATCAAACATTTCCTCCACAGGTTGTTTTGTTCAAGCTAATTTAAAGTCCTTAAATCCCTGCTATAAATAATTTAGTCATATTTTTTCTGGGTGCTGCATTGTTTTCTTGCTCCATCCATCACATCAACTTAGGGTCAAAATCACCAGGGTGACATTTTTCTGAGTAATCAGTTCATAAAACAGGATGTCACTTCAGTACTAAAAACAACGTAAGCCTGAACAAGGAACAGTCTGATCATTATTTTGACAAAGACAACTTAACAGGAAGTATTTTGTGTCCAGAAACCATGACAGAGAACCAACAAGAATTTTGAAAGCACTACAAATCATGTTAAGTGTTCATTGGCCCGGTTTACAGCTGGTATTAAGATGCGTTTTGGTGGATCGGATCACAGTAGTCGAGGGAGACACATTCCCGTTTACAGCTGGTGTTTTAATCCGTCTCTTTTGTCCAATTTTCAACCTGATTTCTTCAAGGGTGGGTTCTTCAATCTAATGAATGAAATAAACTAGTGCAATTTACATATGATGGCGACCGAAGCGACGGAAAAACACACATAGTTTTGTGCTCTGAAGCCACAAGGCCAGCCAAACACTGTTGAGTGTGTGTAAGAAATCATTATTCTTAGTGACTTATTCACAATACATCATTAGATTCTCGTACCTTATTACTTTTATTAAACGGTTACCGCACAATACACATATTAATGCCAAAAAATATGTATCAAATGCAACTTTCATGGAGTAAAATCACTAAAAGCCTTTCTTACGCAGCAGAGAAATAGTCCCTGACCGTGAACAGCAACAGAAGTTACATTACTACACCATTAGATGTCGACAAAGACTGCCTTTATGAGCGAGTCAGTCAGTATCAAAGACTTTTATATCGAAAGGACTGAAACTCTTTGTGAACACGGAGAATTTGAACACAACTGACAAATAATATCCTGTAAGAAATATCCTGTAAGTTTCAAAAACGTCAAAACTTCTTCCTTGTTTTTCCATTAACAACTTTTATTGAAACCAAGGCAGGATCTAAAAAGTGGAGACTTGACGATGACATCATGGATCAGCAAAAGCCGCCTTTGCAGATCAACGCCTACGTCTACATCAGCGCGTCTCTGGCGTCGCCCACTGGCTCATGAGAACGGAGAAAAGATCGACACAGGATCAATAACATTGCCTTCCAAAGGATCCCAATGCAAGGAAAGTGTTTTGTCTTGTTTTCTCAACAATGTGAATCAGCAGAGCATAATTCTTTTGTATTCGGTGCGTTTCACTGTGCATAATTTGGTAAATCAGTCGCAATTTCAGCGCAGGCTTTACAAACAGACCTTTATGATACGAATCTGGCAGCAACGCCACAAACATATAAGTAACAATGTTTATTCTTATCTCTGATCTGTGATCAGTGATTTCTGATGTGTAATTATTCAAGTTCAGATAGATTATCTTTCTCTCAAAATCGTTCAATAGTGTTCGTTCAATAAACAGCAGTGGGCGTTTACACTGAAGTCTCACAGCAGCCAATCACAGCAGTGTGCGTTTACACTGAAGTCTCACAGCAGCCAATCACAGCAGTGGGCGTTTACAATGAAGTCTCACAGCAGCCAATCACAGCAGTGGGCGTTTACACTGAAGTCTCACTTCAGCCAATCACAGCAGTGGGCGTTAACACTGAAGTCTCACTTCAGCCAATCACAGCAGTGTGCGTTTACACTGAAGTCTCACAGCAGCCAATCACAGCAGTGGGCGTTAACACTGAAGTCTCACAGCAGCCAATCACAGCAGTGGGCGTTATCACTGAAGTCTCACAGCAGCCAATCACAGCAGTGGGCGTTTACACTGAAGTCTCACAGCAGCCAATCACAGCAGTGGGCGTTATCACTGAAGTCTCACAGCAGCCAATCACAGCAGTGGGCGTTTACACTGAAGTCTCACAGCAGCCAATCACAGCAGTGGGCGTTTACACTGAAGTCTCACAGCAGCCAATCACAGCAGTGGGCGTTTACACTGAAGTCTCACAGCAGCCAATCACAGCAGTGGGCGTTTACACTGGAGTCTCACAGCAGCCAATCACAGCAGTGGGCGTTTACACTGAAGTCTCACAGCAGCCAATCACAGCAGTGGGCGTTTACACTGAAGTCTCACAGCAGCCAATCACAGCAGTGGGCGTTATCACTGAAGTCTCACAGCAGCCAATCACAGCAGTGGGCGTTTACACTGAAGTCTCACTTCAGCCAATCACAGCAGTGGGCGTTAACACTGAAGTCTCACAGCAGCCAATCACAGCAGTGGGCGTTTACAATGAAGTCTCACTTCAGCCAATCACAGCAGTGGGCGTTTACACTGAAGTCTCACAGCAGCCAATCACAGCAGTGTGCGTTTACACTGAAGTCTCACAGCAGCCAATCACAGCAGTGGGCGTTTACACTGAAGTCTCACTTCAGCCAATCACAGCAGTGGGCGTTAACACTGAAGTCTCACTTCAGCCAATCACAGCAGTGTGCGTTTACACTGAAGTCTCACAGCAGCCAATCACAGCAGTGGGCGTTAACACTGAAGTCTCACAGCAGCCAATCACAGCAGTGGGCGTTATCACTGAAGTCTCACAGCAGCCAATCACAGCAGTGGGCGTTTACACTGGAGTCTCACAGCAGCCAATCACAGCAGTGGGCGTTATCACTGAAGTCTCACAGCAGCCAATCACAGCAGTGGGCGTTTACACTGAAGTCTCACAGCAGCCAATCACAGCAGTGGGCGTTTACACTGAAGTCTCACAGCAGCCAATCACAGCAGTGGGCGTTTACACTGAAGTCTCACAGCAGCCAATCACAGCAGTGGGCGTTTACACTGGAGTCTCACAGCAGCCAATCACAGCAGTGGGCGTTTACACTGAAGTCTCACAGCAGCCAATCACAGCAGTGGGCGTTATCACTGAAGTCTCACAGCAGCCAATCACAGCAGTGGGCGTTATCACTGAAGTCTCACAGCAGCCAATCACAGCAGTGGGCGTTTACACTGAAGTCTCACTTCAGCCAATCACAGCAGTGGGCGTTAACACTGAAGTCTCACTTCAGCCAATCACAGCAGTGTGCGTTTACACTGAAGTCTCACAGCAGCCAATCACAGCAGTGGGCGTTAACACTGAAGTCTCACAGCAGCCAATCACAGCAGTGGGCGTTTACACTGAAGTCTCACAGCAGCCAATCACAGCAGTGGGCGTTATCACTGAAGTCTCACAGCAGCCAATCACAGCAGTGGGCGTTTACACTGAAGTCTCACAGCAGCCAATCACAGCAGTGGGCGTTATCACTGAAGTCTCACAGCAGACAATCACAGCAGTGGGTGTTTATCACTGAAGTCTCACAGCAGCCAATCACAGCAGTGGGCGTTTACACTGAAGTCTCACTTCAGCCAATCACAGCAGTGGGCGTTAACACTGAAGTCTCACTTCAGCCAATCACAGCAGTGTGCGTTTACACTGAAGTCTCACAGCAGCCAATCACAGCAGTGGGCGTTAACACTGAAGTCTCACAGCAGCCAATCACAGCAGTGGGCGTTTACACTGAAGTCTCACTTCAGCCAATCACAGCAGTGGGCGTTAACACTGAAGTCTCACTTCAGCCAATCACAGCAGTGTGCGTTTACACTGAAGTCTCACAGCAGCCAATCACAGCAGTGTGCGTTTACACTGAAGTCTCACAGCAGCCAATCACAGCAGTGGGCATTTACACTGAAGTCTCACAGCAGCCAATCACAGCAGTGGGCGTTTACACTGAAGTCTCACTTCAGCCAATCACAGCAGTGGGCGTTAACACTGAAGTCTCACTTCAGCCAATCACAGCAGTGTGCGTTTACACTGAAGTCTCACAGCAGCCAATCACAGCAGTGGGCGTTAACACTGAAGTCTCACAGCAGCCAATCACAGCAGTGGGCGTTATCACTGAAGTCTCACTTCAGCCAATCACAGCAGTGGGCGTTAACACTGAAGTCTCACAGCAGCCAATCACAGCAGTGGGCGTTATCACTGAAGTCTCACAGCAGCCAATCACAGCAGTGGGCGTTTACACTGGAGTCTCACAGCAGCCAATCACAGCAGTGGGCGTTATCACTGAAGTCTCACAGCAGCCAATCACAGCAGTGGGCGTTAACACTGAAGTCTCACAGCAGCCAATCACAGCAGTGGGCGTTATCACTGAAGTCTCACTTCAGCCAATCACAGCAGTGGGCGTTAACACTGAAGTCTCACAGCAGCCAATCACAGCAGTGGGCGTTATCACTGAAGTCTCACAGCAGCCAATCACAGCAGTGGGCGTTTACACTGAAGTCTCACAGCAGCCAATCACAGCAGTGGGCGTTTACACTGAAGTCTCACAGCAGCCAATCACAGCAGTGGGCGTTAACACTGAAGTCTCACTTCAGCCAATCACAGCAGTGGGCGTTTACACTGAAGTCTCACAGCAGCCAATCACAGCAGTGGGCGTTATACACTGAAGTCTCACAGCAGCCAATCACAGCAGTGGGCGTTTACACTGAAGTCTCACAGCAGCCAATCACAGCAGTGGGCGTTTACACTGAAGTCTCACAGCAGCCAATCACAGCAGTGGGCGTTTACACTGAAGTCTCACAGCAGCCAATCACAGCAGTGGGCGTTTACACTGAAGTCTCACAGCAGCCAATCACAGCAGTGGGCGTTAACACTGAAGTCTCACAGCAGCCAATCACAGCAGTGGGCGTTATACACTGAAGTCTCACAGCAGCCAATCACAGCAGTGGGCGTTATACACTGAAGTCTCACAGCAGCCAATCACAGCAGTGGGCGTTTAACACTGAAGTCTCACTTCAGCCTAATCACAGCAGTGGGCGTTAACACTGAAGTCTCACTTCAGCCAATCACAGCAGTGTGCGTTTACACTGAAGTCTCACAGCAGCCAATCACAGCAGTGGGCGTTAACACTGAAGTCTCACAGCAGCCAATCACAGCAGTGGGCGTTTACACTGAAGTCTCACAGCAGCCAATCACAGCAGTGGGCGTTATCACTGAAGTCTCACAGCAGCCAATCACAGCAGTGGGCGTTTACACTGGAGTCTCACAGCAGCCAATCACAGCTGTGGGCGTTATCACTGAAGTCTCACAGCAGCCAATCACAGCAGTGGGCGTTTACACTGAAGTCTCACAGCAGCCAATCACAGCAGTGGGCGTTTACACTGAAGTCTCACAGCAGCCAATCACAGCAGTGGGCGTTATACACTGAAGTCTCACAGCAGCCAATCACAGCAGTGGGCGTTTACACTGAAGTCTCCCAGCAGCCAATCACAGCAGTGGGCATTTACACTGGAGTCTCACAGCAGCCAATCACAGCAGTGTGCGTTTTACACTGAAGTCTCACAACAGCCAATCACAGCAGTGGGCATTTACACTGGAGTCTCACAGCAGCCAATCACAGCAGTGGGCGTCTATCACTGAAGTCTCACAGCAGCCAATCACAGCAGTGGGCGTTTACACTGAAGTCTCAGAGCAGCCAATCACAGCAGTGGGCGTTTATAATTAAGTCTCACACAGACACGCCCCTTCAAACAGAGCATTCAAATCAGAGGCAGGATTCAGGGTAGGAAAAATGCCTTTAATTTTCTAAATGATGACATTTTTTGATGTAAAAATCATACTAACATTACAAGTGCAGCCCCAAGAAACATTATAAAATAATAAACTTAATCAAGTTCAGGACCCCTTTAAAAGGACAAGATATCGCAGCAGATGATTTTTTTATTATGAACATAGGACCCTCCATCTCTCTCTTACAATACTCTACATAATTCAGTTAGCTTCAGTGAACATTATCAATGAGAGCTAACGTTCTACGTCGCTAAGAGTGGTTGCTAAGGGTGTTGCGTAGTGATACACAGAACCGTTGAGTGAAGCAGCCGTCATTGCCTTCTATTATCATGAATAAAACACAGCTATAGACCAATCAGAATCAAGGACTGGAACTAACCGTTTTATAATGCCACATAAACCAGTACTGAACTATTAAAGCTTAACCATGAAGTAAGCCAGGGGCGGACATCACTTTAAAGCGAGGAATATGCTATAAATGCATGTTTCCTATGAAAGGCAACAACAAAGAGAAATCTAACATCATTCAGGGACTTGAAGAGCTGAAGAATTACGGCAGGATGCTGACAAAGCAAAGATCTGAATGTGTGGAAAGTGTATTCGCTGTAAGGCACAGACAGTTCAACGAATGCCAGAGTCTAATCTGAGCCACGCACACAAACAGGGCTGTCGTTTGTTATGTGCGTTTGGGGAGCGAGGGAGAGCGCCGAGCCAAAGGACATTAAGGCGTGGAGCATTAGCCATGCTTGTGCGGATAACGGGCCAGGATTGAAGAAAACCATCCAGAGCTGAAGTCTTGTTGCCTGGTGACCTAAATATTTACCATACGCTCATGAGAGTTTCTTCTTTTCTGCCAAAATAGCAGTCAAATCACTGCAACTTACTCATCTGGAATACATGACCAACCTTTATAACACTTCAACACGTCCACCCTGTCCTTTGAACAATCCTTTTTAGTACAGGGCTGGGCTCAAATATATACTCTAAATTACTATATATAGTATAGAGGACAATTTTTTGAAAGATTTCCTAGCATGCTTTTGGGCATGTACCATAGTACACATGAGTTATCGCAAAGCACCGTGAAAGGAGGTTGCGAACATTTTTGCCCTATTGTGACATACATTTGGAGTGAAAGGGCTTCTCAAACACAAGAAAAATGTAGGGCGGGGCTTGATTTTGTAGATTAGGAAATTATTGGATGGTTGTGGTTTGCGATTGGTTGATCTTATGTGAGTGACAGGTTGCCCCGCCCTTAGAAGAAATGTGCTTTGCTTTTTTATGCTTTTAATTAATTTGTGAAGCCACTGCAATCTTTATTTGTTGCATATTAAATTGTAATATTATAATGCCGTTATATTTTGTGCAGGCAATTAGCTAATTGCGCTGTAAATGAGAAAATCCTGACAATTTCATAGCTTAAATAGAGTGCGAAGTTATGACGTCACTTTGTAGGACAACTCGGAAGTTAGCGGCGCTTGGGTTCTCTTGATCGTAAAAGCGATGCATTTTCCCCATAGACTTTTGGAAAATCGCAAAAAAAAAAACATCTGTGTTTAACAAAGAGTTGTGACCCTAACACATTTTGTCTATCAAGATAATCCGGTAGTGCTAAAATGCTAACTTACTTCCGCGTTTTGGCCTACAGAGTGATGTCGTAACTTCGGCACTCTAGAGCTGCGTCCCGAAATTGAAATACTTACCTACTATATAGTATGCGAAAAACAATAATCGAGCACAGTAGTATGTCAGAAATAATTCGAAAACAGTAGGCGAAAAGTACCCGGATGACCTACTGACTTTCGGCGAGATTCTGAAGTGCCCATATGATGGACACTTTACTATCCCATGATGCCACGGGAGAGGAGTTGTTGTCGTTATATTTGAAAATGTCGGAAACCGGAGACACGGCTTAAGACGTTTGGAGATGGACATGATGCGTATCTATGTAATTTATTAGGTAAATAAATGTTATTTGAGAAATTCCGCAAAGGCGTAATCTGCGAGCAGCTGACCGACGCCTCCTCTTGATTGTCAGCTCGGACGACGTAAAAACGCAGATGAAAGCAGAACTAAAAACAGCACGAAGTTGGTGCAGTCACTGGAATGGGCTATTTAAATTTTTGCACTGTTGTGACAGTGTATGTCACACGACAAACACGGTGCATAGTAAGTCCGGACTCATACAACCCGTATTCATACTATATATAGCGTACTTTCCCAGATAGCAAACTGACATTGAATCAACGTGGAAACATGACATCGAAACAGCGTTTGATCTGACATCAATCGTTGCTCATTCGAATTATCGACTAACCAACGATCAGACGCTGTCATTCTTTCAAAAGCTAACGGAAAATCAACTGAAATCAACGTTGTTTCAACGCTTATGAAAGCAAACCAATTTTCAATTTTCATTTAGCTTTGAAGAATGTTGCGTCTACGTTGGATTTAACGTTAATTCAATGAGCAAAACAATGCCAGATCAACGTTGTTTCAGATGTCATGAGAGACTGTCGTTTCCACGTCGATTCAATGTCAGTTTGCTGTCTGGGTTTTTAATGGTCGTGAAGGATGTTCTTTTTTAAATATAGTACCTACTCACATATAGGGTTGGGTATCGTTTCAATTTGAATGATTCTGATTCTGATTCCGATTCCTTGTTTCAATTCCAGTTCCTGAACGATTCAATTCCTGATTCTTTTAAGGGCCAGGGTCAAAAAAAGTTTAGCTAACCTTGCTAACCAACTGTCTTTTAGAAGGACACTCCTTCTGTCACAAATACTCCTTTTGTCACAAATGTTGCATTTTGCCGAGATTTCTTTATTTTAAGAAAAGTGAAGCCCCACTTTGGACCGTCAACGTAAGCTACTCATGTTCAACTCGCACGGTTATGCCAACACTTCGAGTAGACGCTTCTTCGTTGGTGTTGTTCAGCGGTTTCTTCTTCCGGTTCGACCGACTGTGAATATCGAAACTCAGGAATCAAAATTTTAACTTTTGAACGATTCCGGGAAAAACTAAAAGTTAGTCCCGTGTTCCAATTCGATACTCGATTCTCGATACCCAACCCTACTCACATAGTATGCGACTTTGGACGCAGCCTAGACCTATACCTTTAAGTATTTTGGTATTCCGCCATGTTGTTCACTGACACGCCCCAAACTCGTAAATCTCGAGAAAATCCCGAGCTTCCTACTTGTATTTACGACATTGTTTGTGTGCGTTCATCTTCGTAAATGTACGAACGCAACATTAATTGCCTCATTGTTTGATTTTGCTGTGATATCATACGAGTATCAGTACATTTGGAAGTAGTTTTTTGTTTTTACAAAAATAGACATTTAGACAAAAAAGTGCACATTTAACTACCTCATAATTTTGTTTCTGTAAACGCGATTTAAGATTGTTTATCAAACTGTGGGTCAAAGGAAATGATTGCCTGTGGAAACAGACAGAGAGCGTTGTGTGTTCAGACAGTTGTGCAGGCCTGATGCTAATGTGCACAGATAGATCTCTCTTTCGGCTAGGTCACTGCTCAACTGTTATATTGATGTCTAGAGCATCTGACAGCAGAAAACCACACCTCAACTCAGCTCTCACACAACAGAAACCATATTTAATAGCACTGGTCTTTTCCTGAAGGTGCATTTATTTTACATTCTCGGCACCTGAGAGGCGTATTTTCAGAATAAAGTGTTAAATGTCGCGCAGTGCTTGTGTGCTCCTGAACTGCGCAGTCGAACAGCATCAGCACCACGAGGCAGAAGATCTCAGAGACAAAGAACATCACTGCAAACACAGCGACACTACACGAATCATTAAAAACATGACACGTTTCTCACCGACACCCATGTACACGAACTCAACCTTTCAAACAATCAGCTTTAAATCATGTTGTATTGTCTATAGTTTGTGTGTGTGTGTGAGGGTGTGTGTGTAGTCTCAGTCATGGGCGTGATTTTCTTGCTGCAGTGCTCAACCCAACAACATTATTCCTTATTTATTCAATATTCGAAAAAGTATCATAAAAAAACGATGTAATATTAGGCTACATACACAACCACACTGTCTTTTAATCCTGAATAATTATTATTTCAGTCCCTTAATGCACTCTGAATATGATTCCTGCCAAAAGACATTTATTACATCCCAATTCCTCAATATCAACCCACCCATTTTTGACTCGACTGGTGCTTGGCATTTAATCCTGCTACAGCTTTTGTTACAAACGTAAAAATAAAATAGAAACACATTATGCTTTGAAAATATGAATATGAATGAATCAACTTACAGTGATCTTTGGGATATTCTTTTTGCCTTGGTAAGACATGATTAGGTCTCGGTTGATGCAGATGTCCTTTTATTCTGTTCTTTTCTGATGTTGGTGGTGGCGCACACTGGACTTGATTGTCTGTGCCGGGCTCCTCCCTCATGTCCCGCCGGGTGCCGTGTGTCATTTACACCAGCAGGAGGCGCCAACACCAGCGTTCCACAGCCGAGTCATTTACACGAATCGGTTCTCTCAAACAGCTCGGGTATGTGAACCGGTTCGAAAAGTGATTCATCTTTCCATTTACCGCTTAGTCAAGAAGAAATAATAACGTCTTCAGGAGACTGCTCATTGAAAGTAATTTGAATGTCTTTGGCTTTAGAAAAACACTTAGACCACCTCTTCTAATACACTCTTTTGGATGCTAATGCCAGTAACAGCCATATTGCTATAGCAACTGAAAAGTTAAAAACACAAAGCAACAAGATTAAGGTAGTAATAATTACACCCTTCTGATAATAATAATTAAATCTTTTGTCACCCGGGAAGCCAAATCCGAATACACCCAGACAATACCCATACACTGCTTTGAGAAAGATATGCGAACCGAAAGAACCGACTCTAAAGAACCATTTGTTAATGATTCGGATGATCGCTGTCTGCTTGTACACTTACCAATTAGTTAAGTCGGTTTTCTCTCCACCTTGGAGCAGACTACTGCTGACAACTGATTCCTAACAACTAAGATAAATTAACAAAATAAATCTGATTTCCTAACCCTTCTGAAAAATAAGTGTCTAATAGCTAGCCTACACTTTAAAAGAATAACTAAAGCATGGATTGAATGTGATGTTTTCAGACACTTCATTGAATGTTATCTGCAATGGAAATAGTTCAAATATTGAATGTAATTAGATTAAAAAACGCAAACATATTTTAGTAGCCTATATGTACATTCGTCATTTTTCTGTTGTTTTGAAATATGTCATGTATTTCATTATATTTACTGCAGATAGTTTTTTAATATTTTATATGTACAACATACATGCACATTAAAATACAATTAGACACACTTATTTTGCAGAAGGGAAGTTATTCAAATAAATCTCAGACAATCATATAACTTTAAACTCCTCGGTGAACTGCTAAGGCGGAGTTAGCTTGCTTTACTGTCTTCAAGATTGAATGGTGTTTCAGTTCAGAGAGAGAGAATGCTATAGTGCATCTTCACCAATGAGCAAAGACTCATAATCAAGTCAAGAGAAGAGGTCTTTCTGAGAGAGAGAAGAGCAGCTGCTGATCAGGAGCCCCACCCTGACATGAGGTTCTTTTGTCTGAGCAGAACCAACACACCCACCCCCTCTCTCTCTCTCACACACACACACACACACACCTCTCTCACATCCCCCCCCTCACACACACACACTGAAATTGTCTCATGTCACACAGATCAGTCACTACATGACAAGTGTATTAAATCACGTGACACAGGTAATATCTCCACTCTATGTCAATCATAATTACTCCCTCCTGATACAATAATTCATAATATTATAATCACAATATAAAGAACATGGAAAGCTTCTTACAACTCCAGATCTGTGCGATGAGATTCATGAAGATCAAGAACATTTCTTTACAGGAAGAAAAACAGAAGCACAGTGGTTTGACAGCAGCTGTAATCAAAATATTGCACATCACATGAATAAAACGTACAGTATCTGCACATCATATAACCAGACCCTTACTGTACATATGTCGATACAAGCTTCTAGTAAACCGTTCTCTCCTGTTCAGTCAGCAATAATGCCCAGCCACCGAGAGGGCACTGTGTGTGAACTGGGGCCATCAGGTGTCTGTGTATGTAAAGCCTTTTGAGGCATTCTTTATACTACACATACAAACACACTCACAAACACACACACAGTC
The DNA here is from genome assembly GCA_030378365.1 of Hybognathus amarus. Classification (NCBI taxonomy): domain Eukaryota; kingdom Metazoa; phylum Chordata; class Actinopteri; order Cypriniformes; family Leuciscidae; genus Hybognathus; species Hybognathus amarus. The sequence continues at coordinate 28,663 of JAQIUQ010004350.1, forward strand.
AAATTATAAACGTAACTATAAAGAAACACCACATATTTTACATTTACATTGGGGGGGGGTGTCCTGTTATTCTGCACTGGCAGAAATACTAATAATACTAGGCTAATAATTAATTTGACATTTTGATTAAAGCTAAATCTGATATTTTGAGAAGGTCAGAGGCCCAGTATTGTCTTTCAGACACGTGTTTATCACAGCGATGAGAAGAAAAGCTGTCCAGAATAACAGAATGATGCTTTAAAACAGTGTTCTGAAATATGATATCCATAACACATGTCAGCGTGAGGTTTACTGTAATAATACTCAATGACTTAGGATGTGCATTGAGGATCACAAACTATTTAGAAACGATAAGAGGTCAATTAAGCCCACTTTGAATACGAAAGTAAAAAATAACAAACTAATTAGACCATAACCCTCCCAATAAATACATAAACATGAAAAAAATCAATGACTGAGCGCAGACACTTTGAAAACATACAAATGAGCATGTGCAGTCAGTCTAAATTGAATTATGTGAGCACATTATTTCTAATGTATTTAAATTCCTGCTTCCTGCTGCTTCTTCAGGACAAGTCATGTTGATGAGCATTTCTTCTGCTGGTAAGATGGATTCAGACAAATCTCTATTAAATCAGAGCCATAGCTAATAAAGGGACACAGCATAAACCACCTGACATCCATAAGCGCAGTATCTTCACAAAGAACTCTCTCAAGAACACGTCCAACTGTTCAGATGAAAATAACCTTCAGAAACATTTCTCTCAGGTCAAAGTAAATCTTTCATAAACTTACAAAAACTAGGAAACATATTATTTTATTAAAGGAAAACTCAGGCGCAAAATGAACCTTTGGTCTAATAAAATATCGGTACCTAGTCAATCGTTCTCTGAGATTTGTTTTCATGATAATCGAATGTAAAGAGTTTTATCTCTAAAAACTGTTTCGACGTATAACGCTCAGTAATGGGGGGCACTGACTAAGTAAAAAGAAATCGGCTAGTTTATACCACTAACAAGGCTTTCTGGGCTTGGCGACGCGTCGGCAAGAGCGTCATCATCCGCTAATCCCGCGATTTGCATGCGATAACACTCTGACCTGTCGGCGACAGCGAGCTCAACAATTTGCAAATCAGGCATAAATCAGGCTCAAAATCCTGTAGTGTGAACTTGGCTTAAGGTGTTTTTGGGGTCCTTTGAGATGTTCTGACATGCTTGCTTATAAACATATTAAAGGGTAATTCCACCGGTGGAGACATGAGTATGTATTGAAAGTGGGTCTTAAATGTAGTAGAATGGTATCATACATTTCTAATTTGGGTCCTTCTTGGCCGATAAAAGGCAGAAAATGAGTTTTTAGTGCTCGTGGATTGTAGACAACAATCCCCATAGTGCATTGCAATGCTCATCAGGCCACTCCCACTACTCCGCCCATCAATGTAGACAAGAGTTGAGCTCCACTCTACGCTACCGCCTGGAAATCATTTCGCACAATGAAATCAGATAATGCGCGCTAATATAATATGATGACGTAAGAGCGTTAAGGTGGCGTCCGCGCCATCAGCCAATGGATTGGCGTGATTCTATATGGGCTTCAGATTCGCACACTTACTCTGACGCGTAATTTTACACGTGAAATGCAGCCAAACCTTGGAGCATTTTGTCTTCGGCATCTTCAGTAATCCGTTCACTATTCAGACGATCCGGGAGTCTCCCACATATTGATAACGGCTCCCTGATGCCCGCAAATTAGTTAAAGTCTCGAAGCGAGTGAGCAAGAGTCCACACCGTATAGTGCGCGCACGAGGTAGAGAGCGAGAGTCTCTGCGTGTGTGCGTCTCATGACACAGAGACTCAGGTACCGAAATTTCGTTCATATTCGGTCTGGTTATTACCGTTTACGTCAGAACCTAACTCCCTGTTGGCACCGCGTTTCGGTACCCAACTCTATCCATAATGCATCCATCCGCATATTCAGTACCTTCGTCCTTATTTTCAAAAAGTTTCTGCCGGTGAAATCAAACGCACTAGCACTGATCTGTGATTGGTCTGTTAGCACATATAGGAGTCAGTTTTGTGAAGAACATCTACATACATCTACAACATAACAAGAACTCTTTTAACCCAAACCAATTGATACAGTAAGTAGCCTAGGCTACAACATTGAGCCTGAAGGCGGTCCGAGAGACCTTGCAGATATCGAGTTTCGGTGCAATTGCTTATGTCACCTAATCTAATCTACACCTTTCATCTAGATCTACAAAACAATTTAACATGATACTGCGCAATAAAGAATAAACTAGATGATAGATAGATAGATAGATAGATAGATAGATATGATAGATAGATAGATAGATAGATAGATAGATAGATAGATCAGATAGATAGATAGATAGATCAGATAGATAGATAGATAGATAGAGTAGATAGATAGATAGATAGATAGATAGATAGATAGATAGATAGATAGATGAGATAGATAGATAGATAGATAGATAGATAGATAGATAGATCAGATCAGATAGATAGATACAATAGGCCTACCTTCTCAATGTCTTGGACATCTTCCTTGTCGAAAGCAGTGTTTATCGGTCCAGTGTCTGTAGGCTCAGGTGAAGGTATAAAGTTGGTTTCGTGTTTTGAAGTCTTCAGCTCTTCTCTGTGTGTGGCTCTTGAACTTCTGGAGCGCTGGCCGACAGAAAGAGCGTCAAAATCGATGGTTTTACTCTCATATGCTCCTTCTACGTTACCAGAACAGCCCTCCGTGCTTTTGTCGCGGCACCGGGTCCGCCGAGCCCGGGCGAGCCAGATACACCGGCAGATCCTCGGCCCGGTCCCGGTCCACGCGTTTGCGCTCGCGCTCAGTCATCCTGTGTGTGTATGAGACACACTGACAAACACAAGAGAAACTTCACTCTTGTTCCACGCCTCACCGTCACATTTCTGCAGACCCTCCACGTCTGTTTCCTCAACTTTCAGCCAACCAGTTATATTAGATATCATGTTTATCAGCTAATTTGGGTTATAGGCTATTTTTGCCTACATACACAGATTAATTTATACATTTTCAAATTAATATTAGAATCAATTAGAGCGCTGGTCTCATAAACATGACCTAATTCTTTGTATTATGAAAGTGTGACATTTTAGCTTTTTTTTCCCCGGATGTAAATAAATGAATAGATAGCCATAGAAAAACAGGAAAAGTAGCCTATGGAAATGTATTGAATGTAAGCTTCAATTAAATTAGGCTAATATCACAGATTGATGACTTCTATTGGGTTTTTATTTTTTAAGTTTGATTGATTTATTATTATTATTATTATTATTAACTTTAATCATTGAATTCAAAAGGCTATAGCCTAGCCATAGGCTAAACATCACAAAAGGCTGACATTTTAAATATCACATTAAATGCTAAAACACTTGGTTTTATATTATTGACAATTAAGATTATTAATAATATAAATCTTGCCTAGCCTACAGTTTTGGAAGAACTCTATTCAGACCCGCACGCAAAACTCCTTGGGGCAACAAAATATCGATTCTAGTTGGTGTACATAAAAGCATTTTCCATTGAGTGTCATATTGAGTAGCCTATTAGTCTTTGTTTTTAATTTTAATTTTTATTTTGGGCATTTACCATAGTAATATGGTAATCCTTTAAATTTTATATAGTTGAATACCATTGTATATTAGAATAGTAATCACATAGAACAACAGTATAAAAAGTCATCAGGAAACAGAGCTTGTAGTCTTCAGAGGTGGAAGAGATAATAAAATATGCTACTCAAGTAAAAGTACTACTACTTTCAATAAAATTTTACTTAAGTACAAGTAAAAGTACTGGTCTAAAAATCTACTCAAGTAAAAGTAAAAAGTAGCTCATTTAAAATTTACTCAAAGTAAAGTTACTGAATTACTTTTTTAACACCAAGGTGAGAATGCCGTGTGGGGTTGTAATGGTATGAGATTTTCACAAGTATGATAACGTCTCAGAAAATACCATGGTTTACAGTATTAATCAATTATTAAATAAATTATTACCATCAGTTAAAATTATTACGAAAAACAGGGTTTTTATTTGGTTGAACAAATGCTTTTAATTATAGTAAACTTGAAACCATTTGTTTGTTTTGTTTATTAAAATTTTAACAAAACATGTCTAATAAATCAAATTCGATAATTGATAATGACAACTTATTTTTAGCATTAATTATTTATTAAATGTTTAAGAATTATATTGTCCTATGAAATGTATTTTATTCAGAAAATTAATGTTTCTTTGATTTAATACAAATATATTATCAAAAACGGTGGTAATCAAATGTAAATTTAAACTTGTGTCCTTTTATTTTTGGGGAAAGCGCTGCAAAAACAGATTTACTAAATTAAACCATGGACAAAAAAAATATTCCTTTAAATAATGAAATGTATTAATATTGTTGTTGTTATTATAATTATTTTGAGAGGTAGGCTATCGTTCTTCTGTATGCCTACAATAGTAATATATTTCTGTCATAATTTCTCATAGTGAAACCCAACTTTATTTTGACAGGGTTGCAGTGAAGACCAAAAGTGAAGAAAAGTGTAAAAGAACAACGTTTTCTCAAATAAAATTATGAAAATGCCCATTAGGCGTTCTCTCAGAGCAGCTCTGGAAAATGCTCCCATCATGCATTGTGCGGATCGTAAAAATAAGTTATAATCATGTGGTGGAGCAGTGCATTATAACAAAAACGGCCAGAAATCACTTTTTAGTTTTTAAATTTTGGAGAAATAAGCTCAGTATAATGTAATGTATTTATTTTAAAAAATCTATTAAGCCCAGAGCCGGCTGGCACCGGCTGACAGGTAATGTAATCAACGGCGCAGAGAGACAAATGAGTAGTGTCCTAAAGTGGTGTTTCTATTATGCTGGTGAGCTCACTATATAGTGCTCTGCTCTCTACCCCCAACATAGGGGTTAGGGAGTAGTGCTTTGAGTGGAGATTTCAGACACAGCACATGAATGTCACGCATACTTGATTATGTACTAAGTTAACTTAGTAGACAAAACGCGGCGCAGCTCAGCAGAACAAATAGGGTTATACATTTACATGCAGTATTTTTGTGCTTAAATATTCACACGATTGGATTTATTGCACAGTTCTACTTTCCATGTATCTATCCATTATTTTGCATGTTTTACGTGATGCGTTAAGTGTATAATTCCACTTTCATGACTGGATTTCGGGATTCCCTCTGCATCACGTAAGTCATTCGAAGTTATAATCGGCACATACCTTTATCTGCAGGAGGGGTAGTGTCCTATATCCTCCTTTTGCAGCCACTTTGCGTCCACATTTTTAGCAAACAAATCCTCGAGGACATAATTCGTTTCATAAGAATTCGAAGCGCGATTCGTTTTCAGCTTCAGCTGGGTCTGTCTATGGGTCTGCGTCACCTTTCTTGCGCGTTTGTTCTCCCGCCTTTCAACCAATGCAGTAGTTTCCGGAGTGTGATTTTTTTTTCTCCCGTGTACTATTATTTTTTACTCAGTAACGGATATGATTTAAAATGTAGCGAAGTACAATACTTCAAACAAAATGTACTTAAGTAAAAGTAAAAGTACAGATTTTAAAAACTACTTAAAAAAGTAGAAGTACACAAAAAAACTACTCAATTACGTAACGCGAGTAAATGTAATTCGTTACTTTCCACCTCTGGTAGTCTTTTCTTCACTATTGTGCAGTATATCTGAGGGAAACGCTTCTCAAACAAGAACAAATATCAGGGCGGGGCTCTGATTTTGGTGATGGGGAATCGATTGGATGGTCGTGGTTTGCTATTGGTGGATTTCATGTGATTGCCCCGCCCTTCAAGAGATGCTGCAAGAGGAAGGGGAAGTTATTCTGATTCAAGATTACAAGGAATAGGCCTATTTATGAAATTTAAAAAATGACGTGCACCAATAAAAGATAGCATTGTCAAATTTTCCCTTCTTTTTAGTCCGAACAACTTATCTTCACTTGTTTATGGACTTAAAAATACTTATACATATAAAGGGTTAGTTTGGTATTTTACACTTAAAGCCCTGTTTTAAGATCATTTCTGATGAAATAGAACGTTTAAGATTGAAATTTGGACAAATGCTGCTGTCCCTAGAGAATTTGACGTTTCTGTGTTAGAGAGAGAGAGAGAGAGAGAGAGAGAGAGAGAGAGAGAGAGAGAGAGAGAGAGAGAGAGAGAGAGAGAGAGAGAGAGAGAGAGCAACCCTGTGTCACTGATGATGCAGTTATTTCTCCAGTCAGCACAATGACACCAGATTCTGCTCGCTGACGGACTGAATGCTGATGACAACATCACAACCAGCACAAGGGCTCGCTCAGTAATGTCTTTACAATATAAGGTTCCATTTTTTAACGTTAGTACATGAACTAACAATGAACAATACTTCTAAATCATAATCATAATGTGCAACATTATTGAAATCATTTATATATATATATATATATATATATATATATATATATATATATATATATATATATATATATATATATATATATATATATATATTAGGGCCGAGAACTGATTAAAAAAATTAATCTTAATTAATTAGAGGCTTTGTAATTAATTAATCGAAATTAATCGCATTTTAATCGCATAAATATTTGGACTAAGAACAGTGAGAAGATTTTTTTTCAAATGGATTTTTAGTATACATTGCATAATGACTGAATACATAAGCTTAAGCAACAAAATATTGTTTATTTTTGTTCAACCAAGTCCAACAGACCAGAGCCATTGTATATGTTTTGCGTTGAGGTGAAACTTGAGGGTCGATGTGATATGCGAATTCCTTGTTGCATAGCTTTCACACAACCCTGCTCTTAATGACGCTTCCATACAGCGCTTCACATGAACTTTTTTGCTCACTAGACAATGTAGCTAGTGGTTTTCCAAAATTACTAGCCACACAGCACTTTTACTAGCCACATTTTAAATGGGGCTTAAAATGTGCTAAAATGTAATAATTGTATCATTAGCTCTGGTTGTAAAGCTCATTTTTTGAAAACATGTTGTCTATTAAGATAAACACATACAATAGATTCTTATTGTATATAATAAAAGTACTGCATCTTTTTTTCTTTTTTTTTACAGCAGTAAATAATACAGAGTAGAACAATTATCTGCATTAGTAACAATGAGCAAAGAATACATAATCTTTTCTAAGAAAAAAATCCACAATTAAGGCAACAGGATTACAACTTTATATAGGCCTATATGACATAGTTTTGGGGACTGTAGATTGTTTTGCCTCAGCATTTCCTCAGAGAGAGACTTAATAATTATCATCATGAAGCTGGTAGCTCTGAGTAACTGGAGATATGTCCACCTGAAACAAGTATAGGCCTACATGTTTATTGCCCAGATTATTCCCACAAATGCATCTCCTGCTTTCTTTCATGACATGATTAATTTTATTAAAATATAGAATTAAGTCTGTAAAGATAGTTGTGATATGACGTGACATAAGGGCAGCCCTGCTAGTAGTTACACCGTGTCCCTTAATCATGAAGATTATTTTTTATATAAAATATCGGCCACACTCACGAACTGACTGAACGCTGTGTTGATGTGTGTGTGCACGCGACCAGTCGCGTGTGATGATCATTTGACAAAAGTCTGGAATGTCATATTTGGCACGCGCACCCTCGCGCAGAGGCACTACAGGAGCGCGTGAGACGCGCCTATGTTCTGGATTCTCATGCTTATTAAAAAAGATCGCTATATCATCACATTAAGTGGATAATTAAGGGCAGACTAAAACAGCCCTCAGTCCGACGGCCAGCCCGCGAGTTTAATCTCCACGTGTCTAATGTCGTGCAATTCGTTTGTTATGTCAGATGTCTTTTGACAAGACTACAATTTTTTAACAAGCCAAAGTGGCTAGTGGGAGTGACTGTGTTACCCGCCACGCGTGAAATCCACCCGCATTTGGTGGGTGTTAATGTCAAACCCTGCATCCGTTCGTTTTTATAACATAATTTCCCATCCACGGGACCAACCAAAGCGGTCTCGTCAGCTGTGTTCACTGTGGTTTGTTGTTTAGTTGTCTGAAGCATGGACTGTAAAAAAAAAGTCATGAACGCTAGTTGGTGCTCCAGTATAATCAGTCCGCTGAAACTAATCCAGAGAGAAATGTTCCGCGGTGGAAAAATATGTGCGATTAAAATGCGTTAATTTTTTGTGTAATTAATTAATGCGTTAAAGTCTGTAATTAATTAATCGTAATTAACGCGTTAGAGTCCCGGCCCTGAATATATATATATATATTTCAAATCAATCGATTAATCTTTGGGCTGTCAAACGATTAATTGTGATTAATAGGGAATGCGGAGTTGACGTCACGCCATGTTGCATTATGGGTCCGCCGCCATATTTACAGGATCGCGCCCAATACCGCTGTATTTAAATGCATGTTTTGGAGGCTGTGTTTGGATTTTCTGTCGAGATTGTAATAAACGTCGATATGGTTGTTCAGTTCAACTGCCATAGCATGTCACACGATCGTTCAGTGAGGAAACCGAACAACGGAATACGTTTTTTCACCTTTCTTTCTTGGAAAAAACTATAAGGGAAGCAGGTCGAGGAGCTGACGAGAAGAAGCCGGATCGCGTAGGGGATGAGGAAGTAATGAGGAAAAACGCAATAATGAGGAAAAACTTTACTTAATGTCCTCCACAGCATACTATGTTTGTTAAAAGTTGTAAAAAGCAAGAGGTTGTGTATTGTATATTCATAGATGACTAACAGTTAGGAGGATAGTTGACTTTGTGGTTCAAGTTCTTGTTAGCAGATGATAAAGCTAGGACACATTGCATGAATCAAATTATATTTATTTTGTTTTCAATTAACAATTTGCTTTGATATTCTGTACAACTCTTTACATGCCTTTCTTTAAAACGTTTGTGAATCATGTTTTATATAACTGCTTAATAAATACATTAAGTGACTTCTCTGTTTCTGTACTGATTGCATCCGCAAAGACCCTTTAAGTACACATAAATGGGCAAAGATACATCAAACTATTTTAAAATAAACTACCAAATACCCTCATTTTTACACGTGTCATCAACATTAAATGATGACAATAAGGCACAGTTGTATTTAACAAGTTACCACATCTTGTGGCATTATAAAGTAATGTACATTGTTTTTCTTGCACAACCTATGAAAACTCAACATATAGACTGAAAATAGCAAGTTAACATTAACTATGAGAGCTACTTTTCAGGTAAAATAGCTTGAACTTTATGTACAATAGTAACGTTAATCAACTTAGCATAGGCTTCGAACACCAAAACTAAATCAGATGTATCAACGTTGTTTATCGCGGATAGTTTGTCCAAATTACGTTTTTTTTGGCAGTGGCATTTAGTTTATCCTGGTAGGGTCCCTTCTCTCTTTCTTTAAACATCTCCATTTCTTCCGTTCTTCTTCAAATTTGCCTCGTTTTAGCCAAACACCTACTATTATCCCGAAGGTAAACAAAGATCGTGCCTGTAAAGATGGCGCCCACGTCCCATAATGCAACACGGCGTGACGTACCTCCGCATTCCCTATTGCATCCAAAATAAACGTTTGTGTTAACATAATATATGTGGGTACACGGTGTATAATGATTTTGTATAAATACACCCATATACTTAAGAAATATTTTCATGTACATAGATTTGTATATAATTTACATTATATATAAATATAAATATTTTATACATAAATAATATTATTGTAAATATATATGCATGTGTGTGTATTATTGTAAAATAATTATACACAGTGCACCCACATATATTATGTAAACACAAACTTTTATTTTGGATGGTAAGTGTAAATTCATTTAAATCGGACCAGACAGCTGCCCTATATATATATATATATATATATATATATATATATATATATATATATATACATATATACAGTATATATAGTCTACTGGAATCACGTGTGTTTTAGTCCTTTACAATACAAACAGGGAGACTGTTGGCCATTTTAGAATTAAAAAATGCACTGAGAGGTCTTCTCCGCAAGGCCATACTTAGAACAACGCATTATCAGCTTAATAAATCATTTATCCATATGATGCATTGTAGTGGCCGTTCAACTATACATTAATCTATTTTATCCTGCTGAAGTTTGGATGTGTTGCTTGTAGCAATGACTATCTCAAATAGGACAATGATACCAAAAGGATGGGCAGGCAGACACTCATCTTTTACAGATAATTACTGGTGTTATTAATTATCACCATCCAGACAGCATTACACTCTCTCCACCTGGCACATAACAAACCCTCTGCTGGTTTTTAACCATATTTGACTGATAAGTTGGCAACCAATGATTTTCCAGAACGCTCACATCCGTCTGGATTGCTCTGAGCATGTTTAAGCTCACTTATGAGCCGTACTGAAATGATTGTCTTATGACAGTGGAGCTCTGGTTTTTGTATTTGAGTGTCATAAGACGTTTGAACATGTTTGGCAGTTCTCAACCTAACTCATTATACTCCAGCCAACACATATTCCAGAGTTACACTCATCGGTATCTCAGGGGCTGAAGTTACACGGAATGTTAGAGGAAGCAGAGAAGTGGTTAATATTGCATTAGTGTCAGGGAAGAACAACAGGTATAGGTTGCACTAACTTTCTCTGGTTACAGCAAATACTTCTTGTGCCTGTATGCGCTCTGTTTAACCATCCTCAACTGCCTTTCATCTACATCAAGCTCACATTTCTCTACAATCAATTTACTGTTCTTTGCAAAGGCACGCGTTGCACGTCTTTGGCATAACATTTTCTATTCATTCTAATGCATAGCATCTTATAAATAATGTAAACCTTACAAATTGTGTGATTTTTTGTTGACTAATTGATAATAATGTTATAATTGTAATATAAGTGTAAAGACTACAAGAAATAGCAGGTACAATGTCAGATTGAAAATTAAGATGTAATTTTATTAAAATGTATAACCCCAAATGTGGTCATTTTGGCATTTTAATATATAATAACTGATAGTAAATTTAGAATATAGTGCCATCCAGTGGTGTAGTAGTGACTCCAAAGTTGGACATATTTTGAATTCATAAAGGCCTCAATTGTGTACGTGCCACACATCAGACCACACACCCATATGAAACACACACACACACTTGGGACTTACCATAGACATAATGATTTTTATACTGTACATACAGCTATGGAAAAAATTAAGAGACCACTGCCAAATCAGCAGTTGCTCTGGATTTATTATTTATAATATAAATAATAAATCCAGAGCAACTGCTGATTTGGCAGTGGTTCTCTTAATTTTTTCCATATTATTCGCTTTTCGCGTCAGTCCTGTGGGCGAAAATGCCTTGTTGATGCTAGAGGTCAGAGGAGAATGGGCCGACTAGATTCAAGCTGATAGAAGAGCAACTTCTGACTGAAATAACCACTCGTTACAACCGAGGTATGCAGCAAAGCATTTGTGAAGCCACAACACACACAACCTTGAGGCGGATGGGCTACAACAGCAGAAGACCCCACCGGGTACCACTCATCTCCACTACAAATAGGAAAAAGAGGCGACAATTTGCAAGAGCTTCACCAAAATTGGACAGTTGGAAAAATGTTGCCTGGTCTATGATTTCTGTTGAGACATTCAGATGGTAGAGTCAGAATTTGGCGTAAACAGAATGAGAACATGTATCCATCATGCCTTGTTACCACTGTGCAGGCTGGTGGTGGTGGTGTAATGGTGTGAGGGATGTTTTCTTGGCACACTTTAGGCCCCTTAGTGCCAATTGGGCATTGTTTAAATGCCACAGCCTGAGTAATGTTTCTGACCATGTCCATCCCTTTATGGTCACCATGTCCCCATCCTCTGATGGCTACTTCCAGCAGGATAATGCACCATGTCACAAAGCTCGAATCATTTCAAATTGGTTTCTTGATCATGACAATGAGTTCACTGTACTAAAATGGCCCCACAGTCACCAGATCTCAACCCAATAGAGCATCTTTGGGATGTGGTGGAACAGGAGCTTTGTGCCCTGGATGTGCATCCCACAAATATCCATCAATTGCAAGATGGTATCCTATCAATATGGGCCAACATTTCTAAAGAATGCTTTCAGCACCTTTAAGGCAAGTCCTGCCACTCGGCCGCCATCTTGGCTACGCCTCTGGGCAGCTATTTCAGACAAACAAGACCATCTAAATGAATGGGCAGAGAGTCAGAACTGCAGTTTCACTGGTTACCGAGACATAAAAACTGCATGTAAAGAAACAGCAGTAAAATATGATAAAAATCCCAGAAAAAGTTTGATGACTTTGCCCCCAAAATAAGGTTTAAAATGCCCTTTTCCCCACAGGTTATACTTTTGCTACGCATGCGGAAGGGTTCTCGTCTCCGCTGTCACAGACATCGACTGTGCGTATGCGTCGGTGCAACCAGACAGATAGGCTTAAATGTTTCCCGGCTTGACTGTTAAAAGTAGACGATTGGCTTTCTAGCAGGAGGGGCGGGACATGTGCATACAACCACCATCTTTGGTGTTACGAGGTTTCCTTAAATAGTTGCATTGAGGATTTAGATAAGTGGCATGTCTCTATATAAATAGTCTCTGGCCACGGCCTGGCTGAATTTGACTTGGGCTTTTGAGAAGCAGAAAGTTGCTTGTGGATGATTGGATGACATGGTGTCGGCCCACATTCGGCCCACACCTGGGTACATGAGGATCAGATGTGGGCCAGATCTGGGCCGACATTATATTGCTGTCTGCCAGGCCATGATCATGATCACCCTCTCCGGTTTCCTTCGGACATTCACACTGATGTGGAGAGGTCCTGGAAGACACCATACTCAGCACACATTTTTCCCTTCCAACATTCAAATGATTCAAATGTTGAGGGTTTATGTGAGCAGAGGTACAGTATATGAGGATGCCCCCTGTGGAAGAGAGGCTGCCTAGCTATCTATCCTTATTGAGGGCTCCAGACTTACTGTCGGTCCACTTCACAGCTCGTAGGTAAGGCATACTGCATGCAGCGGCAGGTCCGGCTGCTCCGGGGATTGTCACCACCCATTTATAAGTCGGCCCAGTCCGGCCCCCATCAGGTAACCCACGTGTGCCAGACGTGGGCCGGATTTGGGCCAAAACTATGTTGCTGTCTTCCTCTCTTTGTAGATCTATTCGGAAGGGCATTGCTCCATGCATTTTGGTTGGTGGCATTTCTGAAGGTTGTAGGCTGTACTTCTCACTACTCAGGCAGCAAGCTTATGGCGCTTTTCCACTGCATGGTACGGTGTGGCTTCGGCTCGGTAGCTGGCTCACTTGTGGCGCTTTTCCACTGCATGGTACGTTATGGCTCGGCTGGACGGCACACTTTGACACTTTTCCACTGCATGGTACGGTACGGTATCGGCTCGGCTCGGCTCAGGCTCACTTGTGGCGCTTTTCCACTGCATGGTACGGTATGGCTCGGCTCAGTACGGCACGCTTTACCGCTTTTCCACTGCATGGTACGGTATGGCTCGGCTCGGTACGGCTCAGGCTCACTTGCTGGCGCCTTTCACTGCATGGTACGGTATGGCTCGGCCGGTACGGCACACTTTACCGCTTTTCCACTGCATGGTACGGTATGGCTCGGCTCGGTACGGCACGCTCTACCGCTTTTCCACTGCATGGTACGCTGATGGCTCGGCTCGGTACGGCTCAGGCTCACTTGTGGCGCTTTTTCACTGCATGGGACGGTATGGCTCAGCTTGGTACGCACACTTTACCGCTTTTCCACTGCATGGTACGGGTATGGCTCGGCTCGGTACGGGCTCAGGCTCACTTGTGGCGCTTTTCCACTGCATGGTACGGTATGGCTCGGCCCGGTACGGCACATCTACCGCTTTTCCACTGCATGGTACGGTATGGCTCAGCTCGGGACGGTCTAGGCTCACTTGTGGTGCTTTTCCACTGCATGGTACAGTATGGCTCGGTACGGCACGTTTACCACTTTTCCACTGCATGGTACGGTACGGTATGGCTCGGTACGGCTCAGGCTCACTTGTGGCGCTTTTCCACTGCATGGTACGGTATGGCTCGGCTCGGTACGGCACGTTTTACCGCTTTTCCACTGCATGGTACGGTAACGGATGGCTCGGTACGGCTCAGGCTCACTTGTGGCGCTTTTCCACTGCATGGTACGGTATGGCTCGACTCAGTACGGTTCACTTGCTGGTGCTTTTCCACTGTATGGTACGGTATGGCTCGGTACGGCTCAGGCTCATTTGTGGCGCTTTTCCACTGCATGGTACGGTATGGCTCAGTACGGTTCACTTGTGGTGCTTTTCCACTGTATGGTACGGTATGGCTCGGTACGGCTCAGGCTCATTTGTGGCGCTTTTCCACTGCATGGTACGGTATGGCTCGAACTCGGACGCACGCTTTACCGCTTTTCCACTGCATGGAACGGTACGGCTCGGCACGGCAGGCTTTACCGCTTTTCCACTGCATGGAACGGTACGGCTCGGCTCAGTATGGCTCACTCGTGGCGCTTTTCCACTGCATGGTATGGTACGACAGCACGGCTCGCTTCGGCTTGCTTTAAATGGTACCACCTCTGTTGAGGTTACAAGCGTACGTACCGATACTAAAATGTGAAAACATGTGTAAACACACTGCAGAGCACTGATTGGTCATTCAGACAGAATCGTCACTACTAGCGTCATTGTTTTAGCGAGACATCAAACCCGCTAGATTTAAATAGCCAGTAACAGCCACCGCTGTAGCACCTGTTTTAAAACTACTTGCTTGACTTGCTTGAAGAAAAAAGAAAGAAAGAAAACTTCTAAAAAGAAATGGCTGAATCGTGGTCAGTGGAATAAGTGCACATGTTCCTCTCGTTGGCTCCTTAGCCGAAAGAGTGGATAAACTATAACGGTCAGACTATAATCCGACCCACTTTGAAGCGGTACTAACTGCAGTTGAAAAGCAAACCGAGCTAAGGCGAACTGAGCCAAGCCGTGCCGAAGGCCAAGTCATACCGCGCAGTGGAAAAGCAGAAGCGAGCCGACCGTGCCGAGCCGTACCAGCAGTGGAAAAGTGCGCAATAGGCTCAGCCAGCGACCGGACCACATCTGGTACACATGGATTCCACATGTACCAGATGTGGGCCGGATCGTGAGGCTGACTTATAAATGGGACATTGCTGTTGATTGTTTCAAACAGAGATGGCGATATGGAGGCAAAATAATGCAGCTGTAAAATACAGGTGAAAATTTTAATATCATGCAAAAGTTCAGTAATTCAACTTAAAAGGTGAAACTAATATATTATATAGAATCATTACATGCTAAGTGAGATATTTAAAGCCTTTACTTGTTTTAATTTTGTTGATTATGGCTTCACAATAGTCTATTTTTGAATTTGAGGTTTTCATAAGCTGTAAGCCATAATTATATATTTGCATATTAATATTCTGTCTGTGTCTGAGAGCAGCATGTTCTCAGTGTGTCCAAAGGTGAAAAAAGAGGGATTATCGTATTTCTGAGGAGATATTAGACTTTAATGAAATGAAGCCAAACCTGGTATACCTGAATGCCCCAAAACATATTTACAAGCCAGAGACAGCCAATTAAAGGGAGTTAGAAAGATCATTCGGTACAAACCAGTTAGTGAAAGTCCTGCTGGTACTGGCTACAGCTGTTCGTTTGAAAGAGTAGAAAAGAACTGGGCTCCGGGAAGAGACGATTAAATACAGGGACAATCGAGGAAGGCGGAAACACGTCTGCAGCCGTCACCACAATATACATCGCAAGAATAAACTGCAAAGTGACTCTACTGCTCAAGCTGCAGGAGGAGAAATGTATTCACATCAGGAGGATATAGAGACACATGTACATATCAACAGACATATATATTACACTGCAGTCAGAAAGAGGGACTGCTGATCTTCATAGACATGGAATATTAGTGGTCAATAGGCCTCATTCATCAACCACAAGCAGAATGAGTTTCTGTGCAAATCATTCGTAAAAGCAGTCAGTGTGTGACCGTTTACAGTTTCATTTGTTGTTTAATGATGCGACTATTTACTACAGAGTGGTTTTGCTTGCGTAAATCTACAAATTCCCATAGTGCAATATTTAAGGATTTATTTTTACACGGTACAATTTTCACAAAAGCCATTTAACTTTCATAAACTGTTGTGATTGTGTACTTATGATTGGTTTTACTTTCGTTAATTTGCATAGTGTGAAAATATCTGATCTCATGAAATGGCGTATGTATGACACGCCAATTCGTATTTTCATTTTGGCTAGCTATCAACACGCATAATCGCTTTCAGCGTGTTTATGAACGCCGTTGACTTTACATTACAATACTGTATAAATACATGACCTACCCCAACCCCGTCCCTAAACCTACCCATCACTGGGGTTAATAGCATTTATGAGTCTTCCCCTACCATCCTAGGAAAAAAATATCGCTCCCCAGATGTAGATCTACATTTTGCTTCATTTCGCTTCGGACATTTCGGCATGTACATACACGCGGAATCACTCGGACATTTAACGGCGTAGACATTCACGCATACACGCGGATAGCTCAAAATGCGTATAGATAACACGCCACTTGACTTGAAAGTGGCGTGTATGTTTACGCAAAAGTCATGATGTCATGTTGGAAAATATATGGGTAAAAAAAGTTTTAGGTAAAAAAAGTTTTAAAAATGGCACGAATAACAAGTTTAAGGTCGGCATGAAATGAAAAATCATCTGTTTTCTCAATGCATGTTAAATATTTTATTGTGAGCGATTCATCTGGATTTCAGTGATGCATGCAGGACTTCTCACAATATGCACATCCTAAAACCAAGGCCCTGCTACTACATATTTTCTATTTCAATAATTTGCGGTCACAATATGGAAGAAAAAATCTGTCGCTACTTCCATTTCATCACAACTGATGAAATCGTTTCATAAACTGTTGCATGTTAGCTATATAATTTATAAATGGCTTCTTGCACGGTGCAACAATTTACATTAAAAAATTGTTGTGTTCACTGTAGAAAGTGTTCAGTTCACTTTGCCTTTTGCCTTATTATTATAAATAAACTTCATGCTTAATTGAAAAATTAAGTTATGTGAATTGACAATTCCAAATTACTTTTTTTTTCCAAGTTACACATTAATTTATTTTGATTAAGCAAGAAGTTTATTTACTTAATAATTTAATAGCATCAATTTTTTAAGTTAAGTCAACTGATCACTTTTTGCAGTGTTTAGTAAACTTTACGCTATGTTTTTGAGAATAATTTGCATAAACAATGTTGCTTGTGATGGAGGAATGAGGCCTGATACAATACAAAAGAAATCTATCAAAAACCAGGCTGCTCAGTGTTAGTTTCTCCACTGGACAGTCTACTCAACTTTCTAGGGTAAACAAAAACTGCTAGTGTGGATGATTTGTAGTGGACGGGTCTGGCTTTCTCTCTCAATCTGTCTCTTTGTCCGTTCAGGTTTTCAGGCAGTGAGGAAGACACCTCTCCTAAGGGATCCTGACAACAGAGATGCGACAGTCGCCTCACCTAACAGGCCCTGAGTCAGCACACATTACTCCTGCAAAGGCGTCCATTTCACTTTTCATTCCCCAAAGTGTGTGTGGCAGGAGAGACAGATAGGCAGAGTGAGAAAGAAAGAAAGTAAGGGGTTTGGGTGTTGTGGTTGGTAGACGTCCCAGTCGATCATGGCAGGTCCCTGCATGGCAGAGATAATCCATGATCCTCTAGTTGGGTTGATGATTGTGTTTTTGTCACGCTCGTATTGATCTGTGAGTGTGATTTTCAAGCGTTCTGTCCTGGTTCTCCACAGAGGTTTGATTGAATCCAGTGCAGATAATCCCAATAAAATCCATCATCAGTAACTCTGAATTTCCCACTTCTACACAAGCAAAAACAAAACAGCCAGTAATACACCTTGAGTCGTAACAACCGGACGACTGCAGTTGCATGCGACAGCTCCAGGTTGCTTCAAATCCTGTGTGACAAAAGACAAACACTCAGATCAGTTCAACAGAACCATTCCAGATCCTACAGGATAATGAACAATACTATTGGGTGCAAGTTGTCAATTACAAAAACGATTGAGAAAAATAAATACCACTTATTTGTTTCAGTCATTTTATAAATGTAAATACATTAATTCTTTGTAAAATGTTTATATATATATATATATATATATATATATATATATATATATATATAACCAAGTTGTGTGATACAAGATGTCAAAAAGAATGCATTGTTTGCTTTGGGTTCATGTTCACAAAAGTAGCAGCAACTCATCCATTGCTACAGTTATTACTCATATATGTTTAATTGTGCTTTTTCAAATGAATCCAAATAGGATCCAACAGGATAATAGGAATATCATTTAACCCTCTGGGGCTTTTCGGCCATTACTCTTTTACTTCATCGGTATGACATTTGGTAAATGTTTTGGCACTTGCTGTGTGAACACACACACACACCAAAAAATCATGGACATGATTAAAGGGTCCTGACAAAAGTGGTCACACTTGTATTGTTCACAGTCAAAAGTGACTGTGTTGGAAATTAATGGGAAGCTTATTTCATCTAGTGGAAGCGTTTGGAACTGCAGCCAAACAAAATGTGTAACTTTTTTCAAGTTCACTTTTTTAAACTTTTTCACTTTAGCAAAAATCTGCCAAGTGTCGTCTTTGAAAAGTATGGAAGCTTGTTTTCCGCCACAGAATGAAAAAAATAAAAAAAGTAATTTTTTTTTTATCTCATAATTCTGACTTTTTCTGCACAATTGCGAGATATAAAGTCAGAATTGCGAGATCTAAAGTCAGAATTGCGTGATATAGAATCAAAATTGCAAGATATAATGTCAAAATTGTGAGATATATAGTCAGAATTGGGAGAGATATAAAGTTAGAATTGTGTGATATAAAGTCAGAATTGCGAGATATAAAGTCAGAATTGTGTGATGTAAAGTCAGAATTGCGGAGTATAAAGTCAGAATTGCGTGATATAAAGTCAGAATTGCGAGATATAAAGTCAGAACTGTGAGATATAAAGTCAGAATTGCGTGATATAAAGTCAGAATTGCGTAGATATAAAAAGTCAGAATTAATTGGTTGGATATAAAGTCAGAATTGCGAGATATAAAGTCAGAATTGCGAGATATAAAGTCAGAATTGTGTGATATAAAGTCAGAATTGCGTGATATAAAGTCAGAATTGCGAAGATATAAGTAAGAATTAATTGATTGATATAAAGTCAGAATTGCGAGATATGAAGTCAGAATTGCGAGATATAAAGTCAGAATTGCAGAAATATAAAGTAAGAATTGTGAGATATAAACTATTCTGAGGGGAAAAATTATTATTTTATTTTTTTATATTCAGTGGCGGAAACAAGCTTCCATAAAAAGAGAGCCTAACTTCAGTCAGTGTTCGTGGGTTTAAGTTAGAAATTAAATTTTCAGGTCCATGCTCAAAAAATGTATACATGGATTATGACTGTTGCATAAATATAATTTCAGTGCCATAAAAAATCCCCTAAAAATACAAAACATTAAATAAAAAACATTATCAAACTAAATATAGTACAATCATTTCATTGAAATAAAAAACAGACACATGAACAGAACCACAGAACAGAACAGTTAAAGAAAGTATAGATGCTCAAATACCAGTGTGCAAGTTATTATGGTTTTAACTGCTGGCAAATAAGTAAACTGAAGTAGTTCCCTTTCAATATCTCAATAAATAAATGTCATGACTCATGTAATGCTCTTAATGCACTCTGCAGTCTCAGTGACTCACAAACCCCTAATGCAATAGTTTAGTCTCCAGTCAGGTCTAAAACTTTCTAAATCTGCTCTTAAACACTTTCTAAAGAGAAAGATTCTACACTCACCTCTGCAGGAGATGTCACAGACATCAAGGCCAAAGAATAAAGGCAAGAGAGAAGAATAAAAAGAGAAATAGAAACTGAAGGAAACAAAGAAGTATTAGTTAAGGTTACACCCAGAATAGGAAAATGAGCAACATCAATATCATTCTGACAGATCATCTTCTGTAAACCGTTAGTCCGACAGCCAGACAGTAACAATAAATCCGTCGTACCTTCTCCTCTAGATCTTTAATCTGTCTCCTCTGGATGTAGTCTTATCTTCCAGGTCTCTGATCCTCTGCGTTGAGAGAAACACTCATTTCAGTGTGATTATCTTCACTATGTTCTCGATTCACTGATCTCGCTGCAGAGCTGAGGTCTCGTGATCACAGTGCTCAATAATATACGCACAGCGCGAGCCCCAAAGTGAATCAACTGAAAAGAACAAAACTATGTGGGTTTTACTATATGCTTTGGTATTCCTGATAATTTGCTGCCCTCTTCTGTATATAACAGCTATTGCATCATCTGACGTGCATCACATAAAACCAACACATTTAAAGGGATACTTCAGGATTTAGCATTAAGCTTTGTATGTAGTAGAAAACCTGTAGGTAGTTTCAAATTACCACCCTCATATACCCTGAGACGATGATGCAAAAAACGTCATTTTGACACAGTCAGTAGTCGGGTCTGTCCTGCATGTTCTCAACCCGCCCATAGAGGGCAATCTCACTCAGGAATTAACAAATAGTGTCTGCCATCTTTTTTTGGAAGCTAAGCTAGCAGGCTCTTGTTCTGTGGAGAAAGCTGAGTAGTCGGGGTTACATCCTCTTTTCCACGACATGTCCGGCCGTGCGAATGTCTGGGATTCAGCTTTTGTTTTCTGCAGTCGCCATTGTTTACATGCACAGCTTTTGTTTCAATCTAACTGAAATTAATTCCGATTGGTGAATCTGAATGTACGTGTTTACATGAACGCTAAACAAGTGATCGGTTGATGTGCGTTTTAACATTGCTAAGAAAATTCCCGCTCCTCTAGGATGCAGATACGAGACCAGTGTGTCTCACAGGTGTTCCTCATCGTAATTACGCCACCGGCCTCGTGCCGTTCTCCGCGGGCCCTCAGTTCGTCCCGTTCGCCACAGTAAACATGACTCGTGACGTTCTCCCGCGGCCCTCACTCGCCGTTCGCCACAGTAAACATGACTCGTGATCGTTCTCCCGCGGCCCTCACTCGTCCCGCTCGCCACAGTAAACATGACTCGTGACGCGTTCTCCCACGGCCCTCACTCGTCGCCGCTCGCCACAGTAAACATGACCGCGTGGCGTTCTCCGCGGCCCTCACTCAGTGCCGCTCGCCACAGTAAACATGACTCGCGCCGTTTCTCCCGCGGCCCTCACTCGTCCGCTCGCCACAGTAAACATGACTCGTGCCGTTCTCCGCGGCCCTCACCCGTCCCGCTCGCCACAGTAAACATGACTACGCTGCCGTTCGCCCGCGGCCCTCACTCGTCCGCTCGCCACAGTAAACATGACTCGTGTCGCCCCTCCCGCGGCCCTCACATCGCGCCGCTCGCCACAGTCCGACATCAACATGACCACGACGTCTCCGCGGCCCTCACTCCGTCCCGCTCGCCACAGTAAACATGACCCGCTGACCGTTCTCCCGCGGCCCCCACTCGTCCGCCGCCCACAGTAAACATGACTCGTGCCGTTCGCCCGCGGCCCTCACTCGTCCGCTCGCCACAGTAGACATGGCTAGCGCACGTCTCTCCACGGCCCCCACCCCGTCCCGCCCGCCACAGTAAACATGACTCGCGTCGTTCTCCCCGGCCCCCACCGGCCGCTCGCCACAGTAAACATGACCCGTCCTCGCGCCCCCACCGCCCCTCGCCACAGTAAACATGACTCGCGCCGCTTCTCCCGCGGCCCTCACTCGTGCCGCCCGCCACAGTAAACATGACTCGGACGTCTCCCTTGACCCTCACTCGTCCGCTCGCCACAGCAGCATGACTCGTGTCGTTCTCCGCGGCCCTCACTCCGTCCCGCTCGCCACAGTAAACATGACTCGTGGCGTTCTCCCGCGGCCCTCACTCGTCCCGCTCGCCACAGTAAACATGACTCGTGTACGTTCTCCCGCGGCCCTCACTTCGTGCCGCTCGCCACAGTAAACATGACTCGTGACGTTTCTCCACGGCCCTCACTCGTCCCGCTTAGAGTTCTCAACGGGCCTGAAAATTATTACCCGACCCGACCTGGCCCGTGGCTCTTTGAAGCCCGAACCCGATGTAACCCGACACATCAACATGAATTATCTGCCCGAACCCGGCCCGCGGCCCGACTCGGACGCGCACGCGTTCTTGTACAGTCTATTGCCGTTGCAGCGTCTATTCATTCCGGTGAAATCACAAAATAAAATGAGCACAAACTTAGAAAGGTTGACTTACTAGTCCATCAACAAGATCGCCAGGTCAGCATCACCGTTGCATCCAGTGCTGCTTTTGAGCTCGCGCCAATGAGTATAAAGCTTGACCAGAGCGGGACTCCTGTCAGGTTTCTCACGCAGTCAGATTCTCTTTTCCTTTTCCTAGTCTTCCGACCGCGTTTTGAAACCAGCAAGCGGGCTGCGAGTTTTGAAACAAAATAGACCTAGCCTACAAACATAATCATATGCTTATAATAGGCATCGTGGAGGAAGATCAGTGCGTCCACAGTGGATAGACTGAGGCGTGTTCTCCTCTCTGCCAGCCACCCGCGATGGACTTTGCACGCAGCAGCCAGACTTTCTTTACGGTGAACAGCAGCGATGATTATAATAATTTGTTTGTTTTTTTACTGGGTGGAAAAGATTAAGCCCGAGGTCCGACCCGACCCGAGTCATTTGCTTATATTTTCGACTCCGAACCCGGCCCGAACCCCGCGGAGTCCCTGTCGGGTTCGTCTCGGGCTCGACCCGCACCCGTCTGAGAGACTCTCAGTCCCGCTCCCCACAGTAAAACATTGACTCGCGTCGTTCTCCCGCGGCCCTCACTCCGCCCGCCCGCCACAGTCAAACATGGACTCGTGACGTTCTCCCGCGGCCCTCACTCGTCCCGCTCGCCACAGTAAACATGACTCGTGACGTTCTCCCGCGGCCCTCACTCGTGCCGCTCGCCACAGTGAAACATGACTCGTGACGTTCTCCGCGGCCCTCACTCGTCCCTCCGCCACAGTAAACATGACTCGCGTCGTTCTCCGCGGCCCTCACTCGTCCGCTCGCCACAGTAAACATGACTCGTGACGTTCTCCGCGGCCCTCACTCGTCCCGCTCGCCACAGTAAACATGACTCGTGACGTTCTCCGCGGCCCTCACTCGTCCGCTCGCCACAGTAAACATGACTCGTGACGTTCTCCGCGGCCCTCACTCGTCCCGCTCGCCACAGTAAACATGACTCGTGACGTTCTCCGCGGCCCTCACTCCGTCCCGCTCGCCACAGTAAACATGACTCGTGACGTTCTCCCGCGGCCCTCACTCGTCCCGCTCGCCACAGTAAACATGACTCGTGACGTCTCCCGCGGCCCTCACTCGTCCGCTCGCCACAGTAAACATGACTCGTGACGTCCTCCCGCGCCTCACTTGTCCCGCTCACCACAGTAAACATGACCCACGTCGTTCTCCCGCGGCCCTCACTCGTCCCGCTCGCCACAGTGAAACATGACTGCGTGACGTCTCCACGGCCCTCACTCCGTCCCGACTTTATATTGTGACTTTATATCTGTGCAATTCGCGACTTTATTTCTTACAATTGTGAGATGAAAGGTCGCAATTTTTTATTAATTTATTTATTCAGTGGCGGAAACAAGCTTCCATAAAAAAGAGACCTAACTTCAGTCAGTGTTCGTCCGTTTAAGTTAGAAATTACATTTTCAGGTCCATGCAGAGGTGGGAGTAAGTCACTAAATGCAAGTCTCAAGTCAAGTCCAAGTCTTAACATTGCAAGTCAAAGTCAAGTCAAGTCATTCTGTTGTAAGGGTCAAGTCAAGTCAAGTCATACTCTTTGTCAAGTCAAGTCAAGTCAAGTCGCTACTTGGTCATCAAGTCATACCAAGTCGCACACAGGCTAGTTTTACATATTTTTTAACTCTGGGACTTTACTTTTAGACACAGAGGGCTGATGGGTTACAAAAATAAATAAATCAACTTGTGTGTTATAAATAAAATATCATTAAGAAGCACTTTAAATGCTCTAAGATAAAAATAAATTAAATGAACACAAGTAAACAAGAATTAATACAACTTTTCCCATCTTGTAAAAAAAAAAAAAAAAAAGATATTGCATTCTAAATTAGTAGGCTACTGTGTGCCAAAGATTGTATGTTCTCATTCTAAATATCCAGGTGATTTGATCCAATCACACAAAATATCATATGGAATTTAAGAAAACAAATCTAATCATTAGTGTTGTCACAATACCAAAATTATTGTTTCGATACCGAAATCAATTAAGAATCGAGATTTCGATACTTTTCCTGAAAAGGAAAGTATTTCTTACAGGGCGTTTCACACGCACCTCCTTTGCGTAGGTCTGTGCTCTTTAATAACCTGATAAATAAATCACTGACAAACATGCACATGCTCTGATTATAATCATATAGCCTATAGATCATTTTAGCTGATGTTTTGTATGCTTTATTTTAGCAGCTTGCAAATTATTTATGCTATGAAAGTTGGACTGAAAGTTGTACAGCTAATACAAAAATAAATAAAACATCTCCAGTTAAATAGCAGATCATTCATTTATTTCGCTAATAAATGAGAGATCTAGCTAATATCTGTTGTTTTTTAAATCAGAGGGGCGCTCTTTTTCGCTGCTATCAGTTGCATGGGCTTTTGCGGCTCGTGCACCGTCTTTATTCGGACGCGCGCTTCATTCTATCACCGTTGCAGAGACGATTGTGTACAGGCCGCTGGACTGAACTCATACCGGTCCTCGCGGCCTCGGAACACTATACCGGCTCACCGGGAAAAGTCCTGAATCTCCGGATTGCCACTCCGCTACGGATTGCTACTCCGCTATTAAATGATTTAAAACCAGCTATTTTTTAAAAAAGTGGGTTGTTGTGACTGACGTAATTCCTAAAAAGCTGACAGTTCATCGCAATCTCACACATCTGTTATCAAAGAAGCTTTCATAATATATACACTTTGTTTGTTATAATAAGAGGATTTGCCAACATACAGAATTATTCAGCACTGAACAAAAAGTCCATTTTGAGCATAGGGGTTTTGAGCTGTGTAGTCTATTGTAAATGCTTTTGATTGGCCATTGCGTTCCAGAAATCAACACACGTCTGTGATTGGCTACCATAGCTCAACGCTTTATTCTCCCTCAACCCGCACACACAGAAAGCATTACCGCCCGCTGCGGCGCTTCCTCTTTTGACTGCATTAAAAACAGAATTTTAGAGTATTTTTTTCCTCAAG
The DNA here is from genome assembly GCA_030378365.1 of Hybognathus amarus. NCBI lineage: Eukaryota > Metazoa > Chordata > Actinopteri > Cypriniformes > Leuciscidae > Hybognathus > Hybognathus amarus. Next base: position 54,084 of record JAQIUQ010004350.1, read on the forward strand.
TCATTTCAAGTATCATTTCTGAGTCAAGTCTAAAGTCACAAGGAGCAAGTCTAAGTCAAGTCGAGTCTTTTCAGACATCAAGTCAAGTGAGTCTCAAGTCCAGAAAATTGTGACTTGAGTCTCCCACCTCTGGGTCCATGCTCAAAAAGTGATTACATGGATTATGATTATTGCATAAATATAATTTAGTACCATAAAAAAATCCCCTAAAAATACAAATATTAAACGTGGCCCTCACTCGTCCGCTCGCCACAGTAAACACTGACTCGTGTGACGTTACTCCGCGGCCTCGCCTCATCCCGCTCGCTACAGTAACACATTTTCGGGCAGACTCATCACTGGAGACTCACTAGTAGCCTAGACTTGTAGTTTAACTACTGTGCTCTGTTACCGTTTAGGCTGTGGCCTCCTGAGGGCAGCGAAGCAAGGGCATTCTGGGAGTTGTTGTCTTTCATCTAACATCAGCCAAAAATACATTTTTCTGCCTTTGCTCAGTCTAGAGAGCTCCAAATTCAAAAATAATTTCACATTTCTTCAAAGTTGTAACCTTTTCCCTTGAAAAGTCAATCATTTTAAACAATGCGGAAGTCACCTGTTTCATATTGAGTAATGAAGCAACGACACACATCTGACTCGATGAAATTGTTTCCAGACTCTTATTGAACATGTATACTGTGTACTGTAGCAGATTTAGGATCCTGTGGGTGTTCAGTGGATCACTCTTATGACTTTCATGTTGTCTGTACTCTTCTTCTTGCATTTGCTTATTTCTTCAACAGTGTATCATTTATTAATTAGCAGGTCATGCGACACAACAGGTGCCATTTGAGTTCCCACACAACATACACGAGTAAAGCATCCCTTTAAAAATGAATAGCAGAGGATGAATACAGTGATGATTGAGGGATGTGCAAATAAACATTTCCTCAAAAGCCTCATGTATCATATTTGATACATACATTTAGCCATGCCAGCAAAATGCCCTCAACCACATCACAGAGCAACTGCATCTCCTAGATTTTCCTCCCAGTCCTTACAAATTTTAAAAAAGGAAAAAAACTTGACATGATTACTTAATATGATAAACTTAAAATGATTATGTTTTCATGATAAGGATTATGTGGCCTGTGTAAAGTATGGCACATGCATTTAAACGTATGCACTGATTTTTAAAGGACGTGTGTTGTGCGGTGTGTGTTGTGTGCTGTGTATTGTGTGTTGTGCAGTACCTGATGGGCCTGATGGAGCAGCTCCATCCGCTCCTGCAGACCCTAAGTCGTACTCTCGGCTCTTGCGCAGCATCTGTCTCCGCAGTCTCTCCACGGCCGAAGCGCAGACTCGTCCTTCTGCAGCTCGTCCAGGGGCTCTACCGTATTTGATCACTTTATCCTGTTGCAAAGCGTTGTACAGAGTAGCCTCCAACTCCTGGATTTGCTGTTGCACACACACACACGTACAGTTACAGATTGGGATGGTAAGGTTCTCTGGCATTGCATTAAAAAAATTTACAATAAAGTATATTGTATACTTTATACTATACACGCACACACACACACATATATATATATATATATATATACACTCACCGGCCACTTTATTAGGTACACCTGTCCAACTGCTCGTTAACACTTAATTTCTAAGCAGTCAATCAATCACATGGCGGCAACTCAGTGCATTTAGGCATGTAGACATGGTCAAGACAATCTCCTGCAGTTCAAACCGAGCATCAGTATGGGAAGAAAGGTGATTTGAGTGACTTTGAACGTGGCATGATTGTTGGTGCCAGAAGGGCTGGTCTGAGTATTTCAGAAACTGCTAATCTACTGGGATTTTCACGCACAACCATCTCTGAGGGTTTACAGAGAATGGTCCGAAAAGAAAAAACATCCAGTGAGTGGCAGTTCTGTGGGCGGAAATGCCTTGTTGATGCCAGAGGTCAGAGGAGAATGGCCAGACTGGTTCGAGCTGATAGAAGGGCAACAGTGACTCAAATAACCACCCGTTACAACCAAGGTGGGCAGAAGAGCATCTCTGAACGCACAGTACGTCGAACTTTGAGGCAGATGGGCTACAGCAGCAGAAGACCACACCGGGTGCCACTCCTTTCAGCTAAGAACAGGAAACTGAGGCTACAATTTGCACAAGCTCATCGAAATTGGACAATAGAAGATTGGAAAAACGTTGCCTGGTCTGATGAGTCTCGATTTCTGCTGCGACATTCGGATGGTAGGGTCAGAATTTGGCGTCTACAACATGAAAGCATGGATCCATCCTGCCTTGTATCAACGGTTCAGGCTGGTGGTGGTGGTGTCATGGTGTGGGAATATTTTCTTGGCACTCTTTGGGCCCCTTGGTACCAATTGAGCATCGTTGCAACGCCACAGCCTACCTGAGTATTGTTGCTGACCATGTCCATCCCTTTATGACCACAATGTACCCAACTTCTGATGGCTACTTTCAGCAGGATAATGCGCCATGTCATAAAGCTGGAATCATCTCAGACTGGTTTCTTGAACATGACAATGAGTTCGCTGTACTCAAATGGCCTCCACAGTCACCAGATCTCAATCCAATAGAGCATCTTTGGGATGTGGTGGAACGGGAGATTCGCATCATGGATGTGCAGCCGACAAATCTGCGGCAACTGTGTGATGCCATCATGTCAATATGGACCAAACTCCCTGAGGAATGCTTCCAGCACCTTGTTGAATCTATGCCACAAAGAATTGAGGCAGTTCTGAAGGCAAAAGGGGGTCCAACCCGTTACTAGCATGGGGTACCTAATAAAGTGGCCGGTGAGTGTATATATATATATATATATATATATATATATACATATACATACCATGTATATTGGTCAAAAGGTTTAAGATTTCGGTAAGATTTTTTATGTTTTTAAAAGAAGTCTCTTCTGTCACCAAGGCTGCAATTTTTTGATAAAAAATACACAAAAAACACAGTAATATTGTGAAATATTATGACAATTTAAAATGACTTTTTTATGTTAATATATATTAAAATGTAATTTATTCCTCTGAAAAAAGCTGAATTTTCAGCATCATTACTCCAGTCTTCAGTGTCCCATGATCCTTCACAAATCACTCTAATATGATGATTTTATGCTCCAAAAACATGTATGATTATTATCCATGTTGAAAACAGTTTTTTACATTTTTATTTCAGGATTCTTTGATGAATAGAAAGTTCAAAAGAACAGCTTTTATCTGAAATGGAAAGCTTTTGTTACATTAAACACTACCCTTTAAAAAGTTTGGGGTCAGTAAGAATTTGTATTTTATTTTTGAGGGAAATAAATAAGAAATCAATACTTCTATTCATCAAGGATGAGTTACATTGATCAAAAGTTACAGTAAAGACATTTATAATGTTAGACTTTCTATTCATCAAAGAATCCTGAAATAAAAATGTAAAAAACTGTTTTCAACATGGATAATAATCATACATGTTTTTGGAGTGATTTGTGAAGGATCATGTGACACTGAAGACTGGAGTAATGATGCTGAAAATTCAGCTTTTTTCAGAGGAATAAATTACATTTTAATATATATTAACATAAAAAAGTCATTTTATATTGTCATAATATTTCACAATAATACTGTGTTTTTTGTGTATTTTTTATCAAAAATTGCAGCCTTGGTGAGCAGAAGAGACTTAAAGACATAAAAAATCTTACCGACCCTAAACTTTTGACCGGTAGTGTATATATATATATATTAGGTAACACTTTATCTGAAGGGTGTGCATAAGACTGGGATGATACCTTCATAATCATGATAGGACACATGTTATGAATATGAGGTTTTATGCATGTTTATGACAACTGTAATTAAGTGTCATTTGCTCAGTTATGACATTTTTAATGCAAATATGACATTGTTTGATATGTCTTTATGACGTCTTGACATAAACCAATACATCATAACCTGTCAGTGTCTTTGTCATGACAACTTGACATTACTTAAGCTGCGTTCACGTGCTATGGAAAATAGGATATTTTCCACTTGTGAACTGGTATTTACCAGTGTGTTGCGTTCAAGTGCTTTTGTTGTCATAATCTGGTAAAAAGATGGAGATCCAGACCTGTTATTTAGCTAAAACTATTTTAGACTGCTTAAGTCATCTGCAACAGCAAGAAAATGATTTATAAAAACTCAAAAGGTAAATAATATACTGTATATTTTCTATCTCGACCATGAATAGTACATATTTTTAACATTCACGACTCTCGCGTTGCTCTTGCCATATTGAAAAGTTCAAAGGTTATCTTATCTCGGCAACTCGTGCATCAAAATATTCTACGAGTTGCCCAGTGGAGAATACCACATGAGGGGCTGTTCATGTGCATTTTCCACGTCGGATTTTGGTATTTACCATAATTACCATAGCACGTGAACGCAGCATAAGACAACACAACCTGTCATAAACATGACATAGCAGATTAATTATCAAACTTAAGAAAGCACACAACTTTATTGGTTAACATTACATTAAACTGTCATGTGGTTGGCTTTGACATTGGCTGTCATGAGGCCATTATAACTGTGTGATGAATATTTTTCGTGTCCTCAACTACAGTGGTACACATTGAATTTGTCATTAAAATGTAATAATGGCTTCATGACAGCCAATGTCAAAACAGTTTAATATAATGTTAACCCATGAAGCTAAGTGCTTTCTTAATTTAGATCATTAATCTGCTATGTCATGTTTATGACAGGTTGTGTTGTCTTAGTAATATCAAGTTCTCATGACAAAGACACTGACAGGTTATGATGTATTGGTTTATGTCAAGGTGTCATAACAAAGACATCTCAATGTCATATTTGCAATAAAAATGTCAAAACTGAGCGAATGTCATTAACATGCATAAAACCTTCATATTCATAACATATGTCCTGTCATGGTTATGAAGGTGTCATGTCAGTCTTATGCACACCCCTCCAAATAAAGTGGTACCATATATTATTATAGCGGTAATATACATTGTTTTTAACTACTATTTAATTGCGTCAATAACAAATATCTGGTACAAATGTACTTATTGTGTTCATATTGTATTGTAAAATGCTTTTGGTTAGGTTTAAAAGAGTTAGTTCACCCAAAAACTAACTCTTTGGTTTAGTCCAAATTTAAGTCTGAAGAGACTTAATACCTTCATGATGAACAAATTTAATTTAGGCTTTTATGTAAGCAATAAGTGAACATGCCTGAGCCTCCGTTTGCCATGTCATGTGAATAAAAGCCTAAATTAAATCTGTTGATCATTTAAAGCGATCAAGTCTCATATGAATCAAGCGTTTCAGAAAATTTGGACTGAAAAGCTTGATTCATTCGGATTAGTTTTACGATCTCTTTATTAAGTGGTAGTTGCGTTAACTGTCAGTGGAGATATACTGTGTGTCTTCATTTGTGTTTCGAAGATGAACCAAACTCGTACAGGTTTTGAACGTCATGAGGGTGTGTGTAAATTATGACAGTGTTTTCATTTTTCTTCACCCAATTAATTCTTAACTAACACTTTAAGGGTGTGTTAATGTGTAAGGGAAGGTTAACAGTGTAATAATAGATTATTATTGCTGCAATTACATGCAGGTATTTTTCAATACGTGTACAATGTAAAAAAAACTAAACATGTAAGGACATATTAAGTTCAGTCTATGAGTGATTCATTTGAATGTTAATACATTGTATTTAAAGACACAATATAAAATGGGACCATATTTTTACTTTTTTGTTTAAAATCAAATAATGATTGGTGGTGATTTATGGTTTAAAGCACCAATGCAGAAAATATAGTGGCAAAATACACTCTGGAACAAAGAAAACGTTGGTGGCTCCTGGTAAAATGAACTGGTCCATGCGAATTTTGACAAGACAAACCTTTCTTGGCACTATAATGAAAATCTATTTGTGTCGCTGAAGCTCATAAAAGAAAGAAACGGCTGATAATGGATCCGTATTTTACCATATAGGCCTGGTCCAGCGCCTGCTTCCTGTAGTCCAGTTCCTCCTCCAGATATCCCTTTTGTTTGCAGAACATCTCCTGCAAGTCAACCGTCAACAGCTTTCATAAGCATCATTATATGCATGCTGTAGGTGCCAATAAAACTTTAGCAGCTTAATTAAAATAATCGACCCGTTACACAGTCAAGTCATCTTCATTTATACAGCGCTTTTAACAATGTACCAAAGCGGCCTTACAGTGATAATAGGTAAATAATAAATTTAAGTTACAGATAGTTTTGGCTTTATGGGAGTGCTAAATTAAATAGAGGGAATGCGTGTGATGTCACCGTCAGCTGGAGTGCTGCAGTTCCTCACAGTGAGTGGCAAAAAGACTGAGCGGCTGTATATGTGTTCAGCGTATATGCCGCAAAAAACAAACACAACACATATAAAGTGTGAAAGAGCTTTGCGATTGACTGTACAATTAGATTTGACAAAAAAATCGGAGGTATATTTTTACAGACTGCGATAGAAAGAGGAGCGAAAGGTGGATTTGCAGTTATCATTTTGTGTCAATACGCTGAATTTAGCTGTAAAACCATACCCATATATTTTGTATTGTTATGTATATTAACAACTCATCAATTAAATATTTATCATTGCATATTCTGCATTATTGGATGTTTAATAAACACTATTTTTAATAAACACTGACCAAAAAAAAAAAAACTATAAAGTTTTATGGCTGAATGATATGATGATATACACTCACCGGCCACTTTATTAGGTAAACCTGTCCAACTGCTCGTTAACACTTAATTTCTAAGCAGCCAATCACATGGCAGCATTTAGGCATATAGACATGGTCAAGACAATCTCCTGCAGTTCAAACCGAGCATCAGTATGGGGAAGAAAGGTGATTTGAGTGACTTTGAACGTGGCATGATTGTTGGTGCCAGAAGGGCTGGTCTGAGTATTTCAGAAACTGCTAATCTACTGGGATTTTCACGCACAACCATCTCTAGGGTTTACAGAAGAATGGTCCGAAAAGAAAAAAACATCCAGTGAGCGGCAGTTCTGTGGCGGAAATGCCTTGTTGATGCCAGAGGTCAGAGGAGAATGGCCAGACTGGTTCGAGCTGATAGAAGGGCAACAGTGACTCAAATAACCACCCGTTACAACCAAGGTGGGCAGAAGAGCATCTCTGAACGCACAGTACGTCGAACTTTGAGGCAGATGGGCTACAGCAGCAGAAGACCACACCGGGTGCCACTCCTTTCAGCTAAGAACAGGAAACTGAGGCTACAATTTGCACAAGCTCATCGAAATTGGACAATAGAAGATTGGAAAAACGTTGCCTGGTCTGATGAGTCTCGATTTCTGCTGCGACATTCGGATGGTAGGGTCAGAATTTGGCGTCTACAACATGAAAGCATGGATCCATCCTGCCTTGTATCAACGGTTCAGGCTGGTGGTGGTGGTGTCATGGTGTGGGGAATATTTTCTTGGCACTCTTTGGGCCCCTTGGTACCATATTGAGCATCGTCTGCAACGCCACAGCCTACCTGAGTATTGTTGCTGACCATGTCCATCCCTTTATGACCAAAATGTACCCAACTTCTGATGGCTACTTTCAGCAGGATAATGCGCCATGTCATAAAGCTGGAATCATCTCAGACTGGTTTCTTGAACATGACAATGAGTTCGCTGTACTCAAATGGCCTCCACAGTCACCAGATCTCAATCCAATAGAGCATCTTTGGGATGTGGTGGAACGGGAGATTCACATCATGGATGTGCAGCCGACAAATCTGCGGCAACTGTGTGATGCCATCATGTCAATATGGACCAAACTCCCTGAGGAATGCTTCCAGCACCTTGTTGAATCTATGCCACGAAGAATTGAGGCAGTTCTGAAGGCAAAAGGGGGTCCAACCCGTTACTAGCATGGGGTACCTAATAAAGTGGCCGGTAGTGTATATAGGCTATATAACACTGATAAGTGTTCACCCGTATTTAGACCATACCTATATTGTATTTATATAAAGCGTTCACAGGCAAATTTGCTTTATGTTTAGGTCTATATTGCCTTTTATTTCCCCGGTGTCGAAATCAGGCAAACATAAATGTCAGGGCAACACGATTCCTGGCTGCATGTCAATATCCATGGATCACTGGATCTTTAGTAAGTTGCAATGAACACTATATTAAGTCCTACATTTAGTTTAAATTGATAAAATTGTTCATTTTAGTCGCGTTTTCGCAGTTTCCCCTATTAAATCCAGTTACGCAGCAGATCTTTTGCCACTCAGTCAGGCTGAGGGGGTTGTCCAGGCGGGAAGTCACGTCAATGCATTTCCCTCTATTACTTAATTCAACAACTTACATCTAATGCAATCCCTGAATATTATCCTAAAATTTAGTTCACCAAAAAACGGCTGTTTGCGAAACAATAACAATGGTTGATTTTCCATTTATCTTTTAAACAAGTTGAGTCTTGAACTACCAGACCCAAGATACACAAACTAGGTCTAGCAAACCTATTTTGCTTAGTTTGTAAATGTAAAACCTTTTAAACCTTTTATTAAATTTTATTTGTATGTATTTTTAATAACAGAGGAATTCGTTAAAATTACATATTAAAATATATTGTTCATCAGATGAATGTTATGTACTGTACACTTCACTGTATTGAACATTAAAATACACTTTTAACTTTTAATGAAGGCTTGTCAAAATGTTTTGTATTTAAAACTGTGTGTCAAGCAGGGCGGGCCGAGAGCCGTCGAGGACAGAGCGAAGCCACGGTTAATGAGCTAGCTTTTCTAAAATTGTATAATATTTTTATTTATAAATTGATGATTTAAAGTGGACATGAAGTCATACATGGGTAAACAAATTACATTGGTTGTCATTAAATAACAACAAAATGGTTATTTGTTTATTCTAAAATGTGTACTGTACGTAAAACAAGTAATGTGTTAAGATAAGAGCTGTTGTTTGTACCATCTCGATCTCCAGGTCCATCATCTTCTGATGCAGAGCTGCTTCTGTTCCCTCAATCTGCTGAATCCACTAAACCACACACAAACACACACGTTCTGGCATCTCTTCATTGCAGATCATTACACCGCTCTACAATTTTAAACAAGTCGTCTGCTTCAGAAATAAGATTGTGCTATCTATTAATGTATTTTAATGTGCTGAATTATAATATAACAATTAATTGGCTAAGTCTTTACAAGTTTAAAACGTTTACACTGCATTAGTTCAGCAGAGTGATGTAAGCTTCGCATCACCCATGACTTCTAGGATTAACACAATGCAATTCATACCAGCTTCAGTATTGCATCGTTTTGCCTCAAAAAAAGCTACTGTCCAGTCATAGATTTCTATTTCATTGGACTAGTCAAAGATGTATTTTAGTCATTTCCCCTTTATTACTCACTTATCCTCCATTCTCAAAGTCAAAGGGTCGTATACCGACCCAGTAGCACATATTGAAAACTAGAGCCAATCAACAGTCATCATTTTCATATCGAATTAGTAAAGTTTGACATTTATTTCAGAGGCTGTAGACCAGTGTTATTATTGTCCTTTACTAACAGATTGAGAAAAGTAAATGTATATGTTACGGCTGTCAGTTAAACGCGTTATTAACAGCGTTAACGCAGAACCCATTTTAACGGCATTAATTTTTTTATTGCGCGATTAACGGTCTTTTTGGCCTAGCAAACTTTGTAGTTTTCTTTCACATGCTTTTGCAACAGGATGCAGTATGCGTGACACTGCGCTATGAAACCCATTTAATTTCAATGGCTTGCGCTGCACGAGGACGTTTTGTTGCTTCGTCGACCAAAGCGCAAGCGGATCTAGCTAGACCGTAAACAAAACAACAGGCACGCCGCACACACTCGTTTGGGCTTGCGAGACGGCCAAATAGTTGGTTGAACGTTACGTTTTGAGTGGATGACGAGTGCGAGACGCCGAAATTGATGCCAATAAGATTCTGAATGGAAATTTTACTTTTTAAAAGTTGCCAAATGGTTCCACTGACAAGACCAAAGTGATCTGTGTGTTCTGTCGTTGTGAACTGAGCTATCAATCATCGCAGCACGTCCAGTCTGAAATACCGCTTGATGATGGCCAAGCACACACACACACAGCTGATGCAAATTCTCCGCCCCTTAGTCAATATCAGGACCTCGTTAGTATTTCTTTAACCCTTTTTTATACATTGTGTGAGAGATTATTTACGCCAAGTGAGAATTTTCAGTGTGAATTAGGCCACGTTTACACAAAGCCGGGTATTTAGCAAAACGAATATTTTCCCCTCTCCGTTTTCAAAAATAACATCGTTTACACCCCCGCATAAATACGCCGTCGAGCGCCATCATAACTATGCTAAACCTAAGGCGGCAGTGTAGGGGTTAAAGATAAAGCCATGCAAGCCAATCAGAATCCTGGAATCGACAAGAGAGAACCTAAAACGCCGTTTCTCCCAGTTTACACGACAACAAATATCCGGCGTTTTCAAAATCTCCACTTTGCCCGGAGTTTTTAGAAATATTCGTTTTCAGTGATAAAAACGGCGTTTTCGTGTAAATGAGAGGGCAAAACCCAGAGAAATATCTGCGTTTTTCCATCGTGTAAAATCGGGCCTTAGATTTTTAAATTTGATTCATATTTTATTGAATTTGAATCCGATCCACTTTTCAGAATCTGAAACCGATTCATGTTGATAAGAGCATTAAAATAGAGAAAAAATAATGGGACAAAAAGAAATCAAGAGACATTTAGAATAGAATAAAAATGTGTGATTAATTGCGATTAATCGTGAAATAACTACGACATTAATTCGATTAATCGCGATTAAAATATTTGAATCGTTTGACAGCACTAGTATATGTAAAGAAGAGTATCTGTAATGACAGTCTGTTTTTGGTTCTCTCTAGTGTAGTTAAATAACCTGAGAGCGTACCTTCTCTGCGAGAGACAGCACAGTACTCGCTTGAATAATGGCCACCTGCTCCTCGTTCCTCAAGTTCTGTGTGAAGCCAGAAACACACACTGTACAACTGCTAATAACCTAGCCATGACAGAAAGAAAACAGTTTTGTTAAATGTGTGTGACGTACCCCGTTATCCCCGAGTATATCCAACAGCTTGATGAGGTCTGGTATACACACGTCCTGTTGAGAGAACAGCAGAACTGGCTCATGAGTTCTTCCTGTTATTAAAAGCAAAGTGTCCGTTAATGAATCCATACTTACTCTTTACTCCCTCCTTTATACAGTAGATCTGTAGTGCGCTCACTCCCTCAGAGAAAGGATGGATTTGAAGGCTAAACGGAGGCGATCTCCTCTCACGCTCCTGACAGATTACATCAAACACACGTTACACACTCACACCGGTCTAATGTCTCACAATCACAGAAGGCTGTTGCATTTCTGTACTCCCACCACTAGGTGGATGCATACATTAGGGAATGTTAAAATGAGATGAGAGACAAAGAGTGTTTTGTGTGTCTAGAGGGAGCATTTTGCCACAGCAACTATCCATGGGAGTACATTTGTGTTTTACTTACAGATAAATAAACCTGTATAGTATATTTCATTGGACCCCCTTGGCAGTGTGAGGATGGAAAAGACACGTTTATGCTGCTCCATCTAAAGGACACTGTACAGAAGCCTCCAATAACCGGAGTGATGATTACAACAAAACTATGACTCCTTGATTAAAAAAATTCCTTAAGAACAAATTAAATTCTGAGATACTAACAAACTTGTAGTTACAAGTATGTATTTCATGTCGCAATTTAAAGGGGACCTATTATGCAAAATTCACTTTTAAATTGTTTTGAACATATTTATGTTTTAGCATGTTAAAAAATCCATTCACTCAGTTTGTTACTTTCCTCATTAATCTGAAACAGTGCCTCAAAATGAGCCATTCAAGCCACGCCCATGAGTGCAGACAGACTCCGCCTGATTAGGTTAAGCTCCGCCCCTCAGTGAGCTGCACACAGTCCACCATGTTTATCTCCTCGCAGAGCATTTCAAGTAAGAAATATATTCTTATTAAATCTGCTAAACTTATTCAGTCAAGAGCAGTAAGTGATTTTCTGTTTTTCTGTAGTTGTTTGAGTCATATCTACAGCATATAGCGGTAGGTAGTATATATTACTCTGCTTTCACTTTAATACACAGATCTAATATACACATGTGATTTCTTTCCCTGCTGCATACGTTAACCAAATATAACAGACCAAAAATATATAACCAAATATAGCCTATAATATGTAGCTCTGTGTGTTTTTGACATTCCCTTGTGTACAGTTTTCTTCGGATGTGTGTGCTCAGAAAACCATCTTCTGGAAAGAGGGCGGAGAAGCAGCTCATTTGCATTTAAAGAGACATGCACGAAAACAGCTTCCACTCAAAAATGGGACATGTTATAATAAATGATCTGTGGGGTATTTTGAGCTGAAACTTGGGGACACCCTGGGGACACACTGGGACACCTGTGCCCGGTAGCATAAAGCACCTCCCTTAAGTTCCCCCTTATGTTTCCCTTAAACCTAAACAAATATTTTTCCGAGTCAATTCGTTCATTTTGTTTGTTGAATGAACCAAATGACACGAAAAAAATTTGTTCATTTTGATGAACGAGTTCGAACAGGAGAGTCACAAACGCGCATCACAAAACAGAGCAAGGCGAGCATTTGAACTTATAAAACGTAAACTTTTTTTTTTTTTAAATGAGCGATCATTTCGCTTATAAGACCCGTATTCATTCGCCTGGTGTTGTTTAAAGCCCTTTGAAGCTGAACTGAAACTCTCATTTGGACCTTGAACCGTTTGGACCCCATTGAAGTCCATTATATGGAGAAAATCCTGGAATGTTTTCATCAAAAACCTTAATTTCATTTCAACTGAAGAAAGAAAGACATTTACATCTTGGATGACATGGGGGTGAGTAAATTATCAGCAAAAGCTTTTTTAAAGTGAACTACTCCTTTAAGTATCATTCTTGAGGGAAAAACTTAAGGTGCTTTATGCAAATCTTGTTAAAAGCTGAATTATTGGTCCCCTTTAAGTAAGGCCACATGAACGGCTGCTGCAACTGATTTGTGGACAGAGAAAGAGCTCAAACCTCCAGCTCAAGTATGCGAAACTCCAGTAGTTCGTTCTGATCTCTTGAGTCCTGTAGTTCCTGCTGAAGCTTTCCGTTTTCATTCTCCAACTTCTCAACCTGTCAGAGAAACATTACAAGACTTTCATTGACTGTGCTTTTTACAAATGGATTTTTTGAGTCCTACGAACCTCTCAGTATCTTTATACAGTATATTAGTGTTGAATAGAAAGTTCAAAAGAACAGCAGAATTTGCTTGAAATAGAAATCGCTTGTGTAATATTTTTAGACAGTTTGAGTCTGAGCATCAGGAACGGAAGTCCTAAAAAACGCTAAAAATGGGCTTCAGTTGTCTCATTTTGTTATATGGACTAAATGTTTACTAGTTGATGTAGTTAGTGAGTCTCGCGTCACTGCTGTGGATCCTGAACCTGAGCTTTCATGGACACTGATTCCTATAGTGTAGTCAATGATCTATCTATCATCAATCAAAGACATAAGCCAATTTCAACAAGAAATGCGTCTAAAGTTGTTGTCGTCGTAGGATGTCTGTGTATATAATTTAAACCTTGTTTGTTTAGTGTGTAACCACACGTTTATAAATATATATATTTTTAAAGATATTGTATTAAACACTACATATGTTGTTGTTCTGTAAGTTAGCCATCTTCTCACATTTGCCAGAGAAGCACCTGTATGACAAGTAAACATGACGCAACAGGTCCCTCGCATAAATGTAATTTCGCTTGTACGTAGCAAACTGGGTCTCTGTGTCTGTGTGTGTGTGTTGCACATCCATAATTTCAAAGGGGACGCAATTACAACTCTATAAGTACATAAATGTATCATGTATCATAACCATACCGAGACGTACTGGTCCATTCACATTTGTGTTTATTCTGCCAGAGTCTCTTTGTCATCTGGGTCTGATCAGAGACTATTTATATTCCAATTCAAACATGTACGGCTGAATGACATTCAAAACAGCGGGTCTCTCACTCTCAGCCCTTCTGCTTATACCGACTGCCATAGGTCTGCAAGTGACGCCCTCATCCAAAGGCTCATTTGCATTTAAGGTGGTATACACACGAAACAGCTCATTTTTAAACAGGCCCCAAAAATGACATTTTCAAATGGTTATAATAAATTAACTGTGGGGTATTTAGTGCTGAAACTTCACAAATACATTCTGGGGACACCCGAGACCAATATTACATCTTGTAAAAAAGGGCTTAATAGGTGCCATTTAATTTTTGTATATTCTAGAGTGGTAAAACGTGTAAGATCTTTTGTGGGTCTATGAAAGGGTTTTAAAAGATGAAAAGCGGTTATAGTGTGGCATTGTTGAGAAGACAGCATATATACACACACCTTCTCCAGCAGCTCTTGATTACGCCTGAGGAACCGTTGCTTCTCCTCCACCCATCTGGAGTCCTGTGAGTAAAAGAGGAAATTATTTGGGAATTAGCCATACCTGTGTTGGCCATACCTATGCCATACTGTTACTCAATACAAATTTGTAAAGTATGGAGAATCACTCGGCAAGATAAATACCACACTGGATATTTGATTTCTTAATTGCAAGTATGCATGCTAAAGTAAATGTAAGTTATAAGTAGACGCAGTACAACAGTAACGTGTCGTCATTCTCCATGTATTCATCTTATCATATCATATCAAACCACGTACAGATGAACGTGTTCTCGCCACCTACTGGTGAACGTGTAAGCACATTTATGTTAAGATTACATGATTGAGTGCATCTAATCGTACAACAACTATCTGGCATGTCGTTTACACCTCAAAACACAGACTTTTGTATATTAAAACTGGCGACGTCCTGACACGGTCCTTGATTAGTTTACTGGGTTTCGTGGTTTCCTACCAGACAGAACTGAAGTCACGTGCAAAGAATTAGAGTTCTCAATCGGGTCGGAGTTCGGCCCGACAAACCCGACGGGACCCGCGGTTCGGGTCGAAAATATAAGCAAATGACTCGGGTTCGGGTCTGGACCTTCGGGCTTAATCTTTTCCACCCAGTAAAAAAAAAACAAATTATTATAATCATCGCTGCTGTTCACCGTAAAGAAAGTCTGGCTGCTGCGTGCAAAGTCCATCGCGGGTGGCTGGCAGAGAGGAGAACACGCCTCAGTCTATCCACTGTGGACGCACTGATCTTCCTCCACGATGCCTATTATAAGCATATGATTATGTTTGTAGGCTAGGTCTATTTTGTTTCAAAACTCGCAGCCCGCTGGCTGGTTTCAAAACGCGGTCGGAAGACTAGGAAAAGGAAAAGAGAATCTGACTGCGTGAGAAACCTGACAGGAGTCCCACTCTCGGTTCAAGCTTTATACTCATTGGCGCGAGCTCAAAAGCAGCACTGGATGCAACGGTGATGCTACCTGGCGATCTTGTTGATGGACTAGTAAGTCAACCTTTCTAAGTTTGTGCTCATTTTATTTTGTGATTTCACCAGAATGAATAGCACGCTGCAACGGCAATAGACTGTACTAGAACGCGTGCGCGTCCGAGTCGGGCCGCCGGGCCGGGTTCGGGCGGATAATTCATGTTGATGTGTCGGGTTACATCGGGTCGGGCTTCAAAAGCCACGGGCCAGGGTCGGATCGGGAATAATTTTCAGGCCCGTTGAGAACTCTACAAAGAATGAATAGTAGTAAAAGACTTTTACCTGTCCTTTTACAGCAAGCTCTTTTTCCAGGTCTTCCATTTTAGCTTTATACCTCTGAGATTCTGCCTGGAGCTGCTCTTGCGCCTACAAAGACAAAATAACCATGAAATACAACAGAAATGTGCACTACTATATAGGCCTGTGGGTTCAATGTAACAGCAATGTGTCCTTTTGTACACATGACCTTTCAGAAGCTCATCCACAGCTGTAGTTTACTGGATGTTTATTATAATTTCAAGCAAAAAAATAATAATAATTTTTGGATTTTGTTTATAGGGTTTTCCAATGAGGGTTTCAAAAAATCTGTACGAACCCTATTACATTTTTTTATCATAATGCAAAACAGTTACTTTAGGGCAAAATGTCTAGATATTGGGTCATTTTGATTTTACTGGTGAAATTTGAAAAATTTGAATATCATGCAAAAGTTCATTTATTTCAGTAATTCAACTTAAAAGGTGAAACTAATATATTATATAGACTCATTACATGCAAAGTGACATATTTCAAGCCTTTATTTGCTATAATTTTTTTATTTGCCAATTTATGATTATGGTTTACAGCTTATGAAAACCTTTTCACAATATTCTAATTTTTAATTGGGGGTTTTCATATCTGACCCTTATTCATCGTCTGGGTCGTTTAAAGCCCTTTGAAGCTGCACTGAAACTGTCTTTTGGCCCTTAAACCGTTTGGTTCCCATTGAAGTCCATTATATGGAGAAAATCCTGGAATGTTTTCATCAAAAACCTTAATTTCTTTTCGACTGAAGAAAGAAAGACATGGACATCTTGGATGACATGGGGGTGAGTAAATTATCAGCAAAAGTTTTTTTTTTTAAAGTGAACTACTCCTGTAAGGTTTTCTTTTAAAAATATAATATTCACTCAGAAATTGTGATCATAGAAGAGGTGTATTTTTACTGTTTTACTGTATGATTGAATTGCATTTTTATCAGGCCAAAACAAAACAAAGAAAAACAGTGTCATGTCTTTTACCCAAGCTGTTCATTTGAGCAGACAAATGTTCAGGAATACCTTGGCCTCCATTTCAGCATCCAGCAGCCCTCCTTTCTGCTCCTGTAACAGGGCGTATGCTCTCTGAAGAGCCTGATATTCCCGCGTCAACTGCTCTGAACCGCAATTCTGACTCTTCCGCCGCCAGACCCTAATAAAGAGAGCATGAGAAGTAATGCACAATAATGAGTATGCGAAATAACCTGCAGATAGCAACATAGTGTCGGCCCAGATTCGATTTCAACGTCTATGGGTTCCACTGGGCTGACAATATGTTGCTGTTTTGGAAATTCACAATAATACAAAACACACCATAGTGAAGTCATCGAGGTAAACGCAGGAACCCTTAGTGAGAAATGAGCGAGTTAAAGGTGCAGTGTGTTATTTTTAGCCGCATCTAGTGGTGAGGTTGAGAATTGAACCCAACAGAAGTTACGGTGGCCGACAGGAAGTGATGTCGTCGTCTGAGACAGCAGAGAGTTGCCAGTTAAGCAATGAGGTTTCTTTACAAAGATTAATTAAGAAACTAGGTTTACTTGATTATTCAGTAAAACGATATTGCGAATATTACTGTTACTTGTTCATCATCGTGTCAGTGCTTATTCGCTCGCTTCTTTGCTCCGAAGAACAACATAGAGACAAAACGTGTGTGTCCGCTCAGGGCCACTGTAGAAA
This sequence comes from Hybognathus amarus, assembly GCA_030378365.1. Taxonomy (NCBI): domain Eukaryota; kingdom Metazoa; phylum Chordata; class Actinopteri; order Cypriniformes; family Leuciscidae; genus Hybognathus; species Hybognathus amarus. The sequence goes on from JAQIUQ010004350.1 coordinate 71,567, forward strand.
CATGTCGATGTAATGGTGCGTTCAAACTGGATGCGAATAGCACGTCAGGCAATGTTAAGTCGTTAAGGTATTTCAATGTTAAGTCAATGCAAAGACATGTTACGCGCGTAAAAATTCCTGCGGTGCGAATGAGGCGTAGAGCATGGCACAGTAGACGTAAATACGCCTCATTCGCGCATCAAGTTCGTGTGAAATGGCGTGGAATTGAACGTCTGGTGCATTAAGCGTGAATGATTTAGTTAGTGCTATTTGTGCATTTACGCGTTTGACGCAAATTCGTGCCTGCCGTCCGAGTTAATTCGTGCCGCGTTAACCAATCAGGAGCCTAGCTGCTTGCTCATGTGGTGAAGGATCTAGATGCTTCAATAAATTATTTTGTAATATGACTAAATGCTGGTTCAAATCCACAACAAAGCAAATATTTTATCGCTTCAATAAATGAGACATGTTCATTATTTTGTATTGAATGTTATTTATTCCATATCTAGATTATATGAAATAATAATAATAGTAACTTTTGGAGGCTGGCTCTATTTATCATCAAAACAAAAATAAATGACGGATTAGGTGGATGAGGGCGAGGGTGATCCGATGCGGGACAACAGGTCATCAAACTGGCCACGGGACAGCCGGAAAGTACTGATGACGGCCAAAAAAGATGGCCGCCAACGGGTTTCGATTATCGACGCACGTGACGTCTCAGTTTGACGCTTGACCACTTTGTGTTAATTTGCGCGTGTATCAAGAGCTGAAACCGACGTGTGTAAAAACAAAAGTTCGAAGTGAAATTTACTTTACGTCAGTTTCACTCTTGATGCGCGAAAGTGGTCAAGCGTCAAACTAGACGTGGTAGATTATTTTATTCTAGATATTCTATTATTATTTGCGTCCGGTATGAACGCACAGTAAGGAGACCCGCGGTGTGTGTAGATAGAAACGGCTCATTCTGACGTAATCCAAACATCAACGGTTCATTATGTAAGGTCTTTATACGCCACTGAAATCATAGTTATGTTTATGATATTGCATTTCTGTCAACAGATCCTCTTAAATACACCTTTAATGTTCTTAAATGCTCACCTCATCTAAATCTTCATCAGGTGTAGCCGGGTTTCATTCCATTCGCAGAGAAGCCACTGAGGAAGTCTCCGAATCCATCCGACTCCTCATCGCAACCCGGAGAATGTGTCTACAACAATATGCCTCTGCATGGGGATTGACAAGATAAGATAAGCACTTTATTTGAATCACTTACTTTATCATAGTCCCAGTGTCACTGGTCGCGGCAAAAGTTAAAAGACAGACTGCAATGTTTTAAAAGCGGACACACTTCACCTTTATAGGTCTGCTTCGTTTATGCCTCTTCTTTCTCAAGAGTTTTTCTCTATCCTGAAACATGGAGGATAAGAAAGATGTGATGTGTGGATGTTCAGCGCTCACCTGTATAAGTTCTGGCTCATGTTCACAGGCAAGTACTCACTCGCGTCAGCTCGTCGATCATGCTCTGCTGCTCTAGAACCTGCAGCTTCAGGAACTCGATCTCTTGATCATCATTGGCCTGATCCAGATCATTCAGAGACTTGAGTTTCTTCAGCGGAGGATGGGATGTAATCTTTTCCTTCTGAATACAACAATAATAAACGGGATAAATGCATTCTGCACTCAAAATTAACAAAACTGTCTGTTTTGGCTTGCAGAAAGCAGTAACCGCTCTATTTATAGTTTACAAGAGATTTTGAAGTGATCAACCAGTCATTATAAAATTATGGAGGATTACATGTGAAACTCGAACAATAAGAGTATCGTGCAACGGTTCATGTCTTTCAGTAATTCAACCTAAAAGGTGAAACTAATATATTTAGTACAAATAACTATATACATATGCATGATTATACTTTTCAGAGGGCCGACATTTCTGCATTTTAAATCACTACTAATACACATTAATACACTAACAGTCAAAAATATGAAATAATTAAAGTCTCTTCTGCTGACTAAGGCTGCATTTATTTGATGAATAATACAATAAACAGTGACATTGTCAAATATTCTAAAATACATTAAAATAAGCTGATGATTTGGTGCTCAGCAATCACTTCTTATTATTATCAATGTTGAAAAGTATTTTTTTATGTTTTATTTATTTAATATTTAATTTGCTTAATATGTTTGTTGTTAAACTGTGATACGCTGAACATTCAAAAGTGTAGGGTAAAAATTATAAGAAACAGATTAAGAATATGATTTTATTCCAAAAGGAATACATTTTATTTTATTTATTTTTTCTATTTTAAATAAACCCTGTTCTTTTAAACTTTCCATTTTAACAAAGTTCCTGCAAAAATACAATAAGCAGCAAAAATGGTTTTCAACAATGATAATAATATAATATAATATTACATATATATATATATATATATATATATTATTTATATATATGTGTGTGTATATTAGGGCCGTCAAACTATTAATCTCGATTAATCGCATCCAAATAAAAGTTTGTGTTTACATAATATATGTGGGTGTACTGTGTATAATTATTTTATATATATAAATACACACACACATGCTGTATATATTTAAGAAATATTTTCATGTATATACTGTATACAGATTTATATTTAAATTATATTATCTAAATATAAATATTTTATATAAAAATAATATTTTTTTCTTAAATATACATGCATGTGTGTGTATTTATATATATAAAATAAATATACACAGTACACTCACATATATTATGTAAACACAAACTTTTATTTTGGATGCGATTAATCGCGATTAATTGTTTGACAGCCCTAATATATATATAAAAACCAATAATAATTAAGCATCAAAGCATCATATTAGAATGATTTCTGAAAGATCAAGTGACACTGTCACATGAATGATGCTGAAAATTCAGCTTTTATAATAAAATAAGTGTGATTTTTAAATTGTTATAATATTTGACAATATTACTGTTTTAAAAAAATAGCCTGAATGCAACCTTGATGAGCATTGGAGACTTAAAAAAACATGAAATAATATACTTTTGAGTGGTAGCAGTTATATAAACATGTATCTCAGGTAATCTGAACAGAAGTGGTTATATAGTTCTGAATACACTGTAAAAATGTTTTCAAACATGACGTGATTATGTGATCTTAAAAGACAGCAACATGCAGAAAGCACACGTGAAGAACATGCATTTATAGTTCAGAAAATAACATTGTCAGTGTCTACTCAAAGTGTCAATGTTTGCGGTGAGATTAAAACCTAAGGATGTTTAAGAACAACATTGTGCTGTTAGCATGCAAATACACTGACACATGAGTCAAATGCAGTTCATTTAATCACACACTACAACTGCCCTTTTAAAACGCAGATTATACAGTGTTGGACAGAAGAGGAGGAACCCACCATCTCCATGTTCTCCTTGGTTGTGGATTTCAGTTTATCCTCCATCCTCTGGAGCGACTGGCTGAGGTCGTCATTTTTCTTACTTAATATTTTGTTCCTCTCCAGTAATGGTTTACACTGTTTCTCTGTTTCCCGAACACGCTTCAACTGAGAGCAGAAAACCAGGGTGAAATATTCTTAAACAATAGAAATGTTTCCAATCCCACACATAAAAGACGACGCATTCTGTTCTTATAATCCTGTGCAACCAAACAATGATTACACAGCTGGCACAGCTATAAAATTAATAACAGTAATACAATAATAATGATGATGATCCGACACTAAGTATGAAGGAAAAAAATCCAGCGAAACATACCAGCTCATTTCTTTCATCCACTAAGATTGAGTTGCGGTCCTCCAGTTTACGAATGGTGGATTTAAGTTCACTCATGCGTTTCTGGTTTCTTCTCATGTCCTAAAAACACATATTTAACATTTTCAAGCATGACACACACACCCTTTATCGTGCAATAAAGGAAAATGTATGCAGCAATGTAAAATGTTTAATATACTGGGAATAAAGCTGGCACTGTAATTGAAAAAGAGCACTCGCTTTCATTTAACTGGATAATTACAGCAACACTTCATTAATCTTAACTTAACATGATACTTTACAAGAATTGACATATCTAATTAGATAAGCCCAAACCATTAATTCTGTGCTGTAAAAAATAATCCTGTAAAAAAAAGAAAAAAGGTAAACTACTGGCAGCTGTGGTTGCCAGCATCTTACCGTAAAAAATACGGTGTGTTACTGTTTTTGAAATGAACAGCTAAATACCGTATTGTCAACTACAGTATAAAACTTTAATCTAACAGTTATATGCTGTAACACAAAAACAGTAACACACCATATAGTTACAGTACGATGCTGGCAGCCACAGCTGGCAGTAGTTTACGTTTTTTTACAGGATTATTTTTTATAGTATTTGATGGTCCACTTAAGACAATCTACTATAAGTAACTTTGCAACTATACATCAACTAACTGTTAATGTATAGATGTTTCAATATTATACGATCTCTTTATTTCTGATTCTCTCCAATAAAGATTCCCCTGACTATAGTCGCATTCAAACATACAGTCTTTACAAGTAAATTACCGTAAAGAGATTGTGTGTGAACAGGAAATCGGTAAGGAAATCGGTTCTGGTAACTTACCGGTATGGGAAGTTGTAAGTAAATGAACAAACACACTGATTAAAGAAGTCTGCTTTTGACCAATCATAGGGCTGACATGATTACTGCGCGCTGTTTACAGTAAGCTTGGCTGCTTTTTAATAGTTTTCATTGTAAATATGCGCTAGATGGACATCTTTGACAGCGGGCAGCATCTCTCAGCTTTTTCAGTGTGTTACGCTCAAACCCAGACTTCTTTTCCGTGTTTTTAAGAGCAAGAACACGTTCTGTTTGATCATCTATATGCCTGTCACTCAGACGTCAACATTGTTTGTAAAATGTTGAATTGAGGACACGGTGCAGCATTTAAAGATCGTTTCCGATGACTGACATCAGAGAATTTACTGGTATTTTAGTGCTGATGTGTATGGTCTCTTAAAGGGATACTGCACTTTTTTTGGAAATAGGCTCATTTTACAACTCCCTCAGAGTTCAACTGTTGAGTTTTACCAGAAACTTTACTGCCGAATCATGATTGCAGCAGGCGTAATGACTACACAAACTTAGTCCCGGTCACGTTGGAAGCTGGGGACTATTTTCAGGCGCTGCGTCATATCATTAAGCCTGCTGCACTCATGGTACGGCAGTAAAGTGTCTTGATTTTTACGCAGAAATGAGAGTATAGTTCCCAGCCATATTCATATGTCCATAATAAAGGCTAGATGTCTCGTCCGCGCTGCTGGCCAATGGAGGCCGACGTCCGCACTGGCGGCCATCTTGCCACAGGCAGCTCGCCCACTCGTAACATTGTGTTTTAATGGAGCATGTACTTTCTAAACAACCATAACTTGCACAATTTTCTACCGATTTTCAAATGGTTTGGTTTGATATTAATGTCAGAGATGTAGTTAGGACACTGAATACTTCTGAATAATAAGTGTATCAATAAATAATCATCCAGAATTATAGCCACATTAATAACGTTTGTAAGAAACCAAACCGTTTGTAAATCCGTCTAGATTTCAACGAGATAAGAGTATTTGTGTTCGTGCTGATCACTCATCTTACACCAGAAAGCTTGCCTGTGACAAGATGGTCGCTGGTGATGACGATAGAGACTCCGCCGTAAGACATCTAGCCTTTATTATGGATATATATGGCCATATCAGCCTAGAAAATCGCAACTTTACATTTTCCGTCGGTCTTAGTGTAACTACAGAAGAGTCAAGTTTTAAATAGGAAAAATATCGAAACTCTTTGGTCATTTTTTTGGGGTTTTTGAGAAATGCTAATGGTCTTGTCCACTTCAATAATGTATGCTAAGCTATGCTAAAAGTGGTACCGCCAGAACCGGAGATCGGCTGAATGGATCCTAAAAAAAAAACTCTGGGGTAGTTGTAAAATGAGCCTATTTCCAAAAAAAAAAGTAAAAACTGGAACAGTGTGAACAGCATATTTGTGTATTTACAGGTAAAGTCGTTCTGATAATTTTAGGGTAATTTACTGGGATTACTGCGTGAAAGCGGCTTATAGGTAATTTAGCAAGTCATCTTATTCTACTAAACCTAACCTATCAATCTACTGATACTCTACTGAGAGTAAGCTGACATAGAGATGCAAAGTTACTTATAGTTGAATGTCTGAAGTGACCTATCGAAATAACGTAACCTTTCATTCTTTTACTCTTACTCAGAAATAGTTTGGTTTACCGTTTTAAGAGTTGTAGATTGTATGTTTAAGACTGCAAGGACTTACACTACAAGAATGTGTATGCGCATGTGCATTTGTAAATCTGACAAATGTCCAAGTTTCTTTACCGGACTCCCACAATGCTCCGCTCCATCGCCGGCGCGGCCGGGGATCTCTCTCTTTGGGCTTCCCAGGCCACATTCGGCCTCTTTCACCAGAAACAGCTGCTCATCCAGTGCGTCCTTCTGTAGCTGCAACTTCTGCACGAAACCAGTCGCCGTCTCCAGCTCTTTCTCCAGCGAGAAGATTGTTCTGTCTTTGGCCTTGATCTCATCCACCTGGACAGTTTGACAAGGGTCACACAAGGGGTCAGGGATTGTCTAGACCTATAATACTGGAAGCATGATATGAAATCATTGGCCCAGTTTACAGCTGGAACTAAGATGCATTTTTGTGGATCGGATCACAGTAGACGAGGGAGACACATTCCCGTTTACACCTGGTGTTTTAATCCGTCTCTTTTGTCCATTTTCAACCACTTCTGTCCTGATTTCTTCAAGTCAGGTGGGTAAAAGAATGGGCCATGGGGTTTATATTTTTTCCAAATCTTTTGATCTAATGGACACATCTTAACACCAGCATGGAACCAGTTATTCAACATTTCTACCTTAAGAATAAGAATGAGAGCTTACCAATCGACGAATATCTCGCTCAGAGTCCCACTTGATCTTGGTGATTTGTTCCTGGTGCGCTTGATGTTCAGTGCGCAGGTCCCCTGCCTTCATCTTGTCGGCTATAATCATAGTACTAAGCGCTTCGTCGGCCTGCCGTTTATTCGACTTTAGCTCTGCTATTTCCTGCAGTAGCTTCACACGCTCCTGGTCGAAGAATCGCCGGGCTTCTTCTCTGGCCTCCAGCGTCAGCGCCGTGCGTACTTTCTCTCCGCTGCCATCGCGCAGTGCACTGAGTGCAGTCCGTACAGCGCTGGATCTCGCCTTCTTTAATCTTAGCTGTGCGAGATATTTCCTGCTCGTGCTGTCGAGTTCAGCGATTCCCTCAGCGCGGCGAGTTCCTTTAGCTTTTCCTCGTGCCAGCGGGCCCGTTGCTCTGTCAACGCCACAGTGTGCCGATGCTGCTCCTGCTCGCGGATGCGCTTGCCTTCCTGCACCTTCTCTCGCTCCAGTTTGGTCACCTGCAAAAATTACTTCATGAATGCTTTTGGTAATATTGTATTCAGCCGATATATGTTTTGACTGGACAAATACGGAACCCAGACCGCAACATAGTGTAGCAAAAGCGGTCCCTTTAAATAAAAAGAAGATGCGTCACACCCCGCCCGCTCTCTCAGGTCGCTGAGTTCACACTCGGTTCAAATCCACCCCGGCCCACAACCGGGCCGCGCGTGCACCGGATTTGCATATCTTTTTGGCTACTTTGTAGTTTTACTGAGTATGAAGCAACTTTTACTCTCTTTTGAACAAGTGTATGTCCCCTTTTTGTCCAGTACGTTCGTGAAGAGTAAAGGCCAATTTATACTTCTGTGTCGAGGGTACGCCGTAGTGTAGTTGTGAGCATTTATACTTCTGCGTTCAGGTCTTGGGTGCTCTGCAGTACTGCTCCGAAACGCTAGTTGGCGGCGGAAGGTTTTAATGTTCCACTGTGTTTAGATTCCACGAGGCTAGGTTACTACAAGCAATAGCGACTGAAAGAGAGCGGATCATGTTGGAGTTGGAGATTATTGAGGTGGAAAAACAGTTCATTTTAGTGAAATTACTAAAACTGAAAGGCAGAAATGAGAGAAGACGTCGGAGGAGATGGTACGTGTGGAAATGCGTGAGAAGGTACGTGCGGAAATGCGTAGGAGGAAATGCGATGCTACCAAGCCGACCAATCACCGATCTTGCGGTCCGCGTCGTCGCGACGTGTAGTTACATTTTTGAGGAGGTGCATGTCAGGCTACGGCGAAGGGTACGCGGTATGGGACGCGTCTGTGCGTATAATACGCAGTACCTACTGCGCGCACCCTACGCAGAAGTATAAATTGGCCTTAATGCAATTACCTCTTACATTTTGCATGACACCAAATTTTTTCTGATTATTCAGATTATTGCTGCTATAAAGAAGTGATATCGACATCTACTGGCCATTGAAGGTACTATTTCTTGCGTGTCGCGTCACCCTTCCTTACCCAAACTTATAAGTAATAAACTTATATACTTAAAAGTATATAAACTTGTAAGTACAAGTTAAGTAACTTAAACTACATAACTTGTAAGTACTTCTTTGTACTAGAACATTCCTATTTCCATGGCGACGTATCAAGCATCACGTGACACTTTTTGGGGCTACGTGCCTGTCATTTACAAAACGTAACGTTAATCTGTTAATTTCTCCCGAAAGACATGAAAGTGAGTGGCTGGTGAACAGGGAGAAGACTTTTTTTTCTCAAATTATAAATGGTTCGCTGAGTACTTATTTACTTATTTTCGCTAGTACAGTGTATTTAAATGCCTGAAAAAGAAAAAAGAAAACATTATTTGGTTGAAAACTGTCTGAACATGTGATAATAAATGACAACTGACACGTGCTGCTGAACGCACTCGATCACGCGCTCTCTGGCTCAGTGCCAAACTTGCGAAAGCAGCGCTAATCAGCGCTGTGATCATGCGTCAATGATACAGTGCTATACTACAGTCAGTGATTATTACAACTCTGATCTGTGGTTTTAGAAGGTAGGTCAAGTCTTTCCAAGTCACAGAGCTCAAGTCTGAGTCAAGTCGCGAGTCATTGTTGTCAAAGTCTAAGTTCGAGTCCAGGTCATCAAATTTGGGAACTCGAGTCCAAGTCAAGTCCGAGTCATGCGACTCGAGTCCACAACCCTGCTTAAAGGTAAAAAATATTAGTTGCTTTAAAATCAGATACTTTAAAGTCGTATTGAAATTGATGATTTGCGACATGTGATTTTCGCTGTAAGGTATCTGTACTTTTACTCAAACATGGTTTTCAAGCACTCTTTACACCTGTCACTGAAAGAGATCCAAGACATGCACTGGTTTGAAAGGGCATTTTTACATTTTGGGTTTCAGATTCACTCTTTACCCACCTTGCATTTTTCCTGATGCAGTTCAATTTGAATATCGGTTAATTTGGACCTGAGATCTTCATTGGCCGCCTGTAAGGCTGAGATGAGGGCTTCAGGCTTCTCGCCCTTGGCGCGGCCTTTCTTTGCCATTGGGTCAGATGTAGAGGTTCCTCAAACACTCTTATTATTATCCATCACGTCAAGTTACACTGTCATTTCCAGTTCCGTCTTTTCCTCATTATCCTTGGAGTCAGAAAACCTGTGGGTGTAAATGGGAACACGAATTTCTATTAGGATTTACAGTAATGGTACACTGTAGACTAGAGATGGATGATTAAATGACAGATTTCAGATCTGTGTTTGACCCAGAGAGAACAGTCACCATCTTCACAGACAGTCTTTTAAACCACACATTATTTCTTTCCTAATTCAAATGATCACAGAAGCTGTAAAAGTTCGGATATAAACACTGATGTCTACGCCAGCGTGTCTAGGGATGTCTACCCTTGTGTGCGAGCGGGTAATCCATCAGCCGGAAGTTGAAGCTTCACTTGAGGCTGCCATTGTAGCGGGCTATCACCTGCTGTTAGCATCCCATTGACTCCCATTAAACAAATATAATTTGAAAGAAAAAAAAAAAGAAAGCGAGAATATAATGAAACAAATAATGAAATGCTTGATCACAATATGAGTTCTGACACCCTTCAAATACAAAATCCATACGATAGTTTCTGAGCTATTTTTGAGTATATTTAAGAACACTGTTACTAGACAAATTAAAACAACTAGTTACAAACAGTTTCATAGCAAAAAATAGGCTACTTGAATAGGAAACGATCTAGTACTATTAATGGTAAACAGCTTTTCTTTGTCCTATGTCATTTTTGAGGAGACGACTGTAAACCAAAGAAACCACTGACGGCACAGCCAGGCGTTGCCTTGACAACACGTGCAGTCTCCCACACACACACACATGCTGTCACACACACAAGCAGTGAGATACTAAACAACAGGGGACGCTGCTAGTGTCAAACACACTTCACAGCAGACACTTCTACAGAGAGACAAACTCAAGAAGACCTTCATTACATAAACAGACTGAGAGGAGTTCTGCCGATTAAGAGCTTGTGAATGATCATGATGATGATGAGGCATGACGGTGATTAAGAGATTGTGAATGAAGACTGTGACTGTGTTTCTGGAGCTAATCTAACAGTGCAACACACCAGCTGAAACGAAGGAAGATAAGGCGCAAAAATGAGATGTGCTCGGGTGCAAGACAGCATGAAGCATTTCACAAAGCACTGAAAATAAAAGGTGTAACAACACCTAAATGAAAAAAGGGTGGCTTAAAATTATTTTGATCTTTATGGTGGTGTTAGGAGGTTGCTTTCTGGCATAAGTAGAAAAAAAAATTCTCATCTTTGTGATATTCTGGTCTTTGAATCTGAATTTGACAGTAACCAACGTATACATGCACCCATAAATCCTTTATTATGACTATCATAATGGCTCAATCACACTGAAAAGCCTTTGTGTGAACACCTCAAACAAATCAAAATTAAAGTTTGAACCTGAAGAGGAAAAAAAGAGCTTTTGTAATAAATTTCAGCAGGCCAAAACACAATTTATACATGTAGTATCGCTGGTTCTGTTCAAAATACATGTAATCCACATTGGCTTTCAGTGTTTAGGGTTCGTATACTGAACTTTACGATTCTGGAATTCCGTTTGACAAAAAATAGTGCATGTAAAAATGCTGACGGTAAAACAAATCACACAAAAAAATATTATTCAAATGTATATAATGAGGCTGTTGAATGCCTGAATCTGATTGGTTGACAAACATTCTTAGGTGTGCACTTATTTTCAGGGAAATGCACAGCTAAAGTAGTTCCAGGCAGGTCTCGAGCCGCATTACAGTGACATATATCACTACGCCACATGATTTCAGGTTTGTCAAAGATCCTTACAGTCTACAGCAGCAAAACAACCAAAACCCACAACAACACTGACCAAGAACATAAATATAGTTAACAATAGGATAACAACAACAATGCAACAATATAATTTTTCATTATGTACGGAAAGCACTCACTCTCTCTCTCCAACTCAAACGCACACACACACATACAGTAAGGACACACACTCGCACAGAGAAGTGTTGTCAGCGCTGATCTGATGATGTTATCAGTAAAATAGTTTAGCTAATTAAACAAACATTTCTAACTAGCGAGGAAATAATGGCGCTGTTCTTGAAGCTGATGAACTTACTGCTGAACACTGTTGAGAGACACAGAGATTCAGGTCATTCACATACGATTAATCTCCGTCTCTCTCAATAACTGCATTAATAAATGCATTTACCTTTGCGTCAAGGCTGCATTACTACCTCAGGTGTGCATTTTTTTGTAATAATTCAAAGGCCTGTTGTCAATTATTTCTTTCAAAATAATTTAAAACTTTAATTTATATTAAATTGACATTTTTGACATCCCATGTATTGATTAGTTTTTATGCTCTAAATTTTTTAGAAGCCACTACTTCTAAATGTTAGTATAGAAATGAGTATTTTTGCAACAACAATACCGTTGAGATAGTAAGTTCTGGCATGAAACCCTAGATGGCGCCCGGATGATTGGTCCATAACTTAACTTGGTAGCAATCACCATAGATATCCATAATAAAGTCTAGATGTCTTGACGCGAGTTGCCTGTGACAAGATGGCCGCCAGGTGGGGACGACAACCTCCATTGGCCAGAAGCGGACGAGTCAGCATCACCATATATATCCATAATAAAGGCTAGATGTCTTACGCGGAGTCTCTAACGTCCTCACCGGCGGCCATCTTGTCACAGGCAAGCTGATGTAAGATGAGTGATCACCACGAACACAAATACTCTTATCTTGTTGAAATCTTGACGGATTTACAAACGGTTTGGTTTCTTACAAACGCTATTAATGTGGCTATAATTCTGGATGATTATTTATAACAAACCAAACTGTCTGAAAATCGGTAGAAAATTGAGCAAGTTATGGTTATTTAAAAAGTACATGCACCATTTAAACACAATGTTACGAGTCAGCGAGCTGCCTGTGGCAAGATGGCCGCCAGTGCGGACGTTGACCTCCATTGGCCAGTAGCACGGACGAGACATCTAGCCTTTATTATGGATATCTATGGCAATCACAGCATTATCTACACAGAACAGCTGACTGGTTGCTGTTGCAGTTCACTTTGTGTATACAGACAGGAGCCATCTTAGAAAATACAGTTCAGAAGTTCGCTAAACTTCATACAGTTCAGATCACGATGTTCGTGGTTCAACTTATCGAGACTGTTTTCCAAAGATGGCACTGTCTGTATACACGAAGTGAACTGTCTTTATAAAATATCTTCTTATTAAACGGTTTGTACACTTACAAAGTTCTCAATGACCCTCATTATGTTACTGTGTTAGTGTGGGGCTATTTTGAGCCTTGTTAGTGGTATAAACTCAGCGATTTCTTTTTAAAGTAAATGCCCCCAGTACTTAGCCTTGCTACTACGCACTCCTACACACTTCCGCTCAATTTCATTTTCCTTCAGTACTACTCTAGTTCTATTCTATTTTCCTCTACACTCAAATTGCTGGGTTGTTTAACCCAACTTTGGGTCTAATATGGACAAACCCAAAAGTTAGGTTAAAAATGTGATTAAAAAATGTAACCCAATGGCTGGGTTTGTCCATATTTGACCCAAAGTTGGGTTAAAACAACCCAGCAATTTCTAGAGTGTATGTACAAATGAAATGTACTAGAGTCTGGTTGAACCAGGCTACCCAGTACTAGCATATACGCGAAACCATTTTTAGAGTTAAAACCCCTTACATTCTATTATCATGAAAACAAATCTCAGAGAACGGTTGACTAGGTACCAATGTTTTATTAGACCAAAGGTTCATTTTGCACTGGAGTTCTCCTTTAAAGCGCATGTAATCATGTTATCACAGGTTCAGTTTAAAGTCTGTTTAGAGAGACGGTGTCGTCTTAGCAGACCCTAATTTAATAACAAATAAACATTTCAACGGAAGTGAATCAATCAAAACTAACTTAAGCTGGAAAATAACATTATTCAAGAGCTGCTATAAAACCAAACCAATCTCTGTTACCTTATATTATTATGTTACCTCACCTATATTACCTTATATTAATTTCTGTACATTTAATATTATTTCAAAAGCAAAACAAGTGAAAAAATCGACACATTCATGATGTCATGACAGAAATTGTATTACTGTAGTTTCTCTTATTAACAGACCAGAAATATCACAATCTGACGTTGACAGAAATTGGTTATAAAAAGACTAAACTACATAGCAGGTCATTCACATATACGGTCGGTATATGTAAATAAAATAATTGTATTTTTCCAGAATACAAGATGAATAGGCTGCAGTGCACCCAAAAATAGAAATGTTCACAATCCCATCATACACTGCTCTATTGATTCTAGCGCATCTATAATGGTCTTTCCCATCGCCTAAAGTCCTCCCTGAACCCACCAAGTGCAAGAGCGTGTTCGAGATGTTCACTGTCTCATGATCATGTTAAATATATATTTCACACAGGTCATCCATTCAGGGTGTTTATATTCCACGTCTGCGCTCAAAGCAAGAGACGAGTGTGAACATGTTCAATGAAGGGTGACTATGACAGAATCTGTCATGTTTTAGCACACTCATCACTTTAATACACAATGTGTCCACACTCTTCAACTGAAGGGACACTAAACACAACTGGACTAATATCTAGAAATGTAATGTAAGACTGCAAAACAAAGAGATCTGTAATATACCAAACAATACACAACAGTAAATCTTATAGGAGTAGATCACAACTTCTGCTGATAATTTACTCACCCCCATGTCATCCAAGATGTCCATGTCTTTCTTTCTTCAGTCGAAAAGAAATTAAGGTTTTTGATGAAAACATTCCAGGATTTTCTCCATATAATGGACTTCAATGGGAACCAAACGGTTCAAGGTCCAAAAGACAGTTTCAGTGCAAACTGATCAAAGGGCTTTAAACGACACCAGACGATGAATAACTGTCTTTTGGACCTTGAACCGTTTGGTTCCCATTGAAGTTCATTATATGGAGAAAATCCTGGAATGTTTTCATCAAAAACCTTAATTTCTTTTCGACTGAGGAAAGAAAGACATGGACACCTTGGATGACATGGGGGTGAGTAAATTATCAGCTCAAGTTTTTTAAAAGTGAACTACTCCTTTAAATGCCTATCAAAGTTGTGTGTGTCCTCACTTTGTCAACTCAGGATTTTTTTTATATAATTCTGAATAAATCAGGCAATATCGTGGTCAATTTTAACTCTGAGGACCCCATTTCCTGCTCATTGCGCATCTCACAGTAGGACAGGTGTAACAACTGGTTAAGGTGGAAAAATAGTACGTTTTGTCAAATCCGTCAAATGCTGTAAGTGCTCACAAAACTATTTATATAGTGATATTATGCACAGTGTGTGTGTGTATATATATATATATATATAGTATATAATATGTGTAAAGATGCTGCTAATTACACTCACCGGCCACTTTATTAGGTACACCTGTCCAACTGCTCGTTAACACTTAATTTCTAAGCAGCCAATCACATGGCGGCAACTCAGTGCATTTAGGCATGTAGACATGGTCAAGACAATCTCCTGCAGTTCAAACCGAGCATCAGTATGGGGAAAGAAAGGTGATTTGAGTGACTTTGAACGTGGTATGATTGTTGGTGCCAGAAGGGCTGGTCTGAGTATTTCAGAAACTGCTAATCTACTGGGATTTTCACGCACAACCATCTCTAGGGTTTACAGAGAATGGTCCGAAAAGAAAAAAACATCCAGTGAGCGGCAGTTCTGTGGGCGGAAATGCCTTGTTGATGCCAGAGGTCAGAGGAGAATGGCCAGACTGGTTCGAGCTGATAGAAGGGCAACAGTGACTCAAATAACCACCCGTTACAACCAAGGTGGGCAGAAGAGCATCTCTGAACGCACAGTACGTCGAACTTTGAGGCAGATGGGCTACAGCAGCAGAAGACCACACTGGGTGCCACTCCTTTCAGCTAAGAACAGGAAACTGAGGCTACAATTTGCACAAGCTCATCGAAATTGGACAATAGAAGATTGGAAAAACGTTGCCTGGTCTGATGAGTCTTGATTTCTGCTGCGACATTCGGATGGTAGGGTCAGAATTTGGCGTCTACAGCATGAAAGCATGGATCCATCCTGCCTTGTATCAACGGTTCAGGCTGGTGGTGGTGGTGTCATGGTGTGGGGAATATTTTCTTGGCACTCTTTGGGCCCCTTGGTACCAATTGAGCATCGTTGCAACGCCACAGCCTACCTGAGTATTGTTGCTGACCATGTCCATCCCTTTATGACCACAATGTACCCAACTTCTGATGGCTACTTTCAGCAGGATAATGCGCCATGTCATAAAGCTGGAATCATCTCAGACTGGTTTCTTGAACATGACAATGAGTTCGCTGTACTCAAATGGCCTCCACAGTCACCAGATCTCAATCCAATAGAGCATCTTTGGGATGTGGTGGAACGGGAGATTCGCATCATGGATGTGCAGCCGACAAATCTGCGGCAACTGTGTGATGCCATCATGTCAATATGGACCAAACTCCCTGAGGAATGCTTCCAGCACCTTGTTGAATCTATGCCACGAAGAATTGAGGCAGTTCTGAAGGCAAAAGGGGTCCAACCCGTTACTAGCATGGGGCACCTAATAAAGTGGCCGGTGAGTGTATATATAAGGCATGTCAATCAGGCCAATATGTAAATAAAATCATGAAACAACATTAAAATAATTCCCCATATGTGATGTTATATATTTACTGTATATTGCATATGTGGAATTATTTTAATCATAAGCAGCTTCTTTACATCTACTGTCACCATGAAATCCAAATTGATGATTCTTATTTTGGTAACACTTTACAATAAGGTTCATTAGTAAATGTATTAGCTAACATGAACTACCAATGAACAATACATTTGTTACAGTATTTATTAATCTTTGTTACTTAATAAAAATACAGCCGTTCATTGTTCATGTTAGTTCACAGTGCATTAACTAATGTTAATACAGTCTTTGATTTTTTAAAAATATAAGTAAATGTTAAAATTAATATTAACAAAGACTAATAAATGCTGTAGAAGTATTGTTCATTCTTAGTTCATCTGGATTGTTCTTATTACCCAAACCCAGGAAAACATTTTAGAGAAATGTATTTTTTTAAGTGGTTTAATGAAAAAAAAAGGTATTTGTCTATAAATTAATTCAATTACAATTAAACATTTCACAAGGATTAAAAAATAATCTGCTAATGCTGTAAACTATATAGGGAGCCGCACATTACCATAACATTAAAAGTTGTAGCCTAGACTTTTAACCTAAATTCAGATGCTATTTATTTTTTAGATTTAATCAACACACAACACATTGTATGAAAACATGTAAACTGAACATAAGGAAGTTTTTACATTGTGTTTTTACTCTAATAATTTACACAGTTGTCATTTTCATGAAAGATATTTTAAACATACATTAAATAATCAAGATATCATTAACAGGTTAAGTAAAATATAATATACAGGCTAACATAGTGCATATATTTAGTGCAAAAGTTGATTAATAGGAAGTTATGGACACTGAATGACAGCTGCTGAGGTAAATATAATGCTAGTGACAAGCTAAAGCTATGCTGTTTTATTGACGTCTTTCCGCTGCTTAAACACTGATTGAGCGATTACACGAGTTATGATGGCTTTCAGTAAGTATACTGTATCTTTCAACATACCTTCAGGTGTCCTTTCTGTAACTGAGAAAGAGATGATCGCGTTTACTCGCGCGCGCGCTGCCGCTTGATGACGAGCCTATTATGCCTACAACGATCTGTCACGTCACATCAGAGAGCGCCAAAGCGCCATTAATTGTTTGAATTTCGTGATCATATAGACAGAATTTGAAAGATTACACACCTCGCTTATTATCGAAAGTAACAAAACACGGAGCTTGTTAGTTGGTGTTAATGGTGGTTAGACTACAAAAGACCTCGTTGTAAGACATGATGTCCATTGAGCCGGGCTGGGCGGGGCCGGGGTAGCAGGGGGCGGGGCGTGTTCGGTACGCAATGACAGTATCGCGATTCGAATCGTGAGTTCAGTATCGCGGTTTGTTCGGTTCGAAAATCGTTACACCCCTAATAACTGAAGACTTCACACTGTTGTTGGATGGATCAAATGAAATTACCTTGCTTTTTAATGCGTCTAATCATGAAATGAATAAATGTATTTGTGAATGTGTAATGTGTTTAAATTCTAATTAATGTATTATTAAATACATTTAAAACAAGTATATATAATATAGCCTAGTGTATATTAAAAACATATTTTGTCCCTTATTTAAAAATCACTGATATCATTGGGGAAACTGGTATTTATTTACTGTATAAGTTCTTGTTGGCAGAGGACACTGATGTTCTTGGTTGTGTAGTTTGGTTAATCTTTTAGATTTAACAGCTTTACATGTTTTGATCATACTGTGCGTGTCTGACAGCAAAATCCATTCGATTCCTGATCCAAAGAAGCTTCACACATACTATAAATCTAATACATCACTTTCCTATCCCGTTTCATAACATGTAGTTAATATGAAGTAATATTATCAGTCTCAGAATTGCCTCTCTGGACATCAGGTTCAAATGAGTACGGTTTATTATTTGTACACCAATTCTACTTTTAGCAAACTTTAATCATGCATAGAGTTTATTATTATAACTACCACTGTACACACTGAAAAATGATTGATGATAGATTCAAATTGCTTAGTTAAAATGAGCTTAAGCAACACAATTGCTATACATTTTGTCCAAACTTAATTTAATTGTGTTCAATCTGCTTAAATATATTTAAAATTTAAGTTTGTTTAATCCCTTTTTGTTGGATTACATTAATAATGTGTTGCATTAACTGAAACTGGGCGGTGCTTGTTAGTTCCCAGCATGCTTTGCATGTTGAAATGTAAATATAATGTTGAAATTAAGTTTTATTTTATGCTTTTTTGAGAAAAGGGAAGACTTGATAGTGCATAGTTGTGTTTAATGTTCAAATACTCTGAAATTATTAGAACCATTTAAATTACAGTGTGTTACCAATGTGAAGAAGAGTGGAGCATTTATAGGCTGATTCAGCAATACTCACAGCAAATATCTTGGTTGATGAAACATGTAAATATCAACAATTTAGATGATAAAAAGTGCTGCTAGTGAAGTAAATAGATGGCACTAGTCTAAAAATTGATAAGTGTGACACTAAAATAATAGCCTGACTTCGTCATACTCATATATTCTATTGAGAATATGAGTCTGAGACCGCTCCCTTAAGCTTTGATTATGAGGCGTGTCGTAACCGAACCAGGAAAAAACAACAACTCTGCACTCAATTGGATAGACCTACAACCAATCAGAGCAACGCAGTAAGTCAACTACTTTGCATAGCGCAGTTTTCAACTACAGAACTTACTTATTTTAGAAGTTAAATAACGAGTGTTGCTTCTTTTACTTACTTCTCAATGAGTGCGACCAAAGCAGAAACCACAACGACCACAGGCTTTTCATTACACATCTTCTTAGTGACCATCGGAGCCAGCTGATAAATTAAACTTTTCCCGAATCATGTGGGAAGGACGGCAAAATATCTTTCCAATCGACAAATGCCTTGATTGCAGTTCTCTGTTTGTCTATTAAAATTAACGCGCTGTCGATTTATTTTACAACAGACGCGACAGCGGAACGTTGATAATGTGATGATTACTTGCAGATCAATCTGTCCATCATCGTATAAAGCCCGCCCTGGCAATTTGATTGGCGCGAACATTGTTTGCCTGATCATAATTACTCCTCAATGGATTCGAGTCCAGACCAAACTTCCCGTCCAAAAAATGTTGTGGGCGGAGTTCGGGCTGGCATCCAGGCTACTAAAATAAACTATATTGCATTGAATGATTGGATATATGAATTTAGAATACCCGAACTCATAAAACATTGCAAACTAGTTGGGCTGACACTATTAAATGAAGCTTTGCCCAACCAATGTAAATAAGTTGAATCAACCTTAATAAATTAAGTTGACACAATGCAAGTACATTAAAATGGAATCACAGAATTGCATAATGCTGAAATAATGTTAATGTGGAAATCCTTTCCATGATTTTTTTAAAGTTCAATCAAAGAGTTATTTTTTTGAGTGCATGCATGAAAGACAATCATTTACTAGAAAAAAAAGAATACATATGCCAGACTGACTGTACTATGATGCCATACCACCACTATCATCACTAATACCATATTAACCCAGAAACCACTGAATCACAACCGTGCACACTGTAGCCACTGGATGCTAAATATAAAAATATATATTTGTGAGGAGCAATAATCTGATTTCTCCTCTCCCATCTGTCTACAGTCCTTCCCGATTAGCTGTGCATCCGGTCAGATTTAGCCGCTATCTCTCATGGGGTTCTGCGTTCCATAAAGAATGTGTCTGTGTTTTTAGTGTTTATGCATGCTAAGTATAAGTGGAAAACATTTATTTAATTAAAGGAGCTTTGCATTCTAGTAAGCGCAACATTTACTGTATATCTGCTAATAACACATCAGATGCACAAATTACCACAGATGCATGACATGGTAACGCTTCCTTTTACAGTCCAGTTACCCATGTAAATACTATGTACTTATTTTAGTAACTACAATTACTGGGGAATAACTAGTACTAACCCTGAACCTACCCCTAAACCTAACCCTGTTCCATGTACTTACCCTATATTAGCAGTACTTTCTAGGTAAGTACACTGTAAGTACACTGTAAGTACTGTACTGTAAAAGGAAGCGTTACCCATGACATTACATTCACTGCTAGTGAATAATCACATCAGCCCACTGTTTTATTCATGTTAATTATACAGAAAAGGCTAAATTACAAAAAAACTATATTTGTCAAGTCAACGTTATGTCTAAAGCGCGTTTTATACAATACAGAGTGTTTCAAAGCAGCTTTACAGTGATAACAGGAAAATGATGCAACAAAGTGTGTTTCAGCCGTACAGCAGATCTAAAGTAAAGTCATTGCCTAGTTTAAAGTCCCCTGTGGGGAAAATACAGCTTTTAATGTTGTTTATGAGTCTATGTGGTGTTTTTAATACGCTTTAAGACAAACTATGTGTAAATTCATAAGTTGACAGCATTGTTGAGTATTTTCTGCTTAAAACTGCAGTGAACCAAAGACCACGGTGTGAAAATCGCTGGTGTTTCTGATGTCACAAACGACTTTGTAACCAATCAGATCAACGTGTGATCGTCAACCAGTGGATCTCTGAGTGAGTGAGTGGAGGCGGGGCTCATTTGCATATTCATAGAATAGTGTAGATACTAAATGGGGTGTCGAGTTACATTTAAGATATTTTAAGGCATGAAGATTTTTTTTCAAGGAAAAAACGTTTATATTTGAAAGCCGATAACCGATATATCGGCCGATAAATCTAAATTTGTGAATTGTTTTTGAGAGCCTGATTACAAAAACAAAAGTCTCACCATTTAAAGCCATGTCCCAAGCACATGATTATAATGTTCTCGTTCTAATTATATAAAGCCTATGACAGACTTGCGAGGCACATGTTGCACTGAACCCTATTTTCCTTTTTTCAAGTGATTCCAATCATATTTTCAAGCATTTCAAAACCATCATGTTCAACAGTGCGCATCTGAAGGAAATAATATTATTTATCGGCTTTAATATATCGGACAAATTTTCTTATCGGTCGATACAATAATTTAAAAATTTTTACATATATCGGCCGATACCGATATAGTGGACTCAATTTGCAATTTCTTTTTTCACTTTATATCTTTTATTCTATATTACATAAACAAGCTCAAATGTGCACATTAAACTCTTATTTCATAAACACATTGTTGATGCGTACAATTATTTTTGTTTTTCATTCTGTGTTAAGCACTATATTTTCTTAAAATATACAGCGTCCTTATCGTTTTTGGGAAGGTCTCTCTTCTTATGTTTCTCTTTCGTATTTTGTTGGCAAATGTATAGGCCACTTAAACGAAATTAGTTCAATTTTTCAAAGCAACAAAAGATCTTGCCAGAATTACCTAAATAAGCTTAAACAAACTTAAAAGTCAATAAAAACAGGTTTGGTGTGTTTTAATTCCACTTTTCAAATCAATCTTACCACTTAAGTTTGTAAAATCTACAAGAATGCATTAATAGTGCTGCTTGCATTTGCAGACACCACCCATAAATCTGCATGTGACGAATCAGTACACTGAAATTTAGCAATTTAAGGTCAAATTGATGAATAAAGACATTTTCACTAAGCAAGATCCGAACATTCATGGAGGTACTGGGATGTTAATGGGATGTTTGAGTCTTCACTGCACTGGCCCATTTCCTGTCAGCATGGGGCAAACGTACACACACACACACCGGCATCATGACCCAGTTTTGCATCCAAACGCCAGACACCAGACACAGTTACAGAGGGTTAAAGACTGTCCTTGGGTCAGGTTCACCCACGCATTGAAAAAAATCCTAAAATCTGTTTTCTGGTAAGCTGGAAATGGAGGCCTGTGCAATAACACACAATACAGTTCGTTTTTAAAGGGTTTCTCTGAAAACAGTCTAACAATGTAAGATGAACCAGTGCAACAATATCTTTTCCAATAGTCCAAGAAAATATCCAATTCAAAAATAATACCGACGACACTTTGAATGGTTGTTCTTTCAGAGTTTTAATTAAACAGATACTCAGATTCATAATATGTACAATAATATCTATTATAATTATATTCATATGGTTTAAATGGTTAAATATGTTGAACAGGTAACATATACTAATAAGATGCTAAAAATAAAAATAAACACTGAAATGCACACTGACCATTTAAGCTTATTGACATTTGTTTTCTTTGTAATGTATTGAAGACTAACAAACAGTTAATCTGTAGAGTAAAAAATGCAATATAATGTTGCTTTTAATAACAATATATATTTTTGTTTTAAATCACATAATCAGCCACTGCAGCTTTTTCACTTTTGACTGAATCCAATGAAAGCTTGTATTGGGTCCCTATTAAATCTGCTAAGGATTCCTATAATTATTTCTATCATAATTTGGAACCAATTCTAAAAACAAATTTTAAAAACAGAACAAAAAAAAATCCAATTTAGGATTCAGCTAAACCAACTTAACAATGTTTTAGTAGGACTTTCATAATTTCCAAAAGGATAAATTCCACTGTAAGATTTCTGTAAAGATTAAAGACGTCTGCAAACACTGTAAGTTTATTTCAGTTTATGCATTTTAAGAGATTATTATTTGTTTTTACAAATTATAAATAACTAAACTCCCAATAGGAATCCTCCCTTGTGAAAATAAACCATGGTTTTATTATGGTAGCTAAATGTGAAGTGGACTAACCATGTTTTTTTTTTTTGTTTTTTTTTGCCAATTGATTACCATTTGTATAACCACAGTTTTAGTACAAATGCCATGGTTAAAGTAGTGTAGCAAACCCATGGTTAATTTGTGGTTACCATGGTTTAACCATGTTTTTTTGGTCCAAACCATGTTTTCATAAGGGCTGTACACAATCCTAAAGCATTTTTAAGTAGGGATGAACAGCAACAGCAGTGTTAGGCTATAAGCCATATAACTATAGCCATATTATTATATATTCAATGCTCATTTCGCAAGATAATTTTAAATATCTTAAATATCAACATGTATTTTCCCGGTCTTTTCAGTCACCACTTCTTTTAGACACAGCAGTTGTGATAGACTGCCTTAGGCCTGTCAAATGATCATTCTTTGATGAGAGATTATATGAGTAGCATCAGTGAAGACATATATGTGAGTGACTGCATAATAACCGGTATGTAATGTACCGCATCAGTGTGTGTGTCCTCCTCATCACGGCCTGCAGGGCTGAATCACCCGCGTCCTGATGCGCAGGCCGAGCTCGCCCATTCACACTCACATATCCGTACAAAAATAACATATCACACGACTACCAAATCATACACGAATATTTCCGCCGTTTTCCAAGTATCAGCATTTGCATTCCATAAGCCTTGCGGTAATACATTAATTCTGTCCGGTGGCTCTCTGGAGCACATCTCAGCGACGGCGAACACACACAGTTAAAACAGCAGAGACTCAGAATAAAGCTATGCTTACCTAGAAAACAATCCGCCACGATGTGCCACAGTCCACAAACCTCAAATCCACAATCATGGTCCTACATATTTCTCATCGCGACCTCTCAGCATCAGCAGCCGTACAATAAAACGACAAGCTCCGATGATGCTGCTGCGTAACACCGCCCTCCTTCTCCTGCTGTCGGGATGATGCTGCGAAACCACGCCCCCTCAGGCTGTCAGAATGATGCTGCGTAACCCCGCCCCCTTCGAATGTCAGATGCTAAAGTGACCTCATCACATTCACATTTTACTCACTGCAGTCCGATAGATAGATAGATAGATAGATAGATAGATAGATAGATAGATAGATAGATAGATAGATAGATAGATAGATAGATAGATAGATAGATAGATAGATAGATAGATAGATAGATAGATAGATAGATAGATATAAGACAGACAGACAGACAACAGACAGACAGACAGACAGACAGACAGACAGACAGACCAGACAGACAGACAGACAGACAGACAGACAGACAGACAAGATACAGACAGACAGACAGACAGACAGACAGACAGACAGACAGACAGACAGACAGACAGACAGACAGACAGACAGACAGACAGACAGACAGACAGACAGACAGGAACAGACAGACAAGACAGACAGACAGACAGACAGACAGACAGACAGACAGACAGACAGACAGACAGACAGACAGACAGACAGACAGACAGACAGACAGACAGACAGACAGACAACAGACAGACAGACAGACAGACAAGACAGACAGACAGACAGACAGACAGACAGACAGACAGACAAGAACAGACAGACAGACAAGAACAGACAGACAGATAGATAGATAGATAGATAGATAGATAGATAGATAGATAGATAGATAGATAGATAGATAGATAGATAGATAGATAGATAGATAGATAGTTTTAATTAAATTGAAATAGAGGTGTGGTAGAAATTGACAGTAGAAATTCGGCCTCCTCTGCGTTGAAAGTCTGAGTCATTTGTCAACTGTGGAAAGATTTTGTAACAAAATTATGAAATAAAACACAGTGCATGCTCTATTCCAGGTACATAACTTCAAACAGGACCAAAGAAATAACAAACACATAAGAAACCTTTATAAAATATACCTTTGAGTCATAATGTGGCTCATACTGGCCTCCAATTCCATAATTTGCTATCTGTAAAATAAATAAAAAAGTGAATTTGTAGTTACAGATCGACTTAATTCTCACATGAACAGTCAATTCTGTTTGAATGTTTCAGGAACCAAACGGTGTAAAAAATAAACCGTAAATTTTACGGTAAAAAAAAACGGCAGCTGTGGTTGGCAGAACTTTACCGTTAAAAATACGGTAGGAACGTTAATGGTTTTACAGACTTAACTTAAAAATTACAGTAATAAACCGTATTTTATTTTCTGATAAAATGTGGATTTACCAACTTATTGATGTATTGATATCTGTTTTAGACCATTGTAATACACTGACAATCAACAATCATCACAGCAGTGATGATAATTACATGAACAATCACAGCTCATCACAAGTGAATACTTGTATAAAGCAATTCTTATTAAAAGAAGCTGCACAATGTCATTCACACAAACATTAAACACCATCATGGTAACACACATGAAATTAAAAAAATGCAATAAACATTAATTTAACAACATAAAATGTAACATATAACCCTGATTTATTATGTACATAACTGATTAAAAAAAAAAACAATAAAACTATGAGGAACCATAGTTATTTCAACAAAAATACATAAAATGTGAAATGTCACACAGGGAATTGTGGGAATGTCAATTTACAGTTTTTCACTGTAAATTATACAATTTTGTTCTTTTTCACTTTCAAAAACTGTAAATTTAACGGTATTTTACAGCAAAATTATATCACAGTTATTTACCGTGAATAGTACGGAAACTTTCTGTTTGCCAATTAACAGTTTTGCACTGTAGCATTTTTACAGTATTTTACCGTTAAAATCACAGTTATTTTTTACAGTGGTACGTTCTCTTTCATAGGTTCCCTCATCGCTGAGCGATGACGCAATAGGAAACACCTCGTGTTTGTTGTCTGAACCCGGATAAAATCACTGCAATTTATTGCCTGATGGACAGGAGCCGCCTCAGCAGCGCTACTGTAAAAAATGATTGTGATTTTAACGGTAAAAGATGGTAAAAATGCTACAGTGAATAACTGTTAATTGGTTAACAGAACCAATCCTTACTAAATACAGTAAATAACTGTGATAGATCTAATGGTAAATTTCATGTAATTTTACTGTAAAATACCGTTAAATTTACAGTTTTTAAAGTGAAAATGAACAACTCATTGTATAATTTACACTGAAAAAATGTAAATTGACATTACCACAGTTCCCTGAGTGACACTTCGCATTTGATGTATAACTTAGTTTGCTATAAAGAAACAAGTTATTTCAAATAACTTTTTTTAAAATGTCATGTGTGTTACCATGATGGTGTTTAATCTTTGAGTGAATGACACTGTGCAGCTTTCTATAAAATATTATTAAGTTACTTGTAGGAGAGCGTCATGTGATGAGCTTCCATATATCATGTGACTCATCACTCCTGTGATTGTTGGTTATCAGTGTATTACAGTGGTACAAAAAGATATTAATACTTCAATTGGTCGATAATTTAACATTATATCAGATAATAAAAAGGGTTAATTTCTGTAATTTTTAAGTTAATTCTGTAAAACCCTTTTACAGTAAAGTCTTGCTACTGTATTTTATACAGTAAATTTCTGTGAACCACAGCTGCCGATATTTTACCGTAAATTGAACACATTTTTTTTTTACAGTGTACGTCACTCACTCTTGATTTAGTGATCTGCTTCTCAGATTTTCTTCTTCAGAAGCGGTTTATCTGGTCCGTGCTAGTTAAGCTATTTTCATTGGATGTATTAGTACTTCAGCGACTGCGTTCAGTGGAACTTGGCTTGTTCTCCTTCGTCATTGCCAGCCATAGTGCTCTCACTTCATTGCAAGCGACGACCCGCACAGTAAGTGTGTGAAATACCTCTGCCTGTCGCATACACACAAGGCTATTTATGGCACTTCTGGCTGCAAGTTTTGTGGGAATTCTCCGGCCGAGCCGTGCTTGCTTTGATAAGGATTCATCCGCCCTCCCCTGTCGCTCTGTGGCAAATTACACGGCTTCATGAATGGGTCTGGGGTTCGGATGTTGAGCTACGAGCAGGCCAGTTTCTCTCTCTCTATCTCACACCCAAGCGCTTGCACCCTGCTGATTCGTCTGTACAATTTCTCCACGATTACCCCAGTCCAGAGGCACACAATGCTGTTTCCTTTGGAATGGAGGCTGGGTTTTTTTCACCACGGCATCTGATTCTGGGGATTTTGGGCTCACGGCCCAAGCTCTCCCGCTTACTGACCAGTAAGCCTGGCCTTCTGAGGCCTACACCGAGCTTGTGGACGAGCCTCGCAACTCTCATTTTCTGAGCGGCCAATCTAATTCTCACCCCTTTTGGAGAAAGCTGCCGATCTTCATCATGAGATTTCAAGACCCTGGAAACAGCCTTTTTCCACTCATCTAACGAATGCAGCGGCCTCTGACTTCCCCAACTTGGTTGGTTTTGTGGAGCAGGGCTATACTAGCATTCTGGACTCTTATCTTTTGTCTTCTTTTGCTTCGTTTTGGAAGTCCTATCCTTTTCTTCCTTCTAAGCCCTGTAGACCACTTCCATCCTCGTTGGAAAGTCCTACTCAGCGACTGGACAGGCAGGTATGGCGCTTCATATCATGGCCATTCTTCGGGCTACCAAGCAGACGTCCTTAAGGAAATGGACAAGGGCAGGGGCCTGACACCAGAGGCAGTCAAAGCGCTCCATAAATCTCCTGACCTGGTGCTGACTGAGCAGGCGTGGTTGGACGCACCATGGGGGGCTTGGTAGCTCGAGTTTCCAGTCTCTGTGCGTGCTTGGCTAAGACGCTATCTGCTGCCCTTATGCAGTTAATGCCTAAGAGGACCAGCTAACCTCCCACTTCTTGGTCCCTGCCTTTCGATTCAGTCTTAGCCATCATGTTGCAGTGGGTGCATGCCGCAGACTTCTGGGTCTCATGGCAGCAGACTCTACTGTGCTGCCTTTGGGTCTGCTTCACATGAGGCTGTTCTTGTGGTGGATAAAACTCAGGTGCATCTGTCCTTCTCAGCCAACTTTCAGTTTGCTCAGAGTATCGAGCACCATTGCCTTCGTGCTATCTGGATGTGGAAAGACCTCCCTGACTGATTGGGATGCGGTCTTCAAGAGCAGACTGGCTTGCGGTGTTTGGATGGGCAAGCTTCTATCATGGCACATAAACTGCCTATAGTTGCGTGCCACCTATCTGGATCACTTCCATCCGGCCCTGACGGGCTCTCATGTTATTATCAAGACGGACAACATAGCAGTGGTGTCCCACATGAATCGTGTGCCGCCTCCTTCTTTCGAAGCTTTGGAATCAGCTCCGGACCGGATTCTGACCCTAAAAGGGGTCGCACACCGGACGAGAAGCGTCACGTCGCGTCTTTGACAACTCCAGGTATCGCACACTGGATGCGCACTTTCTCATCAGTGTATGGCCAGCAATATTGTTGTTTAATGACAGGAAATGAAGATAATGTCTGTTCTATGTTATTATTGTACTGCACAATTAAATACAATCGTTGCTGAGTCTGCAGTCTGATAACTTTACCTCAGAGCATCCGTTAACTGAATGAATTGGGAATCACACCTGAAAAATCCAATAACATCAGCAATTGTCATTCAAGCAGCTGATTTCTGTAAATGAATGCAAAACTTACATGTATATTGCAGCATAATGCAAAGGTAGGATCCATCAGCAACGATTTGAGACAAAATAATTATTTTTTAATTTTAACTATGTAAATGGCACAGCAGGGTTTTGAACACGGTCCTGAGCCGTCGCTGGGCGCCGCCGGTGTGTCTACACTCATAGAGAATAATGTGTTCGAATTTTAAAGACGTGGCGAATGCGTCGCTGCGCTTCTCGTCCGATGTGCATCTCAATTATTTGTGTGCTTTGGGGCCGGCCGCAGAGGGCCTCTTATCAAAGGATCTCACATTGTCACTCATTGGGTGAGAGACGCAATTTCTTTGGCTCATGAGGTGCGAAAGCTCCCTACACCTCTGGGTATTATAATTCACTCTTCTAGGAGTGTTGTGTCTTCCCAGGTTCTTTTTAGAGGAGTCCCTTTGGAGGACAAGTTTTACAACCTGGATTTGGGCCCTGATTACCGGGTTTTTTCTGAATGGACCAGTCGTTTTGGTCCCGGTTGAGTTTGGTCTGGTTCCAGTTCTGTAATATTCATGGACTGAAAGTCAGCCATTTAAAATTAGCATGCTATACAGATCAATCCACTAGTATATGCTTGAAATTCAACCTAGCATTTTGATTCGGTTAAAACTGTGAGTACCTGGAGCTTCTCTGCTGTCTCCAATTCTAGACCAGTGACATCAGCAATTCTTTGGTTGACCTGTGTGATCACCAGATCTTCATCTTCAGAGAGCCACGCACTGAGAGACATAAAGAGGACGATCACATTAAGAACTAAATGTCCTGTGTACTTGTCAACTGCTAACTGCCCTGGACTATAAGTAACAAGGAAACAAACAAACAACATTGACATTTCTCAAAATATCTTTTTTTTTATGTTCCAGAGATGAAAGAGAATAATACAGTTTTGGAAAGACAGGAGGAGCATGAGTAAATGAGTTTTTATTTTGCATACCTCTTTGACACACGGGATGCAGCAGGAACTTTTCTTCCAGAGACTGGATCTATGACTTTAGCTCTGGAAAGCTAAATATAAACAGAGATTTGTGTTGCATTAGATCAGTATTGTTAATTACTAATAATACATATTCTGTATTTAAAAACTGGAACAGAAAATGGTCAATAATACCAGTTATCAATTAGAAATGTATTTAATTCCATATACATTCTCCTTTAATTCTCCTACACACTAATACACACAGGCCAGTGTGATATTTGGAGAAATTACTGTTCTGTCAATGGCAGGAAAAGAGTAAACATGTCTACACTGAAATAATACTTTAAAAGAGCAGTTTAAAATACAGTATGTAAATGTAACCTGTTGTAATTATTTTATAAAAAGAGTTGATGAACATGTTGTAGTGCTACTTAATCAAACATAAATGGCATTTAATGTACCTTCTATATTAAACTTGCATGTACCTTTGGCCTGGCCAGTGTTTTGATGGTGTCCATTTTTCCTTCAGAAAGAAAGTCATGGTAGCGCAGCGCAGTCTCATCCCAATTCGTCATATAACTGACGTTTTGGGACGTCTTTTGACCATTCGTCAATATACAACTTTTTAGGGCCCCCTTAAACGTCGGTAGATGACGTTATGGGATCCTAACTCTACCCCAGACCTAAACCTAACCCTAAACCCAACTCGTCACCTAACTGACGTTAAAGGTAAAGTGTCAGTTCTATGACGACCCGGGATCGTCATCTACCGACGTTTAAGGGGGCCCTGAAAAGTCGTATATTGACGAATGGTCAAAAGACGTCCCAAAACGTCAGTTTCACACACTCTCTGTGGTCACAAAAAAATCGAAAAATCGAAGTCTTTCGAAAGAGTAGGGGTATAACCCGACATCCTGGCCAAATTTGCCCCTTGGCCTCTGTCCATCATGGCCTCCTAATCCTCCCCAAATACTGATTGGTTTCATAACGGTCTCCTCTCCACCAGTAAGCTGGTGTGCAGTGAGGGTTCTGGCGCAATATGGCTGCCGTTGCATCATTCAGGTGGATGCTGCACACTGGTGGTGGTTGAGGAGATCCCCCCTTGTATGTGAAGCGCTTTGAGTGCCGAGAAAAGTTCTATATAAATGTAATGAATTATTATTATTATTTAAAGATGCCCCTCCTGACTGCACTCACTTCCATCAAGAGGGCTGGGGACCTGCAAGCACTCTCTGTTACTGATATGTGCCTTGTTGGGGACTTGCCTTGACTTTGGTCCTCAGGGCAATTCAGTTTTAGCCTTCCAGTCGTTTTAAACAAGACAAGAAGACAACAATCAATCAAACATTCAGCTATGTGAACAATTCTCCCACTACCCCTATCAGGGATCATGTGGTGATCTTGCAAGCGTACTTAAGGCAGACCCAGCCTTTTCCCTGCTGTGTCAAACAGGTGCCCTGTGCATTTATTTGGACCGCACAGAGAGCTTCAGATGCTCTGAGCAGCTTTTGTCTGTTTTCAGGGAAAACAGAAGGGAAAGGCTGTCTCCAAACAGAGGATCGCCCGACGCCCACTGGATTGTGGATGCCATTCCTTTGGCATACTCTGGACGCCCTCCTATTCTCCATTCAGGGTGTGGTCTCTGCCTTGTCCTTTTTTAGGGTTAGGTTAACCCTAACCCTAACCTAACCCCAACCCACACTTTCCCTAGTGCAAACTCCTGGTCCCTGATGTGTAAACGTTACAATTTTCCATGCACAAATCAGGATTTATAAAAAAGAAACTAGGTGTAAATATGTGAAGACATGGACACGAACGGAACATGCTGGAGTGAGCGAAGTCATAAAGAAACGCAATGATTTAAACTCTGTTTTACATCTGATATACACATTTAGATTAAAGGGCGGGTTTACTGCGATTTCACTTTTTTAATTTTAAATAGTGTGTAATGTTGCTGTTGGTGCATGAACAGTATCTGCAAAGTTGCAGCACTGAAAGTTCAGTGTAAGCAGAGATATCGTCTTTTAAAAATCAGGAAGTAAAATTGCCTACAAAAACGACTCGTTTTGGACTACAGCTGGGTTATGGTACGTCACTAACCCACACATTTGCATCAACCACTCCCTCGGGAATATGCAGGAAAGGGCATGATCATATTTCAGCAGCTCCTCGTCGAGTGAGTTGTGTACACGCAGCTGGTCAGGTCTTCTGTGTTTCGGGCTTCCCATGGACACTGTACTTTGACAACAATGGATACAATTTATGTTTGATTATGTTCCTGAAAGTGACGATCGTAATCTAGCTCTCTGTGCTGCGCATTTACGAGAGACAGCTTCCAGAATCTCCACGAGTTCAACACTGGATTAACGTAAACAAGAAACTGTTTCTAAATCATGAAGCAGATCCAACTTTAAAACCAGCAGTTAAAAGTCAGCAGTTGTTGGACACAATCTGTAAGTAGGCTAAGACTTCATCATTTTAAATGTATTTGCATGTATAATTCCCGACGTAGCGTTGTGTTTTTTTTTTTTTTTTTTTCAAATGGCAATGCTGGCTTTGTAGGCTTTATGGGCTACTAGTTAGGCTATTTTGTGTCTACGGCAAACGCGTACAAACATTATGGACCTGAGTTTTGTATAAGTACTAATGTTGTAAATGTATTTTTCATATATATATGCTTTATGACTTTATTTTCGATTTGATCAAGAACGTAAACCTGCAAACGCTGTTTGTGTTTAACATTAGTTAGCCAATCAGTTGCTATCGTTGCCAGTCAGATGCTATTGTGTAAAACAAACGTGTATAAAGTTAAAACATGAAGCAAATTATCATTCAGAAACCTTTATTAAGAGCCGTGTGTGGTGAGGTTCTGCTTGACTCGATTCATCAACAAAGAAAAGCACCATGAAACACACGAGAAAATAACGTGATGCTCCTTGGATCTAATCTGTACATTTCTTGTAGTCTAACCAAAGCCATCACCACTCCTTCTACATCATCTGCACCGGGGAGAGTCTGAGCGCAAGATTTCAGCTCTTCCAACACATCTGTGAGAAATTAGAGATGTTTCTGACTGTGACCTCCACCTTTAAAGCCCGTTCAGTTTAGTTTTCCCTCCTGCAAATGACCATCATCAGTATTTAGGAGTTTATTGAGGCAAAAGTCAATGGTGAGAATTGGACGCTAATCTAAAGTGTGATCAATAATTCATATCATAATCAAAAGTTATGAGTAATTCCAGTGTCTGGATGATATTTTGTGAATGAGTTGTGCTTCGACCTTTAGCGTGTCTTCCTTCGATGATGTCCAGTGTGTTCGGCCAGACTCGACTCAGTTTCCGCACAAGCCGGTGCGCCGCAAGAGGGTTGCTGACCAACTTCTCTGGGTCTTTAGGAGTGTCATCAAAGTCACTCTCAAAGGCATTCAGAATCCTGAGAAATAAATGATATCAATAATAAAAACATTTTAAGATGTGCAAACAAACTGTGCTAAAAATAAAGAGAAAACAGTGTGTGTTTCACCATAACTTACTGATAATTAATAGACACTAAACTAAATTAAATGCACCATATTTAATTAAAGGGATAGTTCACTTTGAAATTAATTTTTGGTATGTTTTAGCTTACCTCAAGGACATCCAAGATGTAGGTGTCTTTGTTTCCACAGTAGTTTCAATTTTGATATTTTTAGGTCAAACCGTTCTTGTCTGTCAGTCATATAATGGAGGTCTATGGTCACCACCTCAAAGAACATGCATAGAGAAGTCCAGATTAAACATGATTTAATGACTCGTACATGTAAGTACACATTGATGGCCTTAGACACGAAACGAGCGGTTTGTGTGAGAAACGAAATATCGTTTTTACCTCTTGTAACCACAGCCACAAAGCGCCCATGCCCTCAGATCACTTGGACGTGGCTGTGGTTACAAGAGGTAAAAACGATTATAAATACTGTTTGTTTTCTCACACAAACCGCTCGTTTCAGTGTCTTAGGACATCAATGTTACATTTACGAGTCATTAAATCATGTTTAATCTGGACTTTTCTGTGCATGCTCTTTAAGGTGGTGACCATAGACCTCCATTATAGGCTATGACTGACAGACAAGAACGGTTTGACCTAAAAATATCAAAATTGAAACTACTGTGGAAACAAAGACACCTACATCTTGGATGCCTTTGAGGTAAGCTAAAACGTACCAAACATTTATTTCAAAATGAACTATCCCTTTAACGTGCTAATATTAATTTTGCATGCTTTTACTATTTGTGAAGGTATTTGTTCATTAAATGCTTTTTATAGCCTACTCTTTACTATCCTCTCGTCAGACCAGTCTCAACTGGATTTAAGATTTTAAACTTTCTTCTTTAAACCTTTTCTTTGTAATACTAAAATAAAGTTGTTTGCGGCACACGTACCTCTTCAGAAGTTTTGCTTGGCGCTCCAGCTCTTCTCATGAAGGGATGTGGAAAACCTTTTTTGATATCTATAAGTTGAATCATATGATCTGCGGAAAGCATATCACGACAGTTAGCACTTGTTCAAAAACATACAAGATTAAAGAGAGAGAAGTGTTTTCGAGATGCTGGTTTATCGTCCGAGTTTCACTTTATTTAAACGGTCCCTTTAACATTCTGTTGATTGCATCCGTGCACCCACATGTCTAATTACTCTCATTAGTATTAGACCGTTAGTAGCTGCAAATATACTTCACCAGTCACCAGAATGTTTTAAAGGGACCATTAGAAATAAAGTAAAATAAAGTGTTCAAAATCATCTTATTGCGATTGACTAACCTGTTGAAGAGTCATTTACAGCAACACCTGCAGTCCAGCATGTTGATAACACAACCCACTTTGCTTCCATTTCGAGCCGTAAGTTGAGCTGAATGTTCAGACTGGTTCTGTTCAAGGCTAAACTGGTCTCTCTATACTGTAATGATGCAATGTGGATCGAGTTAAGTCACACCTTTTTTTAAACACCTTTTAAAAACAGATTACAGCTCATTGTGTTATTGTCTGACTCAATAATCTCCTGTGATTAGTTCCACGCTTACAATGACAGGTTAGATCTTCATCCGGGGAATTACTTACACATTGAGGTTTTCAGGTTTCAAAAGAGCTGTGGTCAGGTGTGTTTACAGTAAAAACATTACAAAATCAGATCTTATAGCGAAACGGGTCATTACAGACACTGCTAGGCTTATCACGAGTCGTTTCAAAATTCCTGGTTTATATTCACTTGAATTCTAAAGACTATAATAATGTACTGAACACAATGTCATAATAAAAATTAAATATATGAACAGTGCTCGTATAAATGTGTGTGTGTGTTTATAGAAAAATGCAGAAAGTTTTCTGTGAGGATTGTGTTTAGGGATAGAATTAAAGGATGAAGTACACAGTTTGTACAACATTACAATGTCTATGGAAAATTCCCATAAAAAATGGACAAGTGTTGCAGACAAAGAAGCAAGAAGCAAACTTAAAATGTATATATTTTTATTTCAAAATAATACAAAATAAACACTGAAGAACAATAATTTATGCATTACATGAACACAATGATTTCTATGACGTAATTCTCTTGTTTACTCTGCCAAGAAACGTCAAATAAAAGAGAAACCCCTAACAGACGGATCGCCCGATCAAGCCCTGCTCATGTCTCATATAGCGGTGAGTCCTGACTGGATCCGATGCATGTTCCGGAGTGTGTGATTGTGTCCGTGTTTGCCGAGTCGAGGCACAGGCGGTTGAACTGAGCGGTCACTGGATCAGTCCACTTCGGTCAGGCCACACGGTCGTCTGAACTCTTGCCCTCTCTGTGGATCCATTTGTTTGAAACTGCCAAATGAGAGGAACTTGTGAATGCGAATTGATATTGCAAGGCTTTAAAACAACCCACCTTTCATGCCATGTTAGATTAAAATTAGTTTAACTACAATAAAATTAACATTTTTGCAATTAAAAAGTAATTGAACAGCAACCTGTTAATGAGCATTGCCGTCCTCTGGTCATCGAGTGTGTGTTTATTCCACTTACCCCATTTACTGCCTACTAGAACAGGACAGGCTGCGTGTCTCGTTCTGTAGTCTCCTTCTCCACTTTTAAAGAGGTTGTACCAGAACACCGCTGTTCCCTACAGAAAGAGGAGGATAGGAGTTCAAATCCAGTCCGGTCTCTCTATTGAAACTAACACTGAGTGACTTTAACCGCAGTTCATCAACCGGCCACTAGAGACCGGCTGCCGGAGAGAGTCAATCCCATAAACCCCCATGTTAAAATGCCCAACTTTACAGCAGAAAAGAACATGTTTACAGCCTGGTGCGAAAAGTGGTTTTGGTCTATATAGCTAATTTCGCCCTTCATGACGACTCTGATGGTGGTAAGTAATTTTATAACTCATCCGTTTCAATTATATTAAGCCTTATAGTTCTGCATAATTAAAGGGCGTGGCTACTTGAGTGACAGGTGGATTGCACTGTAAAAATGAATTCGACTGAACATGTTAAATCTAATCAATAAAATCGAGGCAGCAGATTACAATCAATATTATTAATTAAATTTAACAAATTACACTTGAGTAATAATTAACCAAATTAATTACTTAATTTAACCATTTAAAATTAGTAGAATTTACACTTTTTTTAACAAAAATATCGGAAAAACAGACTGACGTCAAAGATGTATTAATTTTATTGCCAATCACTGAAGGAGAAAACTGTAATTTTTAATGGAGATCAGTGTCTTTTACATTTGAAATAATGAACTTGAGTGTGCAAAAGATGCGATATGTGAGCAGGCCCTTAGTCCCGCCTCTTCTCCAGTGTGATTGGAAGGCTGTGTTAAAAGTGACAGTGATGACCGTTGTGTTTTACCCAAAAGGCCTGTTCACACCGGGACGAATTTCACGTGCATTCTTCGCCGACGTTTAACGCCTCGTGACTAAACAAAGGAAGCCAATGTGAGTGTTCACACCGACGCGTAAAACGCCACGCGTAAAAGCGTCATTTTT
The DNA here is from genome assembly GCA_030378365.1 of Hybognathus amarus. Taxonomy (NCBI): domain Eukaryota; kingdom Metazoa; phylum Chordata; class Actinopteri; order Cypriniformes; family Leuciscidae; genus Hybognathus; species Hybognathus amarus. The sequence continues at coordinate 107,992 of JAQIUQ010004350.1, forward strand.
AAAAAGACGCCTCTGGTTAATTTTTTTAGTTTGACGCGCCGCGTCAAAAACTATCCAAGCAATGAGACTGGCGCTTTTGCTCACCTGTTTGGAGCTTCTGAAGTTACAGTAAAACACAACTTGCGGGCGCTCAAACACAAAATGGTCTTGCCGAGCAAACATATGCAACGGTGAAGAAGATCTACGCGTCGCCGTCTACACAGCCAGGAAGAAATAAGACGAGGAAGACGCGAGGCAAGATGAATACAGAGCTATTGTTCTCGTTGATGCTAGAACATAAAGAACTGTATGACAAACGCGACAGTGACTACACACATCTTGATAAAAGAAAACTGATATGGAGTGGTATTACAGAGCAAATTGGCGCCATCTAATGTCAGGGAATGAATTTGCATGTTCATTTGGCTCATCGTCATTGGCTCATAGTGAAAATCGCTTGGGTGTGAACACAAAAAACGTGTTCAAAAACGCTGACGAATAACACGTGCTGATATTTGTCCCGGTGTGTACGGGCCTAAAGTTGAAAATTTTTCAACTCTCGACGACCAGTAAAAAATGGCAGGCGCTCAGTGCCTCAGCACGGAAAAACTGCACAGCGCCACATTACGCTCATGCCGTTTAAAAAACACATCGCTCCCATTGAAAACAAACGCCAGGCATGTGAAAAAAACGCTTTGTTGGACACACAGCCTTCTCGTCACGTCACCTCAGCTATTCCCGCCTTTTTGCCCATTTTCGGTTATCCGGGAGTGACGCGCGCCAAGATGACGACGGCCAGCTCCGCCTACTTTGGGCTTCAGAAATGCTCGGACACTACGTCCATATTTCTTAACAGTCTACGGTTTAAACCCTGCATCTGTAAAACGTAAAACACTACAAGCTGATGTCAGATCCGATTGGCCAATAAGATTCCAATATATGAAATTAAACGGTAACATTTAATTTTAGTTTCCTTGTTATTAGCTACTGTAGTAATAGTTATAACTATAAATTATGCAAATTACCAATCCCTAATCCTAACCCTATAGTAACTACATGTAGTTAATTATCAATGTGTATGTATAAAGGGATTAACAAGGACACCTTAAAATAAAGTGTAACCAATTAAACAAACCTACATTTACGTACAATTATTTAAAAAAAGATCATAAAATATTGTGATAATAAAAGATTATAATACATAAAACATTGTCATTCTCCAATATTAAATACCCCCACACCCCCCAATTTTTAAAAATGAATTCTGTTATCTTAATCAGTTTCTTTATTTCAGTTAGAATGTGAATAAGGCAGTACCATCACCATAGATAATGTAATGTTTTATTTAAGGTTTGGTGTGTGTACCTTTCTAGGCCAGATAGCAGCACCAAAATCCGGGAAAACCGTCGCTCCCCCTGCCTCAACATCACTCATCTGTAACATAGAAAGATTATTAACATCACAACATGGCCTGTCATCAGAGTTTCAGTGTCTACTAACAGTACTAATACTCTAATGAGAGTTATTGACAGGTTACTTATATTTTAGAAGAATGTCTAAAGTGGGCCATCGAAATATCAAAATTTGTAGATGTTGGAATTATTAATGCTTGTTTTGTGTCCCTGGCTGAGATCCACTGGTGTTGTGTGTGTGTGTTCATGTGGATCCACAGTAGCCAATGACACAATACCTGATGCCAAGTCAAGAAGAGTAATCACATAACACATGAGTTCTGGAAGCAGGCACCACGAGATACACATACTTACATAATTTAAAAAAGTAGCCACACGATTTCCAGTGCCTAATGATTTGAAAGCATCAGGTTCATCTTTCTATGAAGATAAAATTTTAGAGTAAAGACAGGCAGAGAGGCAAGAAACGCTCGTCTCCGAGCGCACACACATGTACTTACGTAGTTCAGAAAGGTGGCAAGTCTATTTCCATCAACCTTGAGGTTGCTGTCAAAAGGACGCTGCAACAGACGTGTGTATCTTTTAAAGCAGACTGAAGTGCAGCAGGAGATATCTCTGCCTCGGGGGCAACTTACTGTACACTTCATATGCTTATGCTCACTACAAAGAAAGCTGAGTGTTGGGTGTCAAATCAGTTCACAAACATGTACTCAATCTAAATCAATAGGAAAATACTTTAGCTCTAGTGATTTGTCAATGCTTTCAAGTTCAATCAATAAAAAGTCCCAATAAAATGATCAGGAAACGTATTACCACCAGCAATCATAATACAAGCTTCTATTCCAACATTTAAATCACGGGCACTTTTTTGCCATCAACTGACACACTTTACCCCCACATAAACTTATAATAGAATTTCAAAATGGTTATTTACATTTTATTATTTGTTATTTTATCCTTGGCCAAAATGATCTTTTCTCCGTCCACTTTGTGACAGTCGAGTTATTACCCGGTGAAGACGCGGATCACTGTTTGCTCTATCACATCTGCTCACTGAAGAGAGTGTGTTCGTCAGACTGAAGCAGTTGTGATAGATAATAACACTGTACACTTCACAGTTCTGTTGCAATTCAGTTGAGCTACTAACTTTATTTATTTCTGTCATTTTGCTGTTAAAGGAGTAGTTGACTTTAAAAAAAAAACTTTTGCTGATAATTTACTGTCCATGTTCTTCTTTCTTCAGTCGAAAAGAAATTAAAGTTTTTGATGAAAACATTCCAGGATTTTTCTCCATATAATGGACTTCAATGGGGACCAAACGGTTCAAGGTCCAAATGAGAGTTTTAGTGCAGCTTCAAAGGGCTTTAAACGATTCCAGATGATGAATAACGGTCTTATCTAGACTAGGACCCTTCGAGTCATGACACAAAAAAACATTTGTTCATTTTGATGAACGAGTTTGAACAGGAGAGTCACGAACGCGCATCACAGAACAGAGCAAGGCGAGCATTTGTGCTTATAAAACTTAAACTTTGTTATTTATTTTTTAAATGAGTGATCGTTTCGCTTGATAAGACCCTTATTCATCGTCTGGAATCGATTAAAGCCCTTTGAAGCTGCACTGAAACTGTCTTTTGGACCTTGAACCGTTTGGTCCCCATTGAAGTCCATTATATGGAGAAAAATCTTGGAATGTTTTCATCAAAAACCTTAATTTCTTTTCGAACTGAAGAAAGAAAGACATGGACGTCTTGAATGACATATTGAGAAAGAGTCCGTTAGTGATCGTGAGTTGGACGTCAGTAAATGTTACATTATTACGCCAGATGATAGACGTAGATGGTGGAAAAGAGAGACTGGTTGTAATCAAGTAAGATTTGGTAAGTAAGAGTAAGATTTTGATCAAGAAAGATTTGGTCATTCAAACTGATATTTTATAATGAATTTAATATTATGGACATCGACCAGAAGAATGAATGCTGAAATCCTCTTAATAAAGCATTTCTGTGGTTGACAATGAACTTTAGAGCTAAATAATTTAACGTACACCTGATTTAATTTCACTTTGTTCATTATTTATTTCTAATGAAATGTTACTTCTCCCAACCAAGATTGGAAAGGGCCTAAACAAATGTTCTATGGATAAAGATGAGACATGGATGCTGTGTGTCAATTGACAGTAAAAAATAGAATTAAAATAGAAATGTTTTACTAATATTTCTTCATGCACATGCCCATGATTGTTTTGGTGTGAAATATCATGCCACATAATTGAAATAAATGCAGTTCTTACCCTTGAGAAATCATAATGTGGTTCATATTGACCCCCAACGCCATAGTTGGCAACCTAAGATGCAACAGAATTCATAAGAAGAGTCAGTTATCCAATCAGAACCAATCAATTCATTATCACATAAGCAAACAAATCATGTGCCTTTTACCACAATGCAAAGCATCATTTCCAAAACATCTGTTTCGATTTGTGTTTAAATACCTGGATAGGCTGTAAAAAATTGAAACGTTTGTGTGCATAGTTGTACAATTTTATTTTAACGTTTTTTATTCTGAAACTCTTTATTTTGCAGTGTCCCTGTTACACATCTTACATGTACATACTATAGTATTAACAGTAAATTATGAATAATTACAAGCCTAAAACCAAACCCCAACCCGAATTATATAGCAAGTACACGTTAACTAATATTACTCAGCACGTATTTCTATAATTACACTGCAACAAGGGCACCTATTCTACATTATACTGGTGTGTATGGAGTGTTTTGGACCAATCACCTGTAGCAGTTCTGCAGTGTCCACCGTTAATCCAGTGATGTCCTCTATTCTCTGATTGACCCGCGCGATCACTGGATCTTCTTCTCCTTCTAGCCACGCGCTGTAGACGCACCAGAACACAAAATTAGAACGACAAAAACGGCCGAATCTCATTACAAACAAGTACACTTATTAAAGGGGTCATGAACTGGCTTTTTACTAATTTTTATATTGTTGTCTGAGGTCAACTTATGACGTTCGCTTGGCTATTACATTAAAAAAACATCAAAATGAATAAGTAATAGGCTATTTTCTAGCCACGCTCAGTTTTTATGGGCGTCTCGCACTGAAGACTTGGAAGTAAACGCCCACTGCTGTGAGTGGATAACAGTTTTGCATATTATAATGAGCTTCACTCTCTTTCCGGTTTGTCATCACGAGGTAGGAATCTATGTTATTTATCTATGCGTGTAATGCGCGAATCGGTGGGCGGGGCTAAACCGGCCGTGTTGAAGCAGGCGTTGATCTTCTCCTGTGGGGGTGGGGTTTTATTCTCTGTGACGTCATAGTTCCCCACTTTGAAAAACGAGTCGTTTGCTGAGGCTGGTGTCAATAAAAGCTTTTATTGGACTAACAATGACATTTTCAGGTCTGAAACTTACAGGATATTCTTATAATATGATGACCTCTTAGATGTCAAAAGCTCAAAGAAAATTTAATTTCGAAGTTCATCACCCCTTTAATGCATTACCTAGGGGTGAGCACGATGACCAAATCATAGTCTTGTTTTATTTTTTTACATCACAGTAAAGGTATGTCTTATAATCTGGTTATTTTGCTGGAAATTGAATGAAGAAACCAGCAATATCACCATGACCAAGAGCACTGTCGTTCTAAATATCAGTATCTAAGCACAAGATCATCGCAGATGTGGCGATGTCTTCTTATCTTCATGCTTCTTTTCCTTTCTCTGCTAATTAAACCATCTTAAATTGACTTTTTTTTGGAAATAGGCTCATTTTACAACTCCCTCAGAGTTTAACAGTTGAGTTTTATTATTTTCCAATCCATTTAGAAGAATATCAGTAACCAGACAGTTTCTGGTCCCATTGACTTCCATAGTATATATTGTTTTCTACTAGGGAAGTCAATGGGATGAGAAACTGGTTACTGATATTCTTCTAAATATCAGAACATCGGCTGAATGGATTCGAAAATGGATAAACTGCTCTCTGAGGGAGTTGTAAAATGAGCCTATTTCCATAAAAAATGTTTGCTGGTTATAGATTGGCCAGGCTAGAATACACTTTGAGCACTGACATCTATTGTAATATAAATGGTATGGTAAAATCGGGTGACAGATCTATCATCATATCCCCCAGCCTTAGTTACCTCACCTTATGCTCCAATAAAGCCAGGCGTGAACACCATTAAATGATCTGATGTATATGAGAGCTGCTCACCTTTTGGAAACTCTATAATGGGCAACGGTCAGAACGCGGTTTTAGGATCTCTCACGGTGGCCCTCGCAAGCTACAGACAATAAACATTATTAGCTTTGAGACTGAACCAGAATAAAGTTGAACATGCAGAATATTTCAGTTTCTGAGATTACAAAACGTAAAAGGATAGTTCATCCAAAAATAAAAATTGTGTCTTTCCAAACAAGTTTTTACTTATTTATTTATTCTATGTGTGATGAAGAGACCAAAGCGTGAGTAGTTGATCCTAATTCCAGTCAAACCCAGCATTCATAGCTTTCAGACATAGACTGTCACATGTAGTAGTAAGGAAATGCTAAGTTTTTGTGAAGAGGAAATACTAGGAAAAGTTAGACAGACATGGTCACCATGAACTGCTACTGTTGTACAGAACACATAACAGCATACAGATTTGAAATGACAAAATGTTAAGAAGTAAAAGCGAGTCTTTTAAGTTTAAAGGGGTAGTTCACCCAAAAATAAAAATGATGTCATTAATGACTCTCCCTCATGTCGTCCCAAGCCCGTCAGACCTCCGTTCATCTCCAGGACACAGTTCAAGATGTTTTAGATTTAGTCCGAGAGCTTTCTGTCCCTCAGTTGTAAATGTGTGTACGGTATACTGTCCTTGTCCAGAAAGGAAATAAAGACATCATCAAAGTAGTCCATGTGATATCAGTGGGTTAGTTACAATGTTCTGAAGCATCAAAAATACATTTTGGTCCAAAAATAACAAAAACTACGACTTTATTCAGCATTGTATTGTCTTCCGGTTCTGTTGTGGATCCGCGTTCAGTGCCGCTGCTGACGTAAGACGCGGCTGACGTGTGTCTGGTGCGGCTGAGCTTCGTTTACTGTCTGAGACGCACGCTGTACAAAACAATCATCACAAACATGTCTAAGTATTTCCACACAGAGGAAGACTTGCTTTTTTTGCCCAGCCATATTTATTTGAACCCAAACACACGGACGCACCAGACACACGTCAGCAACGTCTTACGTCAGCAGCGGCACTGAACGCGGATCCACAACAGAACCGGAAGACAATACAATGCTGAATAAAGTCGTAGTTTTTGTTATTTTTGGACCTAAATGTATTTTTGATGCTTCAAAACATTGTAACTAACCCACTGATGTCACATGGACTACTTTGATGATGTCTTTATTTCCTTTCTGGACAAGGACAGTATACCGTACACACATTTACAACTGAGGGACAGAAAGCTCTCGGACTAAATCTAAAACATCTTAAACTGTGTTCTGAAGATGAACGGAGGTCTGACGGGCTTGGGACGACATGAGGGAGAGTCATTAATGACTTAATCTTCATTTTTGGGTCAATTAACCCTTTAAGCTTTACATTTTTGTTTTAAGATGTCATAAAAAAATGGGCTTGTTTAACTGCAAACCTGTGAAAACGGCTTGTCAACGCAGACGTTATTTTTAGTATAATGACTGTAATTAATTTTCTCAGCTTGCTGAGTTTGTTTTCACAATGAAAATAATGTAAGTGGGTAAAGTTCAGGATTAAATCAGCTAATGCTTTTAGTATTGCATCTTTAGCTTAGTAGGTTTACTATAGGACAACAACGGTGCGGTTACATTTATGTTCTATTGACCCAAAAAAGTGAGATATATAGATTATAATAACAGATCAAACATTAAATCTGTTTGGCTCTTCAATCAGTTTTCAATTAATACAGTTATCAACTGTTTTCATAGAGTTTTGTTGTTTTACAGCACCGTGTTCAACTCGCTAAAACACCTGATTGCAGTTTATTTCTCTTTATTGTATAATTCCCATCAACACTGAGCCAGAGTTTTCAGGTGTAGGGCTGTAATCAACCAAAGAAATACTTAGTCGACCAAGGTCTTGTCCTGCGCAACGATTAGTGGACTAAAAAAACAACAACAAAAAAAACGGATGTTTTGATTGAACATTTTTTAAACAATTGTCATAAAGCATTTACAAAACAACAACAAAAAAACATCGAAAATAAATAAAACTATAATAATAATACAATTCTTTGAAAATTAAGTGATTTTTTTAACTGCAAGTGAGGAGCTCTGTCCTTGGTCTATACTGACGGTCACAATCGCGCACCTGATCACACCACACGCTACAAAATAATATAACTGCTATCTGCCACATAATGCAAAATCCTAACAAAAGCTCTCGTTTATACAGGCTGTATTCTTCTTTACTTACAAAGCTATGGGTTAACTTTTGTCCAGCCGATCTGTTAGGCGTCTTAAAACAACAGACAAAATAGCCTAAAAAAACTATCTGAAATCTAGGCTGTGTTGTAAGATAGCATATAAGTTTAATTTCGTTTTGTTACATTATTTAGGCTACTTTCAAATGAGTCAAGTGTACAAATAAAAACCTATTAAGAAAACAATCTATTGAGTCAGTATGATAAAGCCGTTAAAAGAGCTGCTCACGTCTTTTGCGCGCTCAAGTTTGATTTCAAATAGGCACGCGATGTGCGCGCTCATAATGGAGCAACGCGGTCGCCACCGTCGCCTACCTCCACAAACATGTAGCCAGACAAAAGATTTAGATTTCTTGGACATTCTGTCGACTAAAGTAGCGTGAACTGAATGAATACAGCAAAATTACCTACCAGTACATCCCTTACTGAGCGCGAGCAGCAGCGCAGCCACAGGTGCGGTTCCCGAGATTGTTATGTGTGTGGCTGATTATAGAATATAAAATATAGACTATTATATTAACATAGGCTAATTATATTTAGAATACAGTAATAAATAACTGCTTTATAAAGGAATAAATATCAAGGAGTAAATCATTGAAAATGTATTTCTATTAAAAAAAAATTAAATTCGACCAATAAGAATTTCAGTCGACCAAGACGGCATCGACTGATTAGTCGACTAAACGACTAAAGTTGACAGCCCTAGTCAGGTGACTGTCAGGATGTCTGTGTGTTTTTTCTTTTTTTGGATGAACTATTCCTTTAAACTGGTTTCATCCTGACCTTGGGTTTGGCTAACTCCTTGATCTTCTCGATCTCTTCGTCAGACAGGGCTTCCAGATAGCGGACGATGTGAGGACTGTCCCACTCATCCTCCTCCTTCATGGGCTTCAGCAACAGACGCGGGTTCCTGTTACCGTCCTGATAACGGCAGAACAGTCTGCTGCGTCTCCTCAGCGTCTGGGGGAGATTCAGATTAAATCAATAAAGCTTCCCAACATTTTAAGCCCAACCGCTTATTAGGAGGATTTTCATTTATCAAAACTTGATCATTCAAATTTTAAAAGTTTGAAATTAGGTTTAGATAAGTGGAATTATATGGGGCAAGACTAAACTAAAAAAAGGAAAAACATTAAAATACATATACGTGAATAAAAGCCTAACACAACTGAATAAAGCGGTTGAGACTCCTCAGAAAAACAACTCGAATCATATGGATTAGTTTTACAAACTTTTTGAAGCATCGAAGTGGTAGGGATCACTCAAATCTCAGATTTTATCAAAAATATGTTGCTACTCTTACTATAGGAATCAATGAGGTTTCATTTTTGGGAGAACTATCCCTTTAAGCACTAAATCATCATATTAGACTGATTTCTGAAAGATCACGTGACACGGAAGACTGGGGGAATGCCTGCTGAAAATGTATCTTTGCCATCACAGAAATAAATTACATTTCAAACTATATTAAAATAGAAAACAGTTACATTCATTTGTAATAAAGGGCATGAGAGATTTAGTAGTGTACATTTTAATATATTCACAATAAACAGTTTGAAACACTGTAAAAACGTTTAAGTGCAACATTTAACATTTTTTTGCTTTCATAAGCTGATGATATTAAAGGGATAGTTCACTTTGAAATTAATTTTTTATTCAGTATTTTATTTCAGAAATCAGTATTTTCAATTTTGAGATTTTCAGGTCAAACTGTTCTTGTCTGTCAGTCATATAATGGAGGTCTATGGTCACCACCTCAAAGAGCATGCACAGAGAAGTCCAGATTAAACATGATTTAATGACTCGTACATGTAAGTACACATTGATGGCCTAAGACATGAAACGAGCGGTTTGTGTGAGAAAACAAACAGTATTTATATCGTTTTTACCTCTTGTAACCACAGCCACGTCCAAGTGATCTGAGGGCACGGGCGCTTCGGTCTGCGCAAGTTATATATGCTGTTGATATATTGAAATCGTCTTCCATTGCAATTTCCTGTATATTTAAATATGAAGTGGAGGGTAACACTTCTGAAATATCTCTGTGTAAACAATGAGTGACGCACACACGCAAGAGATCACTTCCGGGGCTTTCTTGCACTTGCACAGACCGAGGCGTCCAAGTACTTGAGTACGTGGCTGTGGTTACAAGAGGTAAAAATGATATAAATACTGTTCATTTTCTCACACAAACCGCTCGTTTCGTGTCTTAGGCCATCAATGTTTACTTACATTTATGAGTCATTAAATCATGTTTAATCAGGACTTCTCTGTGCATGCTCTTTGAGGTGGTGACCATAGACCTCCATTATATGACTGACAGACAAGAACGGTTTGACCTAAAAATATCAAAATTGAAAATACCGTGGAAACAAAAACACCTACATCTTGGATGCCCTTGAGGTAAGATAAAACATACCAAAAATGTATTTCAAAGTGAACTATCCCTTTAAGTGCAATTAATTCAGCAACCACATTTCCCGAATCCTCATGCGTGAGTGCTCACCAGCTTGACGCCCTCTCCCCTGCACAGCGCCTCATAGACCTCTCTCTCGGGCAGGTAGTCTTTGGGCCGCTGGTAAGTGTCGAGCTGAATGGGCCTCTCGTCCGCGGGCTCCTGTTGGCTGCGACCCATGTCCCTCAGCTCCTTCGAGAGCAGACGCTCAAAGTAGTGCAGATTTCCTCCTGCCCTCTGGTGGCTGGGATCTGCACGTACACACAGCATAGGACACGCATAACTCGTGATGGATAGTTTACTTTTTAAATATGATGCATTGAAGCCAAGAAATACAGCCAAACGTATCTGGGATTAAGGATATTTTCCTTATAATCTATATAATATTTAATTATATTTAAGCAAAGTACCGAAGACTTTTATATTGAAACGACTGAAACTTGTGAACACAGAGAAGCAAGGCACAACTGACAAATGACTAGCGTGTCGGCCACGGGAAAACGTATTAATGAAAACAAACATGTTCATGTTGCTAAGAGTGGTTGCTAAGGGTGTTGTGTAGTGACGCATACACTACTGGTCAAAAGTTTTAGATCAGTAAGATTTTATGTTTTTAAAAGAAGTCTCTTCTGCTCACCAAGGCTGCAATTTTTTGATAAAAAAAACAAACAAAAAACAGTAATATTGTGACATATTATTACAATTTAAAACAGTGGTTTTCTATGTGAATATATAGTGAAGTGTAATTTATTCCTGTGATCAAAGCTGCATTTACAACATCATTACTCCAGTCTTCAGTGTCACATGATCCTACATAAATTATTATAATATGATGCTCAAGAAACATAATTATTATCCATGTTGAAAACTGTTTTTTAAAATTTTTTATTTCAGGATTCTTTGACGAATAGAAAGTTCAAAAGAACAGAATTGATGGGAAATGGAAAGCTTTTGTAACATTAATCACTACCATTCAAAAGTTTGGGGTCAGTAAGAATTTATTTTTTATTTTTGGAGGAAATAAATTAGAAAATACTTTTATTCATCAAGGATGAGTTAAATTGATCAAAAGTTACAGTAAAGACATTTATAATGTTAGAAAAGATTATATTTTAAATAAATGCTGTTCTTGTGAACTTTCTATTCATCATAGAATTTTGGGGGGAAAATGGAACATGACTGTTTTCAACATTGAAAATAATAATTTATGTTTTTTGAGCATAAAATCAGCATATTAGAATGATTTCTGAAGGATCATGTGAGACTGAAAACTGATGTGTAATCAGCAACAGTAATGATGTTGAAAATTCAGCTTTCAAATTACATTTTAAAATATATTAAAATTAAAATAGAAAACAGTCATTTTAAATTGTCATAATATTTCACAATATTACTATTTGTCTTTTTTTTCATCAAATAAAGCAGCCTTGGTGAGCAGAAGAGACTTCATTTAAAAACATAAAAAATCTTACTGATCTAAAACTTTTGACCGGTAGTGTAGAACCATACGCTGATTTCACACAGCCGCCATTTTGAAATTGAAAGCGAGGCTCCCTGGAAGTACAGATAGATAACAATGCCTTGGACTACCAACCTGAAGCTGCTGCCGCGATTTACACTCTTGGATGTTAATATAGGATATGTATACATTTTGTTCCTGCTTCTTTTTTTACTTTCTGAATATAATATATATATATATTTATAAATTAATTTCACTGTATATAGTCTGAAGTATGATAGAAATGTATGTATATTTTTAGAATGACTAATTTCAACATTAAATACTCCAACGCATTCACGACACTCCTGTGATTAAACGCGGCACTTCCGGTTAACTTCCCACCGGAGCCGCGCTTCGATTTCAAAATAATGGCTGCGTGAAATCAGCGTATTGGGTGAAGCGGTCATAGTCATGTTTTATTGGGAATAAAACAGAGATATTGACCAATCAGAATCAAGGACTGGAAAAAAAAAAAGTTTATAATATGATATTAATTAAATTATAAAATTCATCACACACACACAGATCACACACTCAAGAAAGAGAGACAATGGCCTACCAATGGCCACCAAGCGTCGATGTGAGTTCGATGGCTCGTGGAAGATCCCCCATCTGATAGACAGAGTAACTGAGATAATCTAAAACATCAGCCTTGCTCGTCTTGGCGTCTTCTCCCGAGTCCATCTGTCTCAGCGCCTGCTGCATCCACAGCACTGAATGATAGTAGTCATTCTCATTATAGGCCAGTTTCCCCATGTCGAAGCAGTCATCCACCGTCAACAGAGCATTGTCAGCGCACCCCTGTAGACAGAACATCACATAATTTATCAAAGGACATGTATTGGTGAGGATTGGATATCGGACCTTCATATTGGAAATCTGCTTGATTTGCTTATTATCTTTCCAGGAAAATTTACATAAAGCAAATAGTTATTCACTGACATACTAAAACTTCTGGCTTGTTCACAGACAGCACAGAATGACGCACAGTTGAACGTGTCTTATTCAAGAGAAAGGAGCAAAACAAAGAATATTCTTAGTATTGATAGATGAATATAATGCCATATTACCAGGTATAATTCCAATTTAAAATAGAAGGATTGACTTAGAGACTCCAAATTTGCTATGATGACAGTTTAGACTGTCCTCTACCAGTGTGCCAAATTTCATAACTTTCCCACAAGCGGTTCTATGGGGTGTCATACACTTCCAGAGCAGAAGAAGAATAAGAAACGGAATAAGAAGAACGCCAATGGATGCAACAGGTGTTTGGTGCCCTAATAAAAACTAGGAAATAAGCACATATATTCACTATAGAAGTACTCTTACTAGAACATGACTTCATCATGAAGAACGTTACTGAAGTCTCAGAAACCCATTGCACTGATAGTGAGGGTGTATTTGATTTGTTCCCCATTTAAAGTGTTGCAATGATGGGTTTCGTTTTATCCCCTTGAGCCCTGTATAAAACGAACACAAAGAGATCAGGAAACAAGAGTGTGAGTTACCCGCGTGCTGCCTCTGACCTGGCAGTTTGCCTTTGGAGAAACTCTCCGAATCCAGTTTATACGTGTCCTGCAGACGCATGAGCGCTTTGGCTGCTCCCTTCTCATCCTCCTCATCAGGGAAATACTGTCTGTGCATCGACATGTTAGATATGAAGCCTACAGAGAGAGAGAGGAAAAAAAAGAGCTTTGTGGAGGTGTTTTTTTATTAGAACATGGCTTGAAGGTATCTGGTGTTTGCTGAAGAAGACAAAAAACAAACAATTTAACCCTAAAACCGTATTCTGGACAAATGTGGGCAAAATAGTTTTGATTTATTTTTAAAAAATACTTCCCTTGATTTGAGCGGTACAAGGCTTGGCTACTTTTCCTAAGTTTGCCTCCTGAACACACAAAACATTTTTTTGACTCAATTCTACAACGTTAAGTGGGTGAAACAAAACTCCTTAATCTTGTATTTGGGTCAAAAATGGGCACCCATAGAAATGAATGGGAAAAACTGTAATTTAGAGCATTCTAAAATAAGCCAAAATAAGACATCAGGTGACAGCAAAGTCACGTCATCTTTAGTTTTTAGCTCTAAGAACTTATTGGAATGATATTTTAATGTAGTTTAAAAAAAATAACTAAATAAAACTACATTGTAATTAATTTACATTGAAATAATTTACATAGAAAATATGGTACTTTTTGAAGTAAATAAATTCAAAATACCCCAAAATAAAATTAAAAAAAAACATAAACGGATAGACAAAACTTTATCGAAGACAGTGATATCACATTTATAATAAATAAAAATTAGGATCACACCTGAGTCCTCTGTGCCCACATTTGTCCACAATTACAGGATTAAGGGCTATAAAGTGAATATGGTTTGAGGGCTATGAATGAAAAACTGACTACTTTTAATAACACAGTGATTTTCCCAATGAGAATCAAGTACAATACACCAATGGCAGTATTATGTGCTCAAATATTTGTGAATAAAGAATTTAACTGTATAAGTGACTGATTTCCTGCTGTGGTAGTTTCATGTCTCTCGACTGTATGTCACTTGATCGTTCTTCTCACATTAGTATGTATGAATTTTATAATAATCTACTTCATGTTGGGGTCCTGATATCCTACTTCCAGTGACTGTACATTATCCTTGACTTTCATTTTAAGTGGAAACATTCTCAAGAACTCGACACGTTGCAACACATGCTCACACAAGTTCACATTAGGGTGAGAGCTGAGCATCTGCAGTGACTGACTCTGTTCACAAACAATCAGGCAGATGAGCAGTTTGGGTTGTATTTATGTTGCATTTTTGTTCATCTTGGTTTCTCAGAACTTGTGTGTTTTTCTGAGCAAGTGAATTGAGCACTAACAGTTTCACAAATGTGCAGGTCGTGCATCAACGGCCAAACACAACGCGTTCCATGATGCGGACACATATTACCACAGCAATATTTAACCGTCCGTAATATTGCTGCGGTAATGCTTTTACACTTTTAAATTTCCTTTAAATTCTTCAATGGTCGAAGGGTAAGTACGATTATGTCACGTCATTATATCCAGGATTTGAAAATGCATATTATTGTGTTCATAGAGCAAACTTTTGACTGACTGTTCACAGTTTAACAGAAGTTACTCCCATAATTTGCACATGGATCATGGGGCTTAGGAAAAAGGTGGACAGACAGTACCATCTGATGGGTCTTGTAGCACCAGGCTCTCTAACTCGGACCACTCTGTGTTGAGTCTCTTCATCAGCTTGTAGGCGTTCACCGGGTGAGCCAGGAAGCCTTCGGGTCCGACGTGGATGCATGCGTCAACAGATCTAGTTTATTAGCCCAGCTGAAGCCACCAAAAAATAGATGAACACAAATGAGTAATGGGTTCATGTGAAGTCATACAAAAAAATATATATATTTTAGATAAAGATTCACCTCTTCACAGCTTCAAGTTTCAACTCTTCCGCCTCAATGTATTCTTTCAGTGATTTGACGAGCTCTCTCTCTGTATATATCAGGTCTGTCATTTGGCCTATGAAATGAGATGGAAAAGTTTTACCAAAAGAAAAAAAAGAGCACAAGACCAAAAAAGCAAATGATTTGGCAAATTGGCCAATTTATTTACCATCCAAATTTACCATCATTAAGCAAAGCCAGTCATTTACTTTTTTTAATATTTCAGCTGTCGAGACATAATATAAAGTGTTGATTCTACTATCTATCTATATTTAGATAGTGAAAGTGTACAACAGATAAAGTCTTGATTTGAAGCATTCCTTGATTGCTTTCTGTATATAATCATAATTTACAATATAGCTGCAAACATCCATCATGGGGCCAAGCCCTTCCAATGATCCCATGGGTTACAAAAGTAGCTAAAATACTTTGGTTTCAAAACTTTAAAAGTAATTGTAAAAACCAAAGTATTCTAATGCAAGATGTTGAATGTGATCAGCATGATGAGATCAATGGATTCATTTCTTTGTATGTTGACGTTGATTTCTGTAAGTTCTTAAAACATGTTGACAGAACATTGGTAAAATGGTTCTGGTAACAATGGTTTAAACAATTTAAACATGCTTTTGTTTGGAAAATCTGTAACTAAGCTTAATGGGTCTGAAATGACCGATTTTTATTTTGATACGGAAGAGAGATTCAAGGTGAGAATGAACATTTTTAAATGACAAAAAAAAACGTTTCAATAGAGAGTCAAAGAAAGTCTTGAATAAACTTGGCATGCAAGTACTAATTTGGACTTTTCGCCATATGGGAAATAAGCACAGATTTTCTGTCAAATTGTAAGCTGTTAGCAAAAATAGGCATTTTTCAGATGTCATGATATGACATGTCATGGCACTGTTCCCAAATTTGGCATGGCCTCCTAGATCATGGTTCCAAAGATGCATACACATTTTAACCTAGTTAACTCAACCTAGTTAAGTTCACAACATCATAACTTTTTTTGACCAGTGGGTATTGAAATTATAATCATTTCATTTCTGTTCGGCTCATTCCAAAGATCATTTCTGCCAATTTTCGTAAGAATTGGACACATTTTGAAGGAATGAATAGTGAAAAAACAGAATACTGTACGTTTCAAAATGGCCACTACTGTAATAGGCGGAGTCTTAATGTATGATGTTGAATGTGATCAGCATGATGAGAGGAATCAGTTGTAATAAGATCAATGGGTTTCAAAAGTTATAACTGTTTCAAATATGAATTCTTTAACTGGTGGTGGCGCTATGGAGTTGATCCTAGAGTCCCCTAACATTGGTCAGATACTATGCATTACCATCACTACAAGTGTACCAATTTTCATCATTTTCCTACTTACGGTTCATATGGCTGCCATAGACTCCCATTGGGGAGGAATAATAAGCAGAAAACTAAGCAAAGCAATAGTGGCTTGGGCCCTAAACAGTTGATTTACATGCTACTAAAAGGAACCGTGTTAAGTTGACCATTTAGTAACTGGCTTGGCAAGAAGAAAATGAGTTGTTTTGGCAACTTGGTTTCAATAGAAGCAATTTTTAGACTAATAAGGAAGTTTCCGGAATGATTTATCGCATAATGAAAATATTTCTTGAAATGTTTATCATCAGTTTAATTTCAACAAAATTAGTATCACCAAATGGAATTGCAGTAATGTTTGCCTAACACTCCCCTCATCTGCCACTTTGCAGACAAACAGCTGTGTTGGTGTGGACAAGAAACTCAAACAAACAGCTAACCCTACATTAGCACTACAAAGCCAAAGTATTGCCACTGTTTGGAGAAATCAACCTTTCAATGGTTCACTCACAGAACAGTTGTCTCTGCAAGTTTAATTGCAAAATATAAGGACTTTATTTAGGAATGTACCGATTGACGTGAAGATTTCGGCTTGCGTGGGTGAAGAGAAGAACAGAGTCAGAAGCGTTAGCCCCAGAACTGTTGCCATCGTCAAGCAAAACCTACAAGAAAACCAAACAGACATTTTAGAAATGTGCAGATGTGTCCCAGTGGACTTAAGTCTTTAACTGAACATTGCTGAGGTTGTCAAAATACATTTTATGTACTGTACACAATACCAGTCAACATTTTTGAAAAGTTTGGATTTTTTTTCATGTTTTTGAAAAGAGTCACCAAGGCTGCATACTTGCAAGTCTACACATATGCATGTTAAGTATTTTTATTTTTTTTTTACAATTGAGGGCAGACATTAAATACTAAGTCCAGTCAGAGAATAGACTGCAGAAAGCTCTGGTGTTTAACCACAAATGGGTCAAGAAACAGCTGCAGAGTTTTTCTCGACCAGAAACGATACATAGAACATTGTGCTTGTGTATTGTAGATTGGAAAACTTGCCATGTAACTAAGCAACTATACAACAACAATATATGTGTATACAGCAACCAATTCAAATTGCATAGAGGTAAGAAATTAAATAAAATCTGAGACCAATATATTTAGCTTGATGTCCGACTCAAAAAGTTTCTAAACATGTTCATTACCGGTACATTTATAAGAACTGAAGCCAGTATACTACTACTGTATGCATTCACCAGAAAACAGTTTACATGTCAAGCAGCTTATTTATTATAAATGTAAATATGATGTAATAGATAACAGCCACTGAATGGATTATATATATTATATAAAACTTTTTATGGTTTTAAGAAGTGGAATTAGATACTGTCACAAACATCAAACGCTCTGGTACAAATGTGACCAACTCCTTTAGCTAATGACCAGTCATTACGGTCAAAGCATAAAACCTGCCAGAGCGAAAGTTTAACTGGGCGTGGGTGAAATTGGTTAAACTCGGAATGGAAACCACAGAGAGAATCCACACGTCTCCTAAACAAGTTCACCATTGAGACCTCATGATTCCATTCATTTAAGTCACAATCCAATTCCAACATAATCTGTGTGAAGATTATTACTTTTATGATGGATGGATGCGCTTTTTTGAGCATCTATACAACAATAAGATACCATTCACTCCCATTTTAAAGCTTGGAAGAGCCAGGATATTGTATTAATATAACTGTGTTTTGGCTGAAAGAATAAAGTCATATACACCTAGGATGGCTTGAGGGCAAGTAAAATATGGGATCATTTTCAGTTTTGGGTAAACTAACCATTATTGACTCAAGTACTTTGGCAAATAGTTAATCAAACCGTAACACACAGTCAGATTTAATCTACTTCTTAAACATCTGGAGCTCAGATTGACTCTGCCTTCGCATCTAGTTTAAAAGCGAACTTCCTGATCTGTCATGTAAACTCAGCTGTGTTTGACTCTTTAGCTGTTCTTGTTGGTGCTAATGGTCCTTCTTAAGGGTTCTGAATGCTGACAGGTCATTGGACGAAGCTGAGGATTCTTGCTAGTGGGAAAATAGGACACAATTCCCACTTTACCGATGATCTGCATGCTCCATCTGAACAGAGTTAGGAATTCAGACGAATAAACCAATGTTCACCAAATAATTAAAATAGACCTCAAGGCAAAAATGTTACTGTTAGAAAAAGATTGATTATACTTTAAGAGCAAACCGAAACTTCCTCTAAACTCTCAAATGTTTCTGAAGAGCGATGACGACATGTTCTAGAAAATGTCCTGTCCAGCCCATGAGGATTTGCCTTGACTTTCAGAATATCAGCAAAAAATCTACAATCACTTGACAAAACTATCCATTATTTTACACCTTCAGTTGCATTCAGACACAGAAATACATACGTAGAAATACTTAGCTCTTAGAAATACAGTAAGTTAAATAATATGTATTAATATTCATCCCAGCAGCTTAACTGTGAGCCTTGAATTCAAGTGAAAAGTAAATGTAATGGTATATTATACTATATATTTATGACACATATAAAACCTAAAACATTTAAAGTGTTCAAGGAATGAAAAGAAATATAAAGCAGTACTAAACGTACAGGCTAACGTATCCACACTTGTTTTACTACTACGTTACATGAATTAAAACACGTGTCTCACATTTGACTATCTGCTGATTTCAAACATGCATGCACTAGCCTACTCTGAATAAAAAAACGGATAACTTTACAATAAGAAACATTGTAATAAGGGTTATGTAAAGGTGAAATGTTAGAGGTTTGTGTCACTATAATGCTGTTGCATGACATGCAGATTTGTTACAAACAACCGAGTTACATGAAAACCATTAAACATGTATGAGCTCTTACCTCGTTTTGAGTATAAAGTAAAGTGTGATGGGGCAGAGCCAGTAAAAGAGTTTTATAAACACCCTGTTTCAGAGGGTTTAACGTTACAGTGAATTTGGTCGCTGCCACGTACAGAAGACCCAACACTTTCCACTCGCGCTCACAATCCTTCTAATACACGCGCACACGCATTCCACAACTACATGACGACCGCTATATCAGGAAAAACATTTAGCAAACAGAATTTAATGGTGTGAAATACAACATTTTATCATCTGATACATACTTGACTACAGTCAATCTTCATATTAAGAGTCAACGAATTTCTGATGGCATCAAAAGACGACGTGTAGACTCAGATGAAGGTTAATCATTTTTCTTGACTCGTCTCTGCGTCGCCTTAAAGAAACACGTTTAGGAAGATTTTACTGTTTTTTTTAATCCTGTCCAAATTAAATGCAGGTTGCTGGATCTTAATCGAGCCACTGAATTATAATAGGGGTTTTCTGCCCCAAAAGTCGACCATCTGAGATCGACACGACACAAAAGATCAGGGTAAGCTATAAACGGTGGTTTACGGTAAAACAAGGCTCATGCAGGACTGCACGTTCTCTTTCTGACTGGGGCTCTGGTGAACCATTCAGCAGAGCTCAGTCAGCACAGCAGTGATTGATGGAGGCTATTTGACATTACCTAAGGGGGTAGAATCATTCCGTTATTTCAGATAAATAGATTATGATCCACAAATATACTTTAGATATAGATACATTTTTATTTGTCAATTAAACACACACACAAATAGCTTTTTATGTCACAAACACAATTCTGACTGGCATTAAAGGGATAGTTCACTTTGAAATGAATTTTTGCTATGTTTTAGCTTACCTCAATGGCATCCAAGATGTAGGTGTCTTTGTTTCCACAGTATTTTCAATTTTGATATGTTTCAGTCAAACTGTTGTTATCAGTCATACACTGGAAGCTAAGGGGGTCCACCAAAAAGCATGCACAGAGAAGTCAAAATTAAACATGATTCAATGACTCGTAAATGTAAGTAAATTTAAATTTCGGAAGTTTTACCTTTCACTAAACATATTTAGATATATGGGAAACCGCAATGGAAGACAATTTCGGTATATCTAAATATGTTAAGTAAAAGGTAAAACTTCCAAATCTCTGCGTAAATATTGAGTGACCTCACACGCAAGTGATCACTTCTGGCGTAACATTGAACTGATTCAGTTCGGTTCAGTTGGACATTGCACAACTGATTCAGATCATTTGGACGTCATTGTGATTACACAAGTATGTTACAGGCTACAGATGGAGTTTTGGTTCCTTGCCACTGTCGCCTTGCTTTGCCTGCTTTTGGCTTGCTTAGTTGGGTTTATTTAACATTTAACAATATTATTGATCTGTGTTGTACTACTTTCATGTTATCACTGTGAAGCTGCTTTGATACAATCTGTATTGTGAAAAACGCTATATAAATAAATTTGACTTGACTTGACTTGACTTGACACAAGGTAAAACGATATAAATACTGTTCGTTTTCTCACAAAAAAATGCTCGTTTCATGTCTTAGGTCATCAATGTGTACTTACATTTACGAGTCATTAAATCATGTTTAATTTTGACTTCTCTGTGCATGCTTTTTGGTGGACCCCCTTAGCCTCCAGTGTATGACTGATAGACAACAACGGTTTGACTGAAAAATGTCAAAATTGAAAATACTGTGGAAAAAAAGACACCTACATCTTGAGGCCCTTGAGGTAAGCTAAAACATATCAAAAATTAATTTCAAAGTGAACTATACCTTTAATTTGTGAATGGCTTTCTGTGTATTTGTGGATGGCTCTGTATATGGATTTCCATGTGGAATCAAATCAACAAGTACTTGGACTCCACCCACTGTCTACTCAAGCCAATCAGGGGCATTTACACTACAGTTTTCAACTAAAAACAGAACGTTTTTATGCTTTTTGGCCATTTATTTACACAATGGTGTTCAACTTTGAAAATGGGATTCAAAGTACAAGTTTTTAAATACGAAAAACGCAATGCGCATGTGTATTCAGTCTACATTACAAAGTGGTGTGAATATGACTTAAGAACCCGGAAGTCTAATTCATCGCACCTTTGATATTTTCTAGTGGGATTTAATTTTATAATGTTTTTCTTCTGATTTATGAGTTAAATAAAGCCTGTGGTAAACATAACATGACTATAGTTTGATGTTTTGTTGTACAATGCACACTGCACGTATACTCACACCCCAAGCTGTCTTATCTATTAACTTTTTTTCAAACGTAGCCCTACATTTAAAAACAAATTACACAACTGCTTCAAAATTTGTGTTTTCGATATAGGTGTGTAATTTGTGTTGTAGAACAAATCGCCAAACTATCGTCAAGTTATGTTTACCACAGGGTAGTTTTCTGAAATTGATCGGCTACAAAGTCTTTGTGTCCTTAATCAAAACTGCACATAAAACAGATTTAAAAATCAGTCGACTTGGATGAGATGTCTTTGTGTGTGGGTGTGTGTGTGCATATTAAAAAGATAGGCCTGCACGTATCATTTTATTAATTTTAAATTTAGTCTTACTCATACAGCAGTGGCCAAAAGTGATGCCCGGAGGGGATATTTGTTTTAAAAGACCATATATGTTTAAATCATCAAAATATGAGGAAAATACTTCATATTTTTAATTATGAAGGACTAACAAAACGTTTAAATATGAGGGAATAACAATGGCACACATCATGCACTTTTGGACTTACAATGGCTGCTGTGTGCATGTGTCCATTACGTGCTACAATAGGATCCTATTTGTAATGTGGAAGTAAAGTTTATTTATAATGAAGGTATAATGGTGAGTTGGCTGACATAGCGCTATAGAGTTTAGCTCTAACCTGAATCAGCTCAAAGTCTCCAGGATTACCAGAAACTTCCAGGAGTTTTGGTGCTGGATCTACAATCTGAAGGACAGCTAAACTAACCAATGTGAAGTCTTGATTTTCTAATAAATTCATAAACGGTTCTTTTGGCTTCATCTGTAGCCAGAACATGCTTTTCCCCACCACAGAAATATTCTATTAATCGACAGTAATGATCACTATTACAACATCAGGACAAATAATCAACAATAATGATTTTGTGATTGCAGCTATATGTTGTTGTTTTTATCATTTATTTGCATAATGCATTTTTATTTTATTTTGAGTAAATACATGTTGAACAGCATTAAATAGTCTGTGTAAAATAGCATAAATCCCATTGCATGGTATTTTTCAAATGTTAACAAAGTCAGGCTTGAAGATAATAAATTCAGTAGTATTTAAATTAATTTCAAATAAAATTTCCCCTACAGTAGGAATCCAGGTTGCAAGGAAGAATTAGGAGGTCCACAGAAAACGTCAGGAGAAAAAGTTGCTTTGCACTATTATTTGTGAAAGATGTATTCATTATATTCAAATTGATTTCAAAATTTGAATTATTAATGGTTATTTAAAATTAGCAGTAGACTAGTATTTTTCAGATATTATTTTATCAATAAATAAATTTTGTTTGAGATCCGGGGCTATAAAAAAACATCCGGGGCTGAAGCCCTGAATGCCCATGTCTAACGACGTGCCTGCTGCTTATAAAAGCAAGAAAAAGGCAGAGGGAAAAAAAGAAAAAAACAAACAAACAGGCGGTGGTCCTGCACCCCCACATTACCCAGGCAGAAGAGCTGGCCCTTGGGTTAAATGTGAACCTTGTGGAGGGCATCCTTCTGTTCAGCTCTTCCTCACATACACACACACACACACACACACACACACACACACACACACACACACACACACACACACACACACACACACACACACACACACACACACACACACACACACACACACACACACACACACACACACACACACACACACACAGCACCTTCACTGCTGGTAAATTAACTTTAAATGATCCTAGTACACTATAAAATAATTTGTTGCTGCATTAAATTAAGTAGGCCTATAATCCAAATGGCTGTACAGTCATATCAGCTGTTAAACCTTGAGAAGTAGTGAATTGCTTTGACTTGTGAAAGTCTACATGTGTGACTGTGAAACTACATAGTTAATGTAAAAAAAATATGTTGCCATGAGTTATTGATCACATTTCCCCCAGTGTACTTCATTATATCACTTCAATACACTAACACTTTTATGTGTTCCCAAGCAAGTGGCTGAAGCATGTGCATTAAGTCTTTTTCTAACTTTACATCAAAAGGGAAGAAAGTACAACACTTTGTAATGCCCATTTTTCCCCAATGCACAGGACAGTGAAGAAACCTTCTCAGGTATCTTTAAGTGCATACATAGCTTTACTTAATTTACACTTGAATACCTATTATATCTGAATGCAATGAGTCCACATCTACAGAAGAGTCTGCACAAAGCAGTGATGCCGAGGTGGGCAGTGTTGTACTTTTAATTTATGATGCATAAGCCATGTGTTGACCCCTGGTTCACCCCTACCCCTAGAAAACAGTATTTTTAAAATACTTGACAACTTAAAAAAAAAAAAAAAACTGGCCAAGAGAAAGAGTAGTTGCTTCATATGAACTTCAGCATAAGTGCTAATATATTATTTTACACGGAGTACAATATATATTATTTGCAGGCAAAAGCTGACTTGATCACTGGCTTTTCTTTACAATGAATAATTAAAATAAAACTCAAAGAACTAAGCATATTTGTCTTGTCATTTATTAAACATTAATGAAATGTTTTATATTTTTTCTGTTGCAAGTCGGGGAGGTATTGCCGTATGAAACATTTCCAGAAATTTTCAATTAGAATCTGGCTATGGCACCATCTCCTACGACTGAGCATTTCCGATTCCGGATAAACAACTGCATCCAAACTTAACCTGGAAGGGGCCAAAACAGTCAATGCCCGTTGAATAGAAAGCTGGACGAAACAACCGAAAGTTAGACTGAGGGAAATCTGCCATCATAGGAATTTCTGGCTTCCCTCACCATTTCTTACGTTCAAAGCAGCTGCGCTGGTGTCTTTTATCTGCCTCTTACGATCCAATATTTTCATCTCAGTTCTGCGAACACATGCCTGGATGTAACAGGAGGTTGTCGTGATGTTGAATCAGAAGCTTTACAAGAGGGTGAGCAGGATCTAAGACAATAGGGTGAAGAGTGCCTGAGTCCAAGTGCTTACATCTGCGGAGGCGTCCACATACTCCGATTATTTGGATTAATTTGGCTTTGTGATCATACTCTGGGGCTAGAGTTAGAATACGACTAGGTTTGCTACAGGTTTGCCTAACTTGAGTTGGGCTATTTCTTCTGGGAAGCTTTCAACTTGAGCACGTCTCAGACGTTCCTGTTCAGCTTGTGTATAGTCGTCAGCAGAGAGTTCACTTTCGTCCGCCACCCCATGAAGGGAAATAGCAGTAGCCTTAATCAGATCTTGAAGTGAATTGTGTTGGGAGATATCTGATCAGATTGACTGGAGGATAGTGCTCCACAGAAAGTATAACTGCATGTTCTTGGAGGTCATCGCTTACATAATCATGAGGCTGTTTGGGCCAACTACTAACTGACTGAGTTAAGAACTGTGGACCTTGATTCCATCGGCTTTTATCCGTCTCCTCTGGTGTCAGCAAAAGGCATTTACTGTGCTTCTTAAATGGGCTGTTACTGCTTCTTTAGCTGATTGCAAAGGTGAAAGATTTATTTTCCAGAGGAGAGGTGTTGCATACCTTTGAATGTCTCCGACTGCCACCCTGATTGTTTTCTCCTCAAAGATTTGCACCGCTTCTGTGTCTTGCCTTCCGTGTCTCACTCCTATATGGAAGTGTGTCCATTTGCCACAATTTCTGTACATTGTTGAACAGTTCGGCTTCTGCTGACAAAGTGGAGGTTAATAGACACTGTTGTGGTAAGAGATGACTGGCAAGGAAATGAGGGGCCCCGCAGAGTCCACCCGAGTCTGGTTTTCACAGCGGCAGGACTCGCCAGGAGGTCCGAGACGTACTGGCTCTGTGGCTGTGATTAAATGTGGATAATTTGAGCCAATGAGTAAGAGTGGTTGAGCCTGCTGCAATGAGGGAATGGGCAGACCTTGTAGCTATCTGTATTTCTTCTGCAGCAACTTAACAGAGTATGTGTGTTTTGCAAGGCTCAGTTCTTTGGCTGTAAAAGCTCTTTCAATGGTGAAGGATTTGTTTGGCTTAAATGCAGAAGCTACTGAGAATGAAACAGCCACCCCATGAACAACCCGTATGTCTTGTCTCACAGTACGGAGGGCTATATCTTCAGGAAGTCCTTGAAGATCAAGTTGCTGTGCTACTTCATACAGAAACATTGTCCTCTCTGATCCGTCATCCAATATAGCGTATGCGTCAAGTTCCTTCTCTCCATTTCTCAAGATCACTTGGCTGATCTTCAAAAGAACTTTGCTGCCTGCAGTTGGTCTGTCCATATACAACGTCTCTACTTCTGAGTTCACAAGACAACTGTTTTTTGCTGAAGCTTGTGTTTCATGTTTACCTTTGGCATTGAAGTCATGCAGTATTTCTAAACGTCTCTTTACACATTTTTTGCATTTGGCTTTAAGATTACATTGTGAGATCTGGTGATCACAGCCACACCTAAAGCACTTCTGAATTGACTTCAGCCAAGACTCCACTTGATCTTGATTCAGCAGTTTGAAATTAGCACACTGATTGAAGTAATGCTGCACAGTGTTGCAGAAGGGGCAGTACTTTGTCGGTTTCTCCTTCTTGACTGCTGTAACACTTGCTGGTTTTCTCCGTTCGCCACCATGCAAGACCAGTAGCAAATCGTTGAACCAGCTTGCAATTCCTTTGCTGTTCTCTCTGTGGCTGAGAGTAGACTCTGCTTACATTACTAACGTACTGTGACTCATCCTCTTGTATTCTGAGCTCATATTCTAGCCAATCGCTGAGTTCTATCAGTGTTGGAACTGGGTTCTGAATGGGGTTAACAAACCTTCTGAAGTTTGCTTTAAGATCATGAAGCAATTTGGCAAGGAGACGTGAAACACGTGACCCACATTTGAGCTCTGTCCATCCTTTAGCTCCAAGTTGGTTCAGCATTCCAACTAATGCACGCACTTTGAGGGCAAACATTCTAAAAGATTTAGTGTCACCACTCCTGATTTTTGGGCCATCCATCAATTCTGCAATTCTTTGTAATGCGAGTTGATGTGGTTGACTATAAAGTGCAGTTAGAGACCTCATGGTGTTGGTGTATGGGTACCTGCTGTTGACGTACAAGTCTGCCATGAGCAAGGCATTCTCCTGTTTCAGATGATCAATGAGTATTTGGTACTTGAAATGTTCTGTAGCCTCGGCAGGTAGCAAATTCTCCAGTGCAATTTTGAGTCGTGCAAACTCTCTGGGATCTTCACTGCAAAAATGAGGAATGGTGGGAATAGGACCTCTGTAGGTGGGCTCTACATGAGGATATGGAAGAGAAGGAGGGCGCATTGGGTGGTATGGCTGATATGTCTCAGGCTGAGCGTAATATGCGTACTGTCGTGGGGTCAAGAAGCTTGATTTGTCTGCAGGATTAGGAGCTGATTGACCATAGCTGTCTGAGTGTCTCTCATATGCATGTCTCTCATGTGCATGGTGAGCTAATGTATCCCTTGGAGTAAGTCTCTCATCTTGATAGACTGGACTTGTAGCTGGAATCCCATGATAAGGTTGCTGATAACCATATGGTTCAGTGGAAGGGAAATAGCGGACGGGTTTGCAGTTCAGACTATGATCTTTATAAGTCCCATACGTAGCTGCTGTCTCTTGACTGTAGTCCTGAGGCATAAACTGAACAGCTGCGGGATATTGGTTGCAATCTCTTTGGTCAGTGGACATACAGTTATGGCCTCTGTGTCTGTGTTGTCTTTTTTCTTAATTTTCTTAAGTCTTAATTTTTACAAAATACAAGTTGTACCACCAGATTTAGATCAGCCTTAAGATTAGCAGTGTTTAGGGAGAACGCAGCCAGTCCATTCTTGTTTGTGGCTAGATTCAACAGCAGTTTGTTGGGCCAGTTGCTCCCCTCCAAGAGATATACAGCTATGTTTGTAAAGGACACCATTGCAGATTGACACCATTAAATCTGCGAGAGAAAGTCCAAACAAACAGTGAAGAATATCAACTTTGTGGCTTAAAGTGCACGTTTGTAAAGATGATCGAGTATATTGTTCAAATCAGCCAATAGCTCACCTGTTCCCTCAGTAACATTCACATTTACAAGAAATGTGTCTTGCATTTGGTCTTCAAATTTGGTGTTGAAAAACACTGACGTATAGACAGTAAGAGGGGCACAGCCCATGGCATTCATCTGGTAGGAGAACAAAGACACAATTAAGTCAAGCACAGGCAAAAGGATAAAAATAATAAAATACAGAACTGACCTACCACAAGACAAGAAAAATAAAGCATCACTTACTTGGCACAAGACTCAACTTTCAGTCCCATAACTGCAACGCTGTAGGTCTGCGGTGCGTTTATGGTCACGTCAAACTTGGGCAAAACTGAACCAGAAACAAAGCGCTTTAGATTAAGGCCTCAGATCTGTCATTGAACTTCCCTTACACAACTTACCGTATTTTTTCCACCTCAAAAACTTGGGAGACTAGTGTTGGGACTCTTCACTCCATGGCTACTCCATTCTGCGGCGCCTAGGTCTTTGTGTCTGACGGACGGACGCACGCACGCACGGACGGACGCATGCACGCACTTCCGACCGTCATATTAAAAGACCACATTCAGTAACAAAAGCTAGTATAGACCAATACAACACAAGACTACATTTTATCTTTAAGTCATGTACCAATTTCTAGAGCAAGAATCAAACTAACAGACATACCGACACTGAAGTTGCAGATAAAAAATCTGGCCCTTGTACTTCAGACACTGGGGTAAACTGAAGTGGCATTCTAATCAGAAGTGCCACACACTGAAATATTCAGATTAAAAGCCCAAACAAAAAACCTGATTGAGGCACACAGAAATCCTTTCAGCACTCAGACGTCTTCCTGGCTCCATGATCTGGACGCTCTGATCTACAGCACTGAGGCTACACAGAGATCCTGCTTGAGCAGAAACCATCAGAACGTTTCCCTCCGCAGGAACAGCTGTAGCTGGAGAAAACTGCAGAGACATCTGGAACAAGGACCAACACACCAACATGCACCAACATTCCCAAAATGACACACACCAACATTCCCAAATTGAAAAAAAGCCACATCATACAGTACCTGGTTCTGGAAACACATATCGATGTCAAACGGCACACTAGCAGCAACTACATTCTCACTGGCGGAGCGCTGTAGAGCAGAATCTGCACTGCTGGAGCCCACTAGCGGCGCCAGGATTTTGATTGTAGGTGGGCCTCCAGAAAACTGGATGGGCCCGTTAAAATAAGGCAAAAAAAAAAAAAAAAAACGGGTTCCCCTTCATCTCCGTTTCAGCACTTTTCTGCGGCACTGTGGACAGCGACTCCGTAGCCTACCTGTGTGGCTCTTGTGTCGCAGTCCTCAGCTTAGTGCTTAAGCGGACAAAGACGGCAGTGAGCTTCACTTGATTTATCTCTTTTGAATGTTCAATAGGCCTACACAAAAAGACTGAAACGTAATTGGAGGGTCTCTGTTTCTCTCTCCAGTTATTTACCCAGCACGACGGGCAGGGAACTGACCAAAAACTGTTTCTTATAAAGTTAGAATGACAGAAGAACTGTCTCGACATGAAATAACAAGCAGCATTGAATCTGACAGCTGCTAAACAAAAACAGCAGGAAAATGATAGCCTACAAAATTATTTAACTGTTTTTTATTTATTCATAATGATAGAAGAACTGTATCAACATGAAATAATTAAATGAACAACATAGCCTATCTAACTAAAGTGTGGGGACTGAGGAGCCAGAGCATGCCATTGGAGGCATGGAGAGTGGTAAAAATGATAGCCTAATAATAGATTAAATAAAAAAGTTAAATTGTTATTATTCTGAAAATAATGCCTCGATTACACTGCAGGTCTTGATGCCCAATTCTAATTTGTTATTTATCCCATTTATCAGATTTTTTTAATTTATTTTTTTTACCGTCCGTTTACGTTCTTTCGACTGCATCCGAGTCATGTGTTTAAACTTGCCATATAGCCATCTAAAACATCGCACTTGCTTAAAGGGTGACCATATTTTGATTATCGAAAACCAGGACAATCGGCCCGGCAATGAGATACTCAAATGATACTCGAAGTTTACTCAAAGATGCCTTTTTAATTTCAATACATTTAATGCCTCCTCTGTATGGATATAAATTTGTTACATTACAAAATACCATCTATAACAAAGACACAAATTCAGACAGGCTTCTCAGAGGTTATACTCTACTCAACATGTTTTATTGTGACAGGTTTCAAAAATAATGAATGAAATAATGATAGAAATATTGTCTATTCTGTAGGCTATTAGAAAAAAAAATTGCCTATACCTCCAAATTGAACCAAAATAGCTCTCACAAACTTAACAAAAACGAACTAACAAAAGTTGTTTATATCTTTAGTTTTCTTCTTCCTCTTAATCATGTTTTTCTTTTTTAATGGCCCAATGAAAAATAATTAAAACCAGGACATTTTTTCATCACTTTATAAAAAACAGCCAGGATAAGACGTGAAAACAGGACATGTCCTGGGAAAACAGGACGTTTGGTCACCCTTTTTACAGATGGACGAACGCGAAACATGCTTGATGCTAAATCTGCAATTTATGCGAAGTTCTCCAAACATCACCATGATTTTGAGGAGGAGGAGGAGGAGGACGAAAAGTGCCTGCCTGCGCTTCAGTTATTATGTGCGAGAGAAATCTCAGGACTGGTGGAAGCATATTGCGTTTAAACAGGCTTTAACGAGGAGCAGTGGGTCCGAAATTTTAGGACGAGCAAGCCACCCTTTTTGATATGTGTCAACGTTTGTCCACATTCACGTTTTCTCTACGACGTTTTGTCGAGCAATCCATCCCTTTGCAGATGCGCGTCGGGGTTTCTCTCGTCATTAAACCACAGAGAAGTGGTCTAAATGCACACATATCTGATTTATTTCTAATTTATTTCCACATATGAATGAGGCCTGAAACCGATCTCGAAATATCCGAATGCATGCGTTTTTTCTTGTTTACATGGTCACAGAACACATCCGATTCGCTACCGTCTGTTTCTGTCTCATTGAAAATCGTGCGCGCCAACGTCATTCATTTCATTGGATCACTTGCTGGTGACGATGCAGCCTGTGGGCAGGCTTAAGAGTCCACACGTGGGGTAGAAGCCGCTGATTGGTTGAGAAGCTTTTACTCAGCTTTCCTCTGGCTGCTTATTGAATGAACTGATAGAATGAAAATCCGTACGTCTCTGCAGACGAGAATACCTGGAGAATACCCGCCTGGGTCAAAATGGGCGGGCCCGGTCCTAAAATGGTCCAATGGTAGCGCACGCGGTTGCTGGAGCCATATCGACGCTGACCGACAACTGGAACGTCACGGAGCCGCTTTTGACAGCATCAACAGCCTTTGCTTTAACCATCTGAAATCCATGGAGGACGATCACTCCTTTGGATAAGACCTGACAGAAGACATAGTGTGCAAGTTGTGGAGCAGCGGAACAAACGGACCAGCAAACTTATCTACAAAACTAATGTCCACTCACCATATAGATTATGTCAGCACTGTAGCTACCAGCCTCTCCAACAAATGAATACTCCATGGTCACTGGAAAAGAAGCACCACATTTGAGCAGCTGATTGAGCTTCACTACAGTCAGTTCACTAAACGATGGCTTGTCGGGAGAAACAGGTAGGAGAAGCTGAACAAACCTTGTATCTGTAGTGAAGTATGGCGATTTAGAACCATAAAAAAGCTCTGGATTAGCAGTCACCTGGGGAAGATCAAACTTAATCAGCATCATGCTAGAGAAAGTCTTAATTTTTACAAAATACAAGTCGTACCACCAGTTTCAGATCAGCCTTAAGATTAGCAGTGTTTAGGGAGAACGCAGCCCGTCCATTCTTGTTTGTGGTTAGATTCAACAGCAGTTTGTTGGGCCAGTTGCTCCCCTCCAAGAGATATACAGCTATGTTTGTAAAGGACACCATTGCCATTACATCTGCGAGAGAACAAACAAACAGTGAAGAATATCAACTTTGTGGCTTAAAGTGGATGTCTTGTCAGGTCAAATTATGAAGCAGACTGTATGGAAATGGATCACAGCACACTTCCACTAAGGCTTGACCAGGTACAGGTTGGCCATATGCATATCTGGGAAACATCATAACAAGATAAAGAACTGACCAACCACAAGACAAGAAAAAAAAGCATCACTCACTTGGCACAAGACTCAACTTTCAGTCCCATAACTGCAACGCTGTAGGTCTGCTGTGTGTTTACAGTCACATCAAATTTGGGCAAAACTAAACCAGAAACAAAGTGCTTTAGATTAAGGCCTCAGATCTGTCATTGAACTGCCCTCACACAACAACTTACCGTATTTTTTCATCTCAAAAACTTGGGAGACTGGTGTTGGCACTCTTCACTCCATGGGTACTCCATTCTGCGACGCCGCGGCCTAGTCACGGTTGCCTAGGTCTTTGTGTCTCAGTGCCTCATCGCTTCTCTGGCTACGTGGTGTGCTCCATCTCCTTCACCTCCGGTAATCCCCTTGGTAATGTTGGGACTCTTCACTCCATGGCTACTCCATTCTGCGAGCGCCACCGTGGAATGCAGTCCTGACTGTGGGCTGGGTCTCCGTCGGCTTCTCCCTGCTCAAGGCTATCCCCCTGGCTGTCACCACCTCCTCCACCAACCTTTCCTCCAGCTACGGACGGACGGACGCTGTGGGATGCGGCTTGGACGGACGGGCGGGCGGTGGGCGGCTTGGCGCGGGCGGCTTGGACGGACGGGGCGGCTTGGACGGGCGGGCGGCTGGACGGACGGCCGGGCGGCTGGACGGACGGGCGGCTGGACGGGCGGGCGGCTGGACGGACGGGCGGCTGGCTGGCGCGGCGGGCGGCTTGGACGGACGGGCGGCTTGGGCGGGCGGGCGGCTGGACGGAGGGCAGCGAAGGGGCCGCAAGTCCATGGCGAAGAAGATGTAATATCCAACAGAGGGAGGCCGAATGGCCGATGGTCCACACTGGAGTCAAGGGTGGTAAGTCATTGGGAAGAACACTGTAGACCAGAATCTGCACTACTAGAGCCATATCAACGCGGTCACTTTGTTTGCAATTGGAGTCTTATCAAAACGGGTCATGGATATCTGTAAGGAATGATCAAGGTTAGAAAAAAAAAAAAACACACAGGACCATCATCCATTTGATCACTGGATGTCAAACAAACCAAGAGTAGTAATGGTGTTGAAGGAAAGCTTCAATGGTTCACAAAGCTTATTTTCACCATCTATAAAGTTTAGTAAACAACTCTAACATAAAAACAGAATGCTTCTGTTCACTTCAAAGCCTAATGGTACTTACCTGGTTCTTTAAGTTCATCAACAGCAAAGAGAAAAAGGATGAAAATGAGCTTCTTCCAAACACAAATCTCCCTCACAGCCATGAGGACAGATCACCCAAGACTAACCCTTATCAAGCCACTCTTCAGACTCTAATAGATCAGGAATGCATTAATCTCGTTAATTCAATTAATTAACCACCACCTGGCAGTAATTAATGTTATCATTTGATTAGGAGTACCAACTGGCATTGATTTGAAACACGACACATTATGGAGGTTAGCAAATTAATTTTCTAGTTGCCATCAACGCTATAGAATTGTATTATTATTTTTTATATTATTTTATCTTTTATCTGTTAATTAACAGTTGAGATAGTTCTGCAAACTGTTTCAGTTGTGCAGGCGGGGCATGTTGTCACACTGCGTTGCAATGAGCAAATGATTAGAATTATTGCTTTTCTACTCTGTACTTGTATGAACTCTATTGAGAAACCATGAGAAAAGGGTGAATAAATTCTGAGATTCAATGTTCAGAAATTATTAATAGAGGGTGCGCGTGACGTCACCGTTGGCTGCCTGCAGTTCCTCACAGCGAGTCTCATTCATGAAACATTCGTAAATATGAGAGTGATTTGCGCGTAAAGAGACATCGGATGCGCGTGCACGTTCATTCTCAATTACAATAAATCAAGTCCATCATATCCGACTGACATCTATATATAGGCATATAATAACATGAATGTGAATTTGATTTGATTAACTTCATTGTCTGTTCAGGTGTACTGGACAGAAATTCATCTTTGACACTGGCACAACCACGTTACAAACCACATAAAAAAACACATAAGAAATAAATAATTAATACACACTGTTATGTGGATAGCAGATGAACCCAATTGCAGACAGTGTGCAAACACACAACGTTTATTGATAACAAAACTGGGAAAACAAAACCCACGAGGGGCAAACAACACTGGTAGGGAAAATAAAGACTAACACTAGACTAAAACTTTGACATTAAACTATACAGGAACAATGTAACAATGTAAATCAGGATTTTACACAGACATTGACAGCAGGTGAGATGAAGCAATGACAAAACGAGGGTAACAAGGGGTGGGGCCAGAGAACGAGACACAGCCCAAACACAAGGCCATGTGCCTGCACACAAAACAAGGATCTGTCATGATCCTGCCTCAAGATAGGACAAGAGGGCAGAATCATGACACATACATAAGTTAAATTAATACACTATGTGCAAATTCACACACCTCAATTGAGAATTGAGTTTAAAACTATGGGGCACCGTTTGTAAAGCGTCTCACTCTGAAAATAACAGTAACATTTTGTCACATTTAGCTCCAAACTATGTTTAAAAAACTGGTATGAATTTTTGACGGTCACTTTTTAGCACATTTACATCTATATTTGTCAACTAAGAGATATTTTAAATAGTTAAATCTAAATATTAAATGTTACACTTAAATGTTAAATCTAAATGTTAAATCTAATATTAAATCTAAATATAAATGTTAAATCTAAATGTTAAATCTAAATGTTACATCTAAATGTTAAATCTAAATGTTAAATATAAATATAAATGATAAATATAAATGTTAAATATAAATGTTGAATCTAAATATTTCGGTTAAACTAAATATTTAGCTAATATGCACATTTAAAATGCTGGTAATCGGAAGTGCCAAAATAAAAGCTCGAGGAGGTTAGTGTTTATAGTGTCAAATAACGAATAAAAACCATCTCATCTGTGGAAATGGACTCTTGGACATGGATTATCGCGATAATATCTACCTAAAATAATAATTCGTTTGACATTTTAGCCGAGCAGAAAGCAGCTCTGCTGGCCTTTTTGCAAGCGAACGTGACCATAGGGAACGTGACAGAACAGTCAAAGTGAGCCCCCTCGTGGCTGGCGATTATGACTACAGGTCATAAGTCCCGCACCTTTCATAAAACTGACACTAACCTCAAAGTAGCCTACTCTCCAAATACAGTTTCTCCAAACGAGTTTATTATTTTAGGTAGTTATTATCGCGATAATCCATGTCCAAGAGTGCATTTCCACAGATGAGATGGTTTTTATTCGTTATTTGACACTATAAACACTGACTTCCTCGAGCTTTTATTTTGGCACTTCCAGATTACAGCATTTTAAATTTGCATATTAGCTAAATATTTAGTTTAACCGAAACATTTAGATTCAACATTTATATTCAACATTTATATTTAACATTTATATTTATATTTAACATTTATATTTAGCATTTACATTTAACATTTATATTTAACGTTTATATTTAGATTTAACATTTATATTTAACATTTAGATTTAATATTTAAATTTAACATTTACATTTAGATTTAACATTTAGATTTAACATTTATATTTAGATTTAATATTTAATAGATTTAACATTTAGATTTAACATTTAACATTTAAGTGTAACATTTAATATTTAGATTTAACTATTTAAAATATCTCTAAGTTGACAAATATAGATGTAAATGTGCTAAAAAGTGACCGTCAAAAATTCATACCAGTTTTTTAAACATAGTTTGAAGCTAAATGTGACAAAATGTTGCTGTTATTTTCAGAGTGAGCCGCTTTACAAACGGTGCCCCATATAAAACAGTCACTGCCAATGGAACAAATGATCTCTTAGAAATATTCCTCTTGGCGAGCGGATCCGTAGCCTGTGCCATTAAGCCAGAAGGTGGTGACAAGTGACTGTCTTTATGAGTGCACAATTGAACTTTAACTTAACAGATTCAGTGCCAAAAATATTGACTAGCTAACCTTAGAAAGAAACTACTAAAAACCAATCTTTAATGCTAATATATAAATTGCTCCTTTTCCTCTGGACAAAAAGATTGCACTGGTGTTTGATTGAAATATCATCTATGTAAAATAATCCTTGAAAGTGTTCTCATTAAGGCCATTCCTATTTGTAATTTGTAATTGTGTATTGTCAACAATAAGCAGAAACATTCTGCATTTGCATCCAAGCGTGGATCATTCATTTCAAAATCCTCATTCTCATATTTAAGAATCTGTAATATTTTATGCTACTGGCTGCCCACTGACATGCTTTTAAAGCTGTTGTTAAAGCATATCATTGCCAACAGACATTAAGATGAGAATAATAGGGTGCACAATATATTGATGGTTATGATTCGGGATCTGCCATTTTTTCCCCATTTAAATAACATTTTGTTTCTGATTTAGAATCAGCATACAGCATTTCAAGAGGCATCGTTACACTGCCGTATCCTCAAACTATGTGGATATTGCCCTACTCTCCAAAGAATCTTTCGTCAGTCTAGGTCTCAAATTTCCAGCTGCTGTGAGCCATGTGCTAGAGCATCTGATATTCAACAGCCATAGTATACTGTGACTGATAGTTTCTTGATAAAACAGTTAGCTGTGTGTTGTTAAGTGTTATTGCAAGTCCACATTATTTGGGATATTTTGTTCATTTACTATAGTAGATTTTTTTAATGTAACACTAATGTATTGAGTAGTAGCCTAAAAGCGATAGTGTGTTAATTTTTTCATGTTCTATGTGTGACTAAATAACAAAATTTCCAAGTGAAATAAAAACTTCAAACTTGTCACATCATTACTTTGTGCAGACAATTTATCCTCCAGTGTTTTACTCTATGAAAATACTAGGGGTGTAACGGTTCACAAAATTCACGGTACGGTTCAATACGTTGTTCTCACGGTTCTGTTCGGTACGTTTCAAATACAGCAAAAAAAAAAAAGAAAAAGAAATGGCAGCGAAATTTCCTTGATTTAATTTTTTTATTATTATATTTTTAACATCATAAAGTATGATATTTTTTAACTTTGAGCAATGATGGAGCTATAGCCTACTTGACTTTTCATAGGAGCTTATAAAACAAAACAGCTCCTTGGACAAAATGAAATGTATAGTAGTTATTAAACAAAGGTTTATTTTAGATTAGATTTGACATTTGAGGGCAGCAATTGTATTCATAATGTCAAAATACAACAGACGTGATGTTATTTGAAAGCATTATAGCCTACTATTCCTGCCAAACTTACAGTGTTATACAGTAAATCCATGGTGAATGTTGCTGATCTGTGGACACTGGATACTTCATTCATGGCTGTTTGTTCCTGGTTTTCACGTCAGCGCTGTTTGATCTAGTTAATAACGGAGAAATGTGAATGTTTCTTACTAGATCTCGCAGCGATGTTATTACTTCAGTGGCGAATTCAAATGTTTTCTGGATTTGGCTAGTGCTGATGATGAAGATCGGCTCGCGCTGAATTGGTCCAAACTGATAAACGGTCCGACATCCAAACAAACAACCACACAATAACGAGTAGCTCAGTTTCGTTCCGCTTACATTATATTTGCCATTTGATGTTGGGCAATGTTGTGGTCACGCCAACGTCTCTTTATGAACGCGCTTGAAACGCACGGTACGCGCCTACATTTGAATAACGAAAATGTTGGTCGGCAGGAAAAATGAACCGAACGAACCGTTCGGTTGAAAAATGCGTACCGAAAACCAAAAATACATATATTTAATTATTTTATATGAAAGGATTTTCATATAAAGAAAAAACTTTCCTCTAAATTATTACAATTATTAAATGAAGAGGCTCTTTTTAAGGCTAAGTGCAAAAAGCATTTTATGCTATTTACAGGAAGTGAATATAGCAGTATTTTCTTTGCATAATTAGTGTTCAGTGCTATTCATAATAACTACATTTTAAATATAAATGTATTGTTGGAACTTAGAGCGAATCAGGCAGCGATGATGTGATCAGAACTGTGCTGAAATTCTACAGAGCCCGAGTCGATAATGCTCTGGATCAAAAACCAAAATGAAGTGAAGTTAGAAGATTTGGCTCATCCCGAGCTATAGTGGTGTGATGCTGCGTTCACACCAAATATGAATAGAGCAACCCTTCACATCTAGCACAGAAAAAAAAGTTAGTTATTTTTTAAAGTGCTTTCACTTTTGAAGAGTCTTTTGTTTTTCCAACATCTATATTATAATATAGACAGTGGTCTTCAGGACGTTTTTGATGAGAGCACTGTCATGGGATTGTTCAAACAAGTGCACTTTGAGGAGCTCATCTAAAGCACCCATAGACAGCAGGGGTTTGACAAGGAATAAGGTTCATTATCCAGTGCAGTGTTGGGCAATCTCATCTCAACTCCTCCTGGCCAGAAGTAATGATGCTGTGATTGATCGGGCGCTGGCCCTTGGTGTCACATTAAACTCAAACTAAGCAGGATAATTTTTTTAAACTACACATTAACTGTTAGAAGCCAATGATTTGTAGTCAAGACTGATTTTTGGCCCTAGAGTGTATGTGTAGTGTTCAGTGGTCCATGTTTACCTTTTGTAAGAACTTTCCTTTGTCAGCAGGGTTTCCTTCAATCTTTACAATGGTTTCCACTTCTTGTGGCTTTCGGTGTACCTTGTCCCACATTTCAAACTTGCACTCTCTTACCCCCTTTGAGTCTATAAATAGCTTTATACTAGAGGCTTGTGACTAAACCTTGTAACGTCAGGCAGTGGATCCTCAATCTGTCGGCAAAACCACATACAGTAGCTCCTGGTATTTACAGTCTGGTATTTGCCCTCTGAATCATAGCCAATACAGCCTGTGCATAACACTTTAATCTTTTATAACACAAGATTTTTACCAAATCTATTAAATGACTGGAAAAGCTGATAGCTACAATAACCTTTTGTCAATAACCTTTGTAACCTGTAAGTTAATGTAAACATAATGTTGATCTTACTGCCTCAAATGAGGCCGTTAATAACTGACAAAACACAAATCTTCAACATTCACTGGTGAAATACTTCAAAGCTCAATTTGAGCTTGATTGTTAATAAAATGTTAATAATATAATGACAGGCACCAGTGCCACATCAATACTAACTTTGTTCCTGTTAAAATATTTGTTTCCGGTTTCGAAGCCTTGCAACCAATGAAATAGAATAAATGCGGTACAGTTTATTAGAAAAAAAATCAGTTTTAACAAGTTACAAAACAATAAATAAATAAAATATATATAAACATTAAAAAAACAAGAGCGTCGGCAAATCAAAAAAAGATAAAAACCAAATGATTCCCGTAACTGATGACCCACACCCTCTAAACTAACAACCAAAAAGAAAATGTAGAAACAAAACTGAAATCTTCATCGTATTTGATGCTTTACTAAAACCAAAAATACAAAAAGTGGCGATCACTCTTAACCAAAAATTTAAGATTCTGCCTGTAGTTGTTTGCAAATTGCTGTAAGAACACCAATCAACAGAATTAGGAAGTGGTACAAAGTGGCAACATATAGTAAGCTAAACAAGTAGTAAATTCAGAATTAGCTAATTAACAAAAACATGATCAAGTGGCAAGACCACAAACACACCTCAGTGTAACTTTGTCTAATCAAACCTACACAAATTTGGAAGGAGTGAGAAAGCTTCCTCAGAAGTCATAGGAGGATTCACAGTTGTATCCTTCCTCATATCCTAAGTGGAGCTAATATACAAGGAAAGGAAACAAGGATGCACAAATAAGAAATGCAAAGCACTGATCTTCTGCAGAGGTAGTCTTTTGTCGCACTATGATACAATAATATGACATAATACATAACAAGTTGTTTTTTGAGCTTTGTTTCCATAAAAGCTGTTTTAGTACAATGACCTATTATAAGTCAAAAGATCAAGGACAATTCGATTTTTCAATTCATGACCCTTTTAAAGTGTCTGTGAACAGGTCCAGTTTAAGATGAATATGATCCTTTCATATTTTCAGTAAAACGTGATATCATTGTTTAGATTCCAAGCAAACATAATGTTTAAAATATTTTGCTATTTTTCCAATTAAGTTATGAAAGCGATAAAAACGTTTAACTTATGGGAACATTCCATTCTATGATTTTGAAAACACTATGGAAATGTTACTTTTGAATGTTCTAAACATTCTGAAAGAAGAGTTAACATTTAAAAAATGTTAAGCAAACATCCAACTAAAACGTTTTAGGAGAGAAAAAAATTCCATTGATATTATTGTCACACTTTAGCAAAGCATGGTGTAGGAACACAAAGACAATTCATGTAAACAGACTTTATTAACAAATGCAAAACATAAAAAGTTACGAGCAAATTGGACAGATGAGAACTGAAACACAAAGATGATTTAATGAACACGTTCTATGGAAAATTAGAGAAAGTTGTCAAAACCTTGGCCAAATTTCTGAGAACATTGCCTGTTAGCTTGGTTTATTTATAGTATTTTAGGTTACCAGTTGATATTTGACAAACTTTTTTTAAAGTGCACTTTACAAAACCATTGTTTTCTTATTCATATAAAAAAACGTAGAGAAAGAGACTTATTTCATTTTCTCCATGGGTTTCCTCAAGGTCACTTATTCTGCACAAGCTCTTTATGAAAATTCCAGTGCAGGGGATTTTAATCAGATTAAAATTTATTGCACTCTGCATGTGTCATGGAGGAGGTGACTTTTAATTCACTTCAGCTCAGTGTTTGGAAGAATGCTTTGTGTTCAGAAATCAGAAACACCTTTGGCAACCATTAACCCCAAAATTAATCATTCAAAGTTTTAAATAACATTTTTTTTGTGCGTATTTTTCATTCAAAGTAAAGAGTTCAGTCGTGGTGAGTTGTGTGCAATCTGCTGAGGAAAACTCTTGAGATCTAGAAAAATCACAGGAGTCTTGGATCAATATGGGCTTTGCGGATCTTCTAGATGAAGTTGGCGGGTTTGGACGCTTTCAGCTGATTCATGTGATGCTTCTGTCCATCCCGGGTCTTCTGATGGCTTGCCAGAATTTACTAAATAACTTTACTGCTGGTGTACCGGAGCATCACTGTCGCATACCGAATATAACGGCTGCACTGAACGAGAGCACCTCATCCGTCCTGCGCGCGTTTATCCCACTGGATTCATCACTGACACTGTCCAAATGCACTCGGTACACTGAAACTCAGTGGCATTTAATAACAGACAAACTGAGTCACAGAAATGTGACTGAACTGCTGACAGAGAGTTGTACTGATGGCTGGACATATGACAAGACTGAATTCAGCTCATCTATAGTATCAGAAGTAAGTTGTTCCATTAGCTCTGACATAAGATATGTAGGCCTATTTTCTCAACATTATTGGTCAAAATGTTTATAGTGGAGTACAAATGTTTTAGGATGAAAGAAAGCAAAGAAAAGTTTTGAAAGTAGTAGTATAGTAAAATCTGCATTTGTCCCTTTACATGACAATTTAAGTAGCAAAGTTCTAAATAGGCAAAATATAGCAAATTCTGCACTTCTAGTTTTATGCAAATTAGTGGCAATGAGAAATGTGTACAAACTGCAGACATTGAGCCAGGTCAGATTACATTCTTTTTTCTATTGCAGCACAAGATGCTCCTTAGGATGTTTTTTTTTTTCAAATCATGCTGGATAATATGGATCACTAGGTTTAATCCATGCCAGCCAACAAACGGCTGAAAGCAAAAGAAAAACAAACCAAATACTGAGACATTCTGAACATGATACATATACATATTAATAAAATTAGAAAATTGAGAAAGTATTACTATGGTTGTTGTGCTGTGTAGGACTCAATAACCACACCGTGTAGCTCCGTTCATGCTGTGTTTACTGAACTGACGCAAACCTTACATTTGTTCACCCTTGCTGTAAATCACTGCCGTGAGAACTTAAAGGCACAGTAACCTGTCACTCGCAGTGCATAACATAACAGAGTCCAACAGGAAACAATACTGCATGTTTTCAGACATAACATTTTCTCCTCCCCCCTAAAAACTGAAACATAACATTCAGCCCTCATTCCCCAGTGTCACAATGACCCTGTCACATTCATTCTCTGAGGGCGTGCTGGTTGTGAAGCTGGGTCAGGCGGTGCTGGAGGATTACCCCCCAACTGATTAGGTCTTGGCCTGGGCTGCCAACCTAGAGCCACTGCTGGGGACAGAGGTGATACAGGTGCTGTGGGGGCTGCGACTCTGTGCAGGCGGTTTGAGTGCCAAAGAGTCCCCTTCTCCAGTCTGTAAGTGGCAGGACCCAACTGCTTCAGTAACCCGCAGAGGCTCTGACCAGTATGACTGCAGCTTATTTTGGCGGTGGGGGTGTTTGACCCTGACCCAACCCCTGAAGAAATTGAGGGGTTTTGCACTCTGTATGTGGCATCAAACCTCGCTTTCATCCAAGCCTGCGAACCTTTCACCTGAGCTCTGGTGTTCCCAGATTCCCTTTCTTTCTGGAGTCCTGAGCTTCCACGTGTAGGAGCTGGCTCAGCTCTCAAACAGTCCAGTGGTTGCTTTAGTTCGTGCCCAATCAACCACTTTGGCTGGCCAGCCATCCTGGAAGAAAGTTACGGAGAGTTGTGAGGGCCTTGTCTGTAGCTGAGGCCTGCTGCAGCTCCACCAGAGTGACTACTGGACTGAGGGGCCTGTGCAGGATGTGGACCCAGTCTTCATCGCTCTCTGTGTCTGGTGTTACCTCCTCTCCTTCGTCACAGACACAGCTCTAGACAGGAGGTATTATCCCACCCAGGCTTAAACTCCAGACTGAAGTTATACTGGTTCAGACTGTCAGCCCACCGCAGCAGTCTCACGGGCCTGTGCCCGAGCCTTTCAGTCATCAGCAGTGCCGTTAGTGCTTGGTGGTCTGTGCGGATGGTTAAAGGCCTCCCGTATAGATAAACATGCCGGCATTCTCACACCCAGTCAGGCCAGGGCTCACCTCTCCCCCACCGAATACTTCTGCTCTGCTGGAGTAAGTGCCCTTGAGGCGAAAGCCACCGGGCTTTCCACCCACTCTTGAATCTGTGAGAGCACAGCACCTAGCGCCACCCCGGAAGTGTCACTGGTTACCATAGTGGGCACAGTCAGGCTGAAATGGGACAGTGTGGTAGGGACGAGGCTGCCGTTTGATAATTCACACGGCTTTGTGGCAGGCCGGGGTCCAGTCCCATGTAACATCCTTCCTGAGAAGCTGTTGGAGGGGGGGGGGAATGAGTCAGTGTGGCATGAATCTGAGGTAGTAAGCGGCCATCCCCAGGAAGGAAGACAGCTGGGATGGTGAACGTGGGTCTGGCAGGGACAGAATGGCCTCAGTGTGGTACATTATCAGGGCGATGCCATCCTTCGAGACCCTGAAAACCAGGAACTCGACCTCCTCAACCCCGAACAAGTATTTCTCAGATTTCCGTGTGACCCCATGCTGCTCAAAACGCTCAAATACCTGCTCCAGGCGATCGTCATGCAGTGCGGTGGAGGGCGCATGCATCACCACATCATCCAGATAAATAGAGACCCCCTGGATACAGCCAGTATGAGTGACATTATCTTCTGAAAACAGCTCGAGCTGATGAAAGTCCAAATGCCATGCATTTAAACCTGAAAACCCCCATGTGTGTGACAAACGCTGTAAGATCCATGCTGGCCTGTGGCAGAGGGACCTGGAGGTAGCCGTTCCATAAGTCCATCTTACTGAAAACAGTGGAGCCATGGAAATTGCTAGTGAGCTTCTCAGCCGTAGGTAGGGGTACTTATTAGGCATGATGGCTTTGTTGACATCTGTGAGGTCGACACAGAGCTGCAGTCCACCCCCCCCCCCTTTCTTGGCTATCACCAGGTTCAGACACCCACAGCGAGGCGTCGACGGGCTCTATGACGTCCGCTTCCACCAGGCGATGCGGTTCGGCCTCCACCGCGCCACAGAGGACCAGGTGAATACACCGTCAGGGGCTAGATAACAGGGCGGACTGACAGGTCCACAGTGGGATGGTGTACAAAACCTTCCCATTGAACAGTTGTGGCTAGCGGTCAGGCCAGGAGGATGCAACCTGCAGGACATGCAGGCCCCTCGCATCACTCACAGTAAAACCCAGTGCAAGAAACAAGTCTAGGCCCATAATGTTAGCTCCCTAGAACTTGGTGGCAGGCACATTGTTGGTCATACCTGACAGGCAGGCTGGCCACATCCATAATGGAGATGAGACAATGGCTGTAGCCTAACAGGGGTTTAGCCGCT
The DNA here is from genome assembly GCA_030378365.1 of Hybognathus amarus. Lineage (NCBI taxonomy): Eukaryota > Metazoa > Chordata > Actinopteri > Cypriniformes > Leuciscidae > Hybognathus > Hybognathus amarus. The sequence goes on from JAQIUQ010004350.1 coordinate 152,123, forward strand.
GAAATAGTTCAACTTGTTGCAGTTACAACAAGGTTTCCCCAGGGCAGGGTATGACTGATCTCTGGTTGTATGTTTAATGGAGCCACAGTTGCTACAACTCTTACGCCCACTCTCCCTGGGCCCCCTGTCCACTCTATATACATCTAAATGGTCACTCACCCAGTCAACCGCCTCTGCAGTCTCAGTGTGCTGATTTGATGGTGGTGATGATGATGTCACAGGCTCGTGCACAGCGTGGCTGAACTTGCGCGCCTTCATTATGGCCGTTTCCAACTACTTTCCAATTACTAAACCGTCCGCTAGTGTTGTGGAGTCTAGCTCTAGTAAAAATCTCTCCCTCAGTTGGTTACATGACATTTTCTCTATTAACTGGTCAACTATAAGTCCATCCTCCAAATCCCCAAAATCACAAAGTCTAGCCAGCTCACGTAAAGCTGATACATGTTGGACAATGGTCTCAGACGGCTTTTGCGTTCTTTGACAAAACAATGCATCCGATGCATCTTCTGGAGCTGAAGTGGGCCTTCAAGGTGGCCATGGCTGTGACGTACTTATCATCCGATAAGGTGAGCCTGGCGAAGATCCGCTGTTCCTCCTGCCCAAGACAATGGCGCTGGAGCGCCCACTTCCTTGCCTCTGCTAGGTCCCAAAGCTAGCAAATAATCCTCAAACAACGTCACCCATCGAATGTTGTGTTTGTGTAAGACTCAATAATCACACCGTGTGGCTCCGTTCATGCTGCGTTTACTTAACTGACGCAAACCTTACTTTTGTTCACCCTTGCCAGAAAATCACTGCCGTGAGCCTTAAAGGCACCGTAACCTGTCAATCGCAGTGCATAACATAGTCCAACAGGAAACAATACTGAATGTTTTCATACATAACAAGGGTCATTCTGTATCAACTCAACCAGAGGTCACAGGCTCAATTTTTGTCTTTGATATTTATTCCTTTTTTTCTGTAGAAAGGCTTGATATTTTGAATAGAATATCACACACATGAATTCATTCACCTCTGCTGCCGTTTATTTATGTTCAAATAGCTTCAGGGCTTTCTCTTAGTCAAAAAGTACGAGAGCGCTAAAGGGACGTGGTGGTGATTTTTTTTTTTTATCTTTTGCATTCCCTTGCAAAACTTTTGCATTCCCTTGCAAAGATATTTGCGTTTCCAGTGATTCCAGCGATTGTAAAGGGAATATCTAGATCATCATTTAGTCAATAAAATTAGTTACATACTTAATGCCCCATAGGAATCAAGTGACAGAGTCAGGACCACCATTTTTGTCAAGCACAAAGAGTAATGCATGTGTAATGTTTTGCAGTAACTTTTTTCTCTCATTTTTCACAGTGGGATTTAGTTTGTACACTTCGTCCACTCAAACAGATGAGCCAGACCATTTACATGGGAGGAGTACTGGCAGGTGCCATTATGTTGGAAGGGTTATCAGACAGGTAAAGCATCCATCTTTTGTGTACACTGTCAGCGTCTTTGGACAAAAAACAATCACATATGATGGTTTTTTGGAAAGTTAAAAAATTCAAATGATAAACTCATTTGACCAGTTAGATAGAAAAGAACTGATTAAAAAACTGATGCAACTCGATAGTTCTGATTAAACAGTTGATAGAAAACAGGTCGTATACAATAATTTCCCACTATCACAGAAATTTTAATATAGAACTAAATTAAATATTTTTAACAACTAACTTATTGACTAGAAATTTATTTAAAAATGTACAGGTCCCATGAGACAAGTCTACATGAAATTTATATTTTTGCTTTCATTATGAATATAAATATAGACTCTTGAGGTTACCTATAGGAGCGATTCAGAGAGCATAAATATGCTTCCTTTTGGGGCAAATTTAGGCAGCTTTAGGCGATATCTATGTATCCTTATCTCCACCACATCCCAACATTGTTAACAATGTTATGGATTACAAAAAACACAACAGAACCATTTTAAACTGATGAATTGAGATTTCAGATTCAACCCTTTATTGTGTGTTTATATTCTCGTGTAGGTTTGGGCGAAAGGCTATTCTGATTTGGTCATATTTTCAGCTCGCTGTCTTAGGCACATTTACAGCTCTCTCTCCGTCGTACGTGGTGTACTGCATCCTCAGATTCCTGACAGGAATGTCTGTGTCCGGAGTCATTCTCAACGGCGTCTCACTCAGTGAGTGTCTCTCTTCACTGTCATCCAGCATACATTATACAAAAATGATTTACAAAGTAAAAATACAATAAAAAGAATCTCTCAATAAATGAAATAAGGCAATAACTTATTAAAATGTTTAAATTAGAGCTGTGCAAAAATGTATTGCGATTAATCGCATCCAAAATAAAAGTCTGTGTTTACATAATATATTTGTGTGTGCTGTATATAATTTTTTGTATATATAAATACACACATGCATGTATATATTTAAGAAAATGTGTTATTCATATATCATTTTTTTATATTTATATATATATAGATTATGTATTTATATACATATACAGAATTTAAGCGCAAATAATTCTTAAATATATACATGCATGCATAGGTATTTATATATACAAAATAATTATATACAGCACACACAAATATATTATGTAAGACTTTTATTTTGGATGCGATTAATCGCAATTAACTTTTGCACAGCCCTAGTTTAAATGCATATGCTATTTTACAAAAAAACTACAAGGGTAAATGTTGTTCCCTTTTCAATGGAACTTGGTGCAGCATCATGGTGTTGATGCTATGGGAAAGCCTCCAACATTAAATGTTGAATAGGCATCTGACTCAGAGAAGTTAGATATGTGATATGTTCATTGTTTCCGCACACTTCTTTTTATTTCATTTCATTTATTCATTCATTGCTTTAATTGCATTATTTGGGTGTGTAGCTACGCTGCATTGCGAACGTCACAGTTCTGCAAGTGTATCATACTGATCTCCTGAAAGAGATATACTTCCTTTCTGGGGGTTCATCCCTTTCAGGGATGTGTCCAATTCTAGCTGAATATTGTGTCCCAATTCGCCTTTGGCTAAGCTCACACCCTAGAATGTAGATTGACCAATCACAGCGCAGCTTGAGAACGCAGCTCCCACAGAGGTCCGACACTTTTTCACAGTGCTCCATTGACTTTCAACACAGCCGTCTCATATTTTTGGTCTCGGCAGGCTATTATTCGGAAAACAACATCAGCATTCTCCTCCTCACCCTTTACCCCGCTGATCTCCTCCTCTCCCGCTTTCACGATGGTCGCCCGATTGAGGACTATGTAGAGGAATTCCTCAAGACCATTTTTTGGTGTGTATTTTACGATTCCAAAAGTTCCAGCAGCTGCAACAACATGTTCCTTGAGGAGGTATATTGATTTTGTTTTATGGTTGTGTGGATCATCCTATAAAATAGAGGAAGCAGTTCCAGAGTCCGGTTACAGTAAAATAAATTCCTGCATCTCATTTTCAGTGAGAGAAGTCCCTGAGGACCACTCCATTGTTCAGATTCCAGCCCCGAGTCCGCTCCAGTGTCGGCTCCGGCCCCTGAGTCCGCTCCAGTGTCAGCTCCAGCCCCTGAGTCCACTCCAGTGTCAGCTCCGGCCCCTGAGTCCGCTCCAGTGTCAGCTCCAGCCCCTGAGTCCACTCCAGTGTCAGCTCCAGCCCCTGAGTCCGCTCCAGTGTCAGCTCCAGCCCCTGAGTCCGCTCCAGTGTCGGCTCCAGCCCTTGAGTCCGCTCCAGTGTCAGCTCCGGCCCCTGAGTCCGCTCCAGTGTCAGCTCCAGCCCCTGAGTCCGCTCCAGTGTCAGCTCCAGCCCCTGAGTCCACTCCAGTGTCGGCTCCGGCCCCTGAGTCCGCTCCAGTGTCAGCTCCAGCCCCTGAGTCCGCTCCAGTGTCGGCTCCAGCCCCTGAGTCCGCTCCAGTGTCAGCTCCAGCCCCTGAGTCCGCTCCAGTGTCAGCTCCAGCCCTTGAGTCCGCTCCAGTGTCAGCTCCAGCCCCTGAGTCCGCTCCAGTGTCAGCTCCAGCCCCTGAGTCCGCTCCAGTGTCGGCTCCAGCCCCTGAGTCCGCTCCAGTGTCAGCTCCGGCCCCTGAGTCCGCTCCAGTGTCGGCTCCGGCCCCTGAGTCCGCTCCAGTGTCGGCTCCAGCCCCTGAGTCCGCTCCAGTGTCAGCTCCAGCCCCTGAGTCCGCTCCAGTGTCAGCTCCAGCCCCTGAGTCCACTCCAGTGTCGGCTCCGGCCCCTGAGTCCGCTCCAGTGTCAGCTCCAGCCCCTGAGTCCACTCCAGTGTCGGCTCCGGCCCCTGAGTCTGCTCCAGTGTCAGCTCCGGCCCCTGAGTCTGCTCCAGTGTCATCTCCAGCCCCTGAGTCCGCTCCAGTGTCGGCTCCGGCCCCTGAGTCCGCTCCAGTGTCAGCTCCAGCCCCTGAGTCCGCTCCAGTGTCAGCTCCAGCCCCTGAGTCCGCTCCAGTGTCAGCTCCAGCCCCTGAGTCCGCTCCAGTGTCGGCTCCAGCCCCTGAGTCCGCTCCAGTGTCGGCTCCAGCCCTTGAGTCCGCTCCAGTGTCAGCTCCAGCCCCTGAGTCCGCTCCAGTGTCGGCTCCGGCCCCTGAGTCCGCTCCAGTGTCGGCTCCAGCCCCTGAGTCCGCTCCAGTGTCAGCTCCAGCCCCTGAGTCCGCTCCAGCCCCTGAGTCCACTCCAGTGTCGGCTCCGGCCCCTGAGTCCGCTCCAGTGTCAGCTCCAGCCCCTGAGTCCGCTCCAGTGTCGGCTCCGGCCCCTGAGTCTGCTCCAGTGTCAGCTCCAGCCCCTGAGTCCGCTCCAGTGTCAGCTCCAGCCCCTGGAGTCCGCTCCAGTGTCAGCTCCAGCCCCTGAGTCCGCTCCAGTGTCGGCTCCAGCCCTGGAGTCCGCTCCAGTGTCAGCTCCAGCCCCTGAGTCCGCTCCAGTCTCAGCTCCAGCCCTTGAGTCCGCTCCAGTGTCAGCTCCAGCCCTTGAGTCCGCTCCAGTGTCAGCTCCAGCCCCTGTGTCCACTCCAGTGTCACACCTTCCGGGAGAGGGAGTACGGTCACATTCCTTAGTCACTAGTCCAGTCACCACAGAACTACATTTCCCAGCATCCTTCCTGGTTCCCACCTGCACTCACTCAGCCACAGATGCACGTTCTCATTCTTTTTAAAATTTTACCATGTTGGGCTGCGTGTCTAATTTTCTCAAATGCATCAACTCAGAATGCCTAATGCTGATTGCTTGCTTTAATTGCTTGTGTTATATGAGAAAAAGTCACAGCCACAGAGACTGATCAAAGTCCCTTCATCACGGCTCGCAGAGGCTGATCACCTAAACAGATGTCATACCTGCAAACTCCTCAGCAAAAAAAGATTGACAGTGGGCCGGGGGCGGGCATATATAAGCCATTTTTATAAATGTCTTAAGCCTTGTATGTTTTAAATACGTTTTATTAATAAAGGCATAAAACCAGTTTATTTATAGTGCACTGATAGTAGTTTCATATAATTAGTTCATTAATTAAACTAATATAAAGACAAAAAGATTTTGAGATATGTTTGGTAATTTTACCTGAATTTATTTAAAGTTAATTTGCTATATTTCAGATCAATATATTTGTTTTCCTTCATTTTAATTAACCCTAACTGTATTCTCATCAGAATTATCAATAATTCCATATAAAATAATACTACAAACACTTGAAAATAAACAGATTAGTGCTCTGTTTTGAGGACAAGAAATGAAAACCAATGTAACTCTGTAACGGCCACTTAGTGTTCAGTAGTGTTCATGACAGTGTTCATGTTGATATGCCTTTAAGATGACTTCTTCTATGGCGTTTGTTATTGTATGCGTGATGTTGTTATGTGAGCGCGCGCGCGCACGCTCTCAGTGAGAGAATGCTTGCGCAAAGAGGAAGATGACGATCTATCGCGGGTTGTTTTATAATGCGTTTACTCCCACTTTGATTTGTAGCGTTTTACAGAGTGTTTTCTTCAACCTGTTAACAACCGCGCTTTCGACATGTATGTGAACAGTGTGCTTAACTGAAAGAAAGCAACTATAAAAGGACTCGTGGAACTACCAGTTCGTTTGCACTGTCTTTCCTATTCTTCATCTGGGCAGACGTTACAACACACAGACTGTTTCAAACAGGGGTTGGATACATATGTTTTGCTCTTAAAACTGTGTTTTAATGCAAGTATAGGCCTACACAAATATAAGTAAACACTCTGCAGACTGAACGTTGTCCTGTATGAACAAAATGACGGATGTTTTTATGTCTCCACTGTTCGATCGCGCCCTTGTCTCTGTGCACCTAACCCCCCCCTCCACCCCCAAATTAAAAACTCTCTGGTTCTACGTGATTCACGTAAATGACCCAATTGACCAAGAAACGGCGATTTTCGCCAAAAGCGACAAGTTTGCAGGTATGGATGTTCTCAACCCTGTCACCCATCCAGACGATCTCAAGCCAATTGCTTTTCCAGACTGACATGAAGCCAGCTAATCCTACTTATGGTCTCTAGCCAAATGATCTGTCTGGAGTTAGGTTCATCTGCTCGGATATGGTGGTCTTCCCCCACCTTGGAGGTCTTCAGCTCCACTCTTGGGATCTACTGTTCTGCCAGCTCCACCTTGGGAGTCTTAAACTTCCACCCAGCATGATGGATCTTCTACTCTGGATTCTACTCTTGCTCATTCTGTCCTGACTTCTTCCTCCCCAGTTGGATTTATTTTGGCACAAGGTCGCATACTTCCGGGAGGGGGGAGTACAGTCACAATCCTTAGTCACTAGTCCAGTCACCACAGAACTACATTTCCCAGCATCCCTCCTGGTTCCCACCTGCACTCAGTCAGCCACAGAGGCACGTTCTCATTCTTTTAATTTTTACCATGTTGGGCTGCGTGTCTATTTTTCTCAGCTCAGAATTTAGAATGCCTAATGCTGATTGCTTGCTTTAATTGCTTGTGTTATATGAGAAAATATATAATTTTTGTCTACCTAAAGTTGTGGATTTAATGCAGGTGTGGTTCAGGTATGGAATAAATTAGTTTAATGGTGTTGGTATTAATTTTTCCCATAACGTCAACACCAGGACACAGCATTGAATTCCCTTATCTCAGGCTACATATGTAACTCGGTTCCCTAAGAAGGGAACTAGATGCTGTCACATTGCCATAGTTCTGACATGTCTACATAATCGGATCTCCGTTAACCAAATAGAATTGGCGTTTTCACACATGCCTCAGACATCAGCCATGCTGGAGGTGTTCCCATAGCATCAGCACTGTGTTGTAGCATCTCAATTCCTTTTCAGGGAAGGGTGTTAAATGCGTAACCTGAGATGTTTTTAGTCCTGGTCCTGTTGACCTACCGCTATGCACACTTTACATATATCCCCTATTTAACACACCCGAATCAGATCATCAGCTGATTAGTTGGGAGCTCCATGGACTGAACTGAGTGTGTCAGATAGAAAATGCGTAGAGTGGTGTGTCCCCAAGATCAGGATTGAAAACTGCTGGGTAAAAGACTTAATATATGATTTAATATCAGCATTGAGCTGACTGCACTGACACTATTGGATGAAAATAAAACTGAATTGAGCAGTGAAGCTACTTTTAAAAATTACATATTGTATAAAGCTCTATATAAATAAATGTGAATTGACTCAAAATGTTTGTATATATTGTAAAAGTAAGCAATAAGGTACCGAGAGGCTGTGCTGTATCATGAATAAGTAACGGCACGACGCAAAGTGGAGTAACCCCTTCAGCCGTTATGTATTCACGATACAGCACTTGCCTGGAGATACCTTATTGCTTTTATGAAAACGGTTACCACACAATAAAAATATTAAAGTAAAAAAAAATAATAATAAATAGCAGTGTTGCGCAGTGATAAATAGAACCGTTGGGTAAAGCGGTCATCCCATCAAACACAGAACGTTCCCCTCAGCGTTCCCGAATGGTTCCATGAGGTTATTTTTTTGGGAACCAAACAAGAACTTTCAGAGGAACGTTCCATGTAGGTTATTTTTAGGTTCCATTTTTATAATGTAAGGAGAGATGTTCCGGAAACGTTCCCTTAACCTTAAGGGAAAGTTCTAGGAACGTTCTCAGAAACCAAAAACTAACGTTCCCAGAACCTAAATTTCTTTGCTGGGATAACCGTGTTTTATCATGAATAATCAGAATCAAGGATTGGAACTAACCATTTTATAAAGCTCTATAAGTAAATGTTACTCGACTTGACTTGAAATTTTTGTGTTCTCAGAGGTGGAGTGGATTCCCACTAAGACTCGAACTCTGGTGGGCACCTTATCATCTTTCTTCTTCACATTTGGTCAGATGCTTCTAGCTGGAATTGCATACAGTTTGAAAGACTGGCGTAAAATACAACTGGCTGTCTGTGTCCCTTTCTTCATCTTCTTTTTGTACAGCTGGTGAGAGATTATTCACATAACCTTTTGGTTCTGAATAACTTTACTGATGTTTGTGACTAACTGGAATTATTAGAACAACCTATGCTCACTGAAAAAAATGCCTGCATTTTCTGACATTTCTGCAAAATTATATATAAAAGATTTTGTTGAATGTTAAAAATCAATAAACAAATTTCATTAAATTTGCTATCGCAGGCACACACCAATTCTGAAAATGTAGGGTTTAAATCTGTGTTTCTTACTTGTAAATATGACATTGTGGTGCCATTCATGCATTCAACTCATTTGATCTTTTCAACATCATTTGAATGCATCATGAATCAGCAGAACCAGGACTGAAATCCATAAGAAACACTATTGCTGAATTACTACAAATAAACTGAATTAAATGTCAAGAGGTACACGGTAAAAATAGCACAGTAAACTACTGGCAGTAGTAGTTCCAGAAGTGAACTTTATAAATCTCTAATGATCTTGAGATTGTGCACGGCTGAATGGTTTCTGATCTCCACATTGTAAAAGCCACCTAATTAATGCCATTGACATTAGAGCACCAGTCAACGTCCAAATCCAAATACCTGCAGTACTCCGACTCTCGGCCACAAGGGAAAAGTGCGTACGTCTGTCCGAACCCTGTCATCAGTGCTAAGCACTTTTTCTCATCAAAAACCATTTTTTAATAATGCCATTACCAGTAAACATTTATTAACAGCTCAGCAAGCATAATATGATATCAAGTTTTTTGGCGTAGGCCCCGTCCGTAGTTCGCATTCCGAGGGTACGGAATCTGCATGTCCTGCCTGAAGACGAAGGCAGTGGCGCAGCGGGACCATCCTGGTGGTGGTGTTGGGGAGGGTGGAGGAGAAGGGACATCTTGGCGTCAGCATCTGCAAACTCAAACTTGTGTAAGTTTCGACCTTTAATACTACGAGTATTTAGAGCACGACTGGATATGGTGAAGGTAAACGGTGACGTAATTATCTGATTCTTCCCGGGCAGAACTTACACAAAAGCTGCATTTCCACAAAAAGTATAAATTTATTAGGATGGAAAAAGTAATTAAATTATGGATCCATGGAATATAATATGACGATGTATGAGCGTCAAGGCGGCACCCGTGCCATCATCCAATGATTGTCGTGATTCTATATGGGCTTCAGACAATTGGTACACTTACTCTGACGCGTAACATTACACGTGAAATGCAGCCAAACCTTGGATCGTTTGGTCTTCGGCATCTTCATTAATCCCCTCGCTATCAGACGTTCATATTGATAATGGCTCCCTGATGCCCGCAAATTAGTTAAAATCTCGAGTGAGTGAGCAAGAGTCCAAACCATATAGTGTGCGCACGAGGGAGAGGGAGAGAGCGAGAGTCTTTGTGTGTGTGCGCCTCATGACACAGAGACTCAGGCAGGGGCGGAGTGGGACCAAAAAATCTCGTAGACCACACGGCCCTCGCCGCCGGCACGATTTATAATAGCCGATAGCATTTACAGTTTTACTGATTTAAAGGTTGTGTAGGTCAGAATTGAAAAAAAACTTTTTTTCCAAATTTCTTTTAAACTTTCTGTATATATCAATGCATAATTAAAATCTAAGTACTCTGAAAAAGAAAAGACTGTTTTAAAGACAGCTCATTATTTCCATTCACTTCACCCCCTCCCTTCTTGGCTCCTTCCAAAGCCACGCCCCCAAAACACATGAACGCGCAACTCCGACAGCTGAGCTGAAGACGCATTATTTACCTCAGACGAGCGGAGAGGGAGGAAGAAGTGCATGTAGTGACATCATGTCAGAAACACATGTAAATAAAAAATCTAACTATCATTATGAAGATAAACAAATAAGTTGGATTTTATTACTCTCTATCAAGCTAGCATATTGATATTGGTAAAGCTTACAACATTGATTCGCTAACGAGCTAGTTAGTTATCTATAAGGCAAAGCTAAAAGCAGGTTGCATGATACACGTTTTTCCATTGCCATCATTTACACTGTGATGAAGAGGAATTTCATGTAAGATTCATTACATATATATGGTGTTCTGCATGTCAGAGTTTGCTTGATTAAAGCATTGTTGATTCTGATGAGGACTACACACCCGAGACAAGTAAGTTACCCATAGACAGTATAAGACAGCAAGTACCGCATCGTCAGCTCGAGGACAGATCTGTGGTCGAGGGTGAAGCAGAGGATTTTGCTATTAGGGTCAGAGGAAGTAGAGGCCGAGGACGGGGTAGTCGAAGTGCAGGGCAAGGAGCACTTTTTAGACAAGAAGACCTGCGTCGAGATTTTGCATCTTCAAGCTCAAACAAGCACGCGAACAGGTACGATCTGGATACGCGCAAGTGGGCAGGTCCTGTGTGGCAAAAGGGTGGTTGCCATGGTTGCGAGAGAGTGACAGTCGCGCTAAAGCCAATTGTTTCATCCCATTGATTCGCCCCGGTTCGAACTAATGAGCTGCGTTTAGTGCAGATTAAACGGTTCTAGAGTCACTCTGATTTTTATACTCTTTTTTTTTCAGAGTACTTAGATTTTAATTATGCATTGATATATATAGAAAGTTTAAACAAATTTGGTAAAACGTTTTTAAAAAATTCTGACCTTCAATACCTTTAAAAGGAACTTTGTTGTACTATGCTGGAGTAAAGTTCATAAATGGTCGTTCTTTCCCATAGGAATGTCTAAAACTATGTTGGGTGGACTGTGCCTCTAGGGGGTTCGGGGGCATGCTCCACCGCAAGAAAATTTTGGACATTTTAAGGTTAAATGCACCAATCTCGTGCTCTCTGAGAGATCAAAATTAAGAGCTTCAACCCATGAACTGCTCGTTGAACAAAGAAAAAGCATTAAATTGTACCAGGACAATAAAGAGGGCTCAAACATCTTTTTAGTTATGAGAGTCTCAGTCTGCATTACACTATCAATGGTGTTTTAGGATGCCAAACAATTATTATAATAATGATTTATAATTATATTATGACGTACTGTAAAATCAATTTAGCCTATAAATGTACTATGTAAATGAAAATGAGTATTTCAAAAGTATATTTTAACCTACATTACACTATACTATAGGAAAATTAAAATACTTTTTTCCTAATTTCTTCACTTGCAAGAAATAAACCCTTGAGCTTTTATTTATAGGAGAAAACACCAGATGACCATGATCGCGTGAGCAAAGTAATTCCGCAGCACAAACAGGATGCTATTCTAATGTCAGTTATTATAATGGCACAACGCCATATCATGGTTTCAATTTTAGTTTGTTAGCAAAATAACGCTAGAGACCTTAATGTTAGGTTTTACATTTTACATCTTTACATGTGTTGAACACGAGTTCGAATCCGCCTTTAAAATGTATTTATTTCGAATCAGCAAAAGGCGGATTCGAACTCGCGTCAGCGCATCAAAAGCTGCTTTCAGGCACTTCACGTCCTACGACCAACGCTACAGAAGCTGTTTCATGACGGGCGTCTTTTTGCTGTAAAGACAGGCACTTAGTGCAAATACATGCTCCGTTATAGAAAATGTAAAAAAAAAAAATGTTTTCTTCCCCTAGCTTGGGCCGCAAGTGCACATGGCGAACTTCCAATAAATACATTTTATCAGACCGGCCCTCGCGGCCTCGAAACACTACCGGCCACACGGAAAACTCCGAGCTCTCCCGATTGCCACTCCGCTACTGGACTCGGGTACTGAAATTTTGTTCTTATTCGGTCTGGTTATTACCGTTTACGTCGGAACTCGGTTCCTATTGGCACCACGTTTCGGTACCCAACTCTATCCATAATGCATCCATCCGCGTATTCAGTACCTTCGTCCTTATTTTCAAAAAGTTTCTGCCGGTGAAATCAAACACATTGGGACTGATCTGTGATTGGTCTGTTAGCGCATTAGGTCCAACCCCCTATGGGCGGGTTTGAAAGGGTGGGAACTAGTGCTTGTAGTCTTTACAGAAATCCCCACTCTGACACTTCCTCCTACAATGACGTAAAATGATGATAGGAGGAAGTGAAAAGGAAAATAACAATTTCTCTCGTCTCAGGGGAAAATGAGAAAGTGTTGCACGACCATTCAATAGTATGACTGGATTTCTAACAATGGAAATCTTAATGCAAATGGGTGGACTGACCCTTGAAAGTTGTTGTTGTTATATATTTGTAACGTTAGATATTATAGGTAATTTGAAACCCAATACTTACATTTAAAATTATAATCTGGCACTTTCTCTCAAAAAAATCCAGTTGACGAGGTTCGAAAACCACTGGCCTGATTACAATGCTAAGTACAGAGGTCATCTTTAAACTTGTCATTTTTCATTCTGTACAGAAAATGACAGTGTGATTGTGTTGATTCTTTTTTATTTTTGTGAATAGGTCACCAGTGTGTTTAAAATGTGTGTAGACTTATTAGAACTATTCTGCACACTGTAAAAATAATGTAGCATTCATTAACTAACTGAGAAAAATGTCTCCATGTCAAAGGTGGTTCTCTGAATCTGCTCGCTGGCTGGTGCTGAATGGCCGGTCTGAGGAGGCACTGAAGCATCTCCACTACGTAGCGAAAATCAACGGCAAGCCCGAGATGGCAGAAAAGATCACTTTAGAGGTTTCACATCAGCCTTTCGTGTCTGTCATAGTTAAACACTATACTTATCGAAGGTTTAGGGTTGTTTTTTAAATTTATATTTATTCATGTGAAAACAAAGTCATCATTACTCCAGTCTTGAGTGTCAAAAATCCTCTAGAAATCATTCTAATATGCTGATTTGGCGCTTTTACTATTTTCCATTATTATTATTATTATTATTATTATTTCAGTTGAAAAAGGTTGTCCTGCTTAGAATTTATTTTCAGGATTATTTGATGAATATAAAGTTCAAAGTTTGATGAATATAAAGTTAATATTTATTTATTAGAATATTTATAACAATGTGCATATTTAATTTTGTTCAATTTAATACATCCTTGCTGAAGTTGCTTTTAAAAAAAATGAACCCAAACTTTTGAACAGCAGTGTTTGTGTGCTTCATGTATGCTGATGTTTAGGTGCTGGAGTCACACATGCAAAAAGAAGTTCAGTCTAGTAAGAAAGTGTATACTGCGCTCTGATCTCCTGAGAACACCAAACATGAGGAAGATATCCATGTGCCTTATGGTCGTCTGGTAAGAATCAATTTGATCATGTCAATGTTTTAATCTCTGTATGCAAGATATATGGATGGTGGTTACGCCTCTTCTTTATGTATAAATATAAATACATAAATATACATTAAGTGTATAAAAATCAATAATAAACATGACTACTGTTATTCCTCACAGGTTTTCGACTTAGCTTTGCATATTATGGACTGGCCATGGACCTGCAGAAGTTTGGGGTGAACATATATCTAATGCAGATCATCTTTGGGGCGGTGAGATTTTCCCGCTAAACTGGTTGCTCTTCTTATGTCTGAGCTTTCTGGTCGACGTTCTGACCCAAGGCTTGTGTCTCCTTGTGTCAGCATCTATAATATTTGCCAACATTTTTGTTCCTACAGGTAAGACAATAACTTTATTGTAATATGATGCCATTGACGCTACAATCATTCACCTAATGAAACAGTTAATCCCCTAATGTGAAGACACAGATTTTATGAATGATAATTATAAAATTTAATAAACCCTACTCCTGGAGGGATACCTTGCTACTGGCTTCCAGTTCCAACCCTGCTCAGACATAGTTGGATTTGGGTTTCAAGTAATCCTGAGCACATTAAAGGTACAATACGTAAGAATTTTGTAATAAAATATCCAAAAATCACATATTTCCTGCAGTTGTGTACTTACAGTATTCCAAAAGTCGTCCGTGACTAACTTGGACTCGACAGAGCTTCACGAGTCACGACTTGACAGCTTTATTAGACAGTTGAGGAAATGCACAAAAAACAAATCAATGTAATATAACGTTAGCTCAACATGATGAAATGTTAGAATACGGTCAATATGTTATTCTAACGATGATCTAGCTTACTGCTAGTTTCTGTAAATCAAACGAACTAACACGTTGTATAACATCACTTAAATTATGTACACATGGAAATTATGACCTCTTGTGGCAAAAGAAACCTACATATTGTGCCTTTAACCCTTTGGTGATCTTCAGTCATTTTTGACCGAAACTAATTTAGTTAACAAAAAATAAAAAAATTAAAAAATAAAAATCATGGACTAGAGGTCTAGGAGAAAAAAAATTATTCTGTATTCCTCGCATTCAACAATGACCAGATTGGAAATTAATGGGAGTTTAATGCGAATTTCATCTAGTGGAAAGTTTTGGTACTGCACCCAAACAAAATCTCTCAATTTTTGAGATATCAACCTCAGATTTGGAAGACAACTTTTTTAGACTTCTTTAGTACAACATGTTTTGGAAAATATATTTTATATAAAAATGTAAAACAGAATTTTTGTACATTTTTCATAACCATAAACTTCTATAACTTTTTTTTAAACATTTTCCACCTTTTTTTAACTTTTTTTATTTTACAAAAAATATGCCAAGTGTTTTCAAAAAGAGACCAAACTAGAGACAACTTTATCACAAGATTTATGACTGGTCAATGCTCAATGCTGGTTACTGGCAATAAATGGATTATAACTAGAGCATAAATATAATAGTACACACTTCTCGACAAATCAGAGCTGTTTTGGTAGCACGTATTAAGCAGCTGCTTTTAATAAAGTGGCTAATCAGTGCAATAGACAAATTCAGCCGTATACTATTTAGTGCTGAAATTTATCAGAGGTGTAACTGGTTATTGAGTACCTTTGAATGTACAGTACACATCATCTGTTCTGCTTTAGCACCCCATTCACTAAAAAAATTAAGCTGATCAGGCAATGGCGCAAATATGCCCCCACAAAATCAATGCTGAATGCCAAGCAAAAATTCAGAAAGTGCAAATCCAGAAAACAAATCAAGTCCATTTTTATTAGTTCCCAAGGAACAAGATTTGGCAAAAAGTTTTGTTAAATGTCTTTTGTCATGTGATAACACAAGCTAGAATATCACACACAGGTGTGTCTAATCTTGCACTGACTGCTAATGAAGCTGTTTGTCATTGCAGATATGCAGTTTACGAGGACAGCGCTTGCCGTTCTTGGGAAGGGCTTCACGTCATCGTCCTTTACTTGTGTCTACTTATTTACTGGGAGAGCTTTACCCTACTGTCATCAGGTCAGAATCCAGTCTGAAGCATCCAAATGTTATAGTTTTGTTTAAACCATTAAGCTATTTGCAACTATGTACAATAAAGTAACATGGAATCTTGCACACCATAATAGCATTACATATGAATATAGTAGGCTATTCATTCAGTATCATGGTGTACAGTATGGATATTATAGTCCTAATATATAAGTGACACAGTATAGTAGAATTGTCTTGGTTTACAAACAAGCACAAGTCTTGAAAGTAAAACCAAAGTGTATTGATCGCCCCCTGGTGGTTGGTCCAAGTATAGGTCATGAACCTGCCCTCCTCTGAAGTCTAATGGGATGTGATGGAAACTGAAACATTTCAAATTACACTTCAAATAATTTTTTTCCAAAGGGGTTTTCTGTCATTTTCATTAGTTTTTATCACACTGATGCAAGTTTAAGTGTTTTTTTTTTAATAAGTTTGGTCTTAGTTAGTTATTTGATGCTATAAAAACAGGAATGTGATGCCATGATTGACAGCTGTGATTGAGAGCTTCTCTAAACAAAGTAGTCCCTAAACTTTTTAGGGGATTTCCGGGAGGAGATTGGTGCTTCAACTTTAATTTCTACATGCCCATAACTGTTTATTTCACACTGACACAATGAGTTGCTTGGCAGTAAACTTTACTAACCGTTTCTGCGAGACGGTGGATCTCAACTTCATGCTCACTACTCGGGTCCTGCGATCACTACTGCACATACTCAGGGTCCCAAATCAGGCGCAAGATGTCAGTGCCATATTAAGACCCTCCCAGCTTCACTTTCACCATTGGAAGAGAGTGAAGGTGCTCATTCATATTATTTTACAGTCTATTGTTACAAATGTGAGTCTAGTTCCCTGAGAAGGAGAAAAAGACCCTGCGTCCTGAGGGAGCTTTTTAAGTCTGAAGCACACGTCTAAACGAACATCGGTCACATTAGTGACGTCATAGGCTCCCGCCGGCCACAGTATAAAAGGGATGCCTGTAGCACTCGTCAATGACGTTTTTTGTCTCAATGAGATATGGACAGGCATACCTGAAACATGGCAACGAGGTGCAGTGTCTTGTTTCCCTTCTCAAGGGACCAGGGGTTATATTTGTAACAGAGATGTTACCTTTCGAATGAAAACCTGCACTGCGTCCTAAGATGCTTTTGGGGAACAAATACCATCCGACACCGCAATGCTGAAGGAATTAATGCTTTAACAGCTGGCATTAAGGATGCATCTAAAAACTGAAAAATGCTGCCATTCGGAGGACACATTCCATGGTATAAAGACATCAAGGCACGTCTGAATCAAAAGTTAGCTTCAGTTGCTGTCTCAGAAGATCCCTTGCATCTGATCGAGTTTTCTGTAAGTTCTGAAAGTTGAAAATCCCAAAGTTGCGGTTGGTATTTAGTTTGTGTTTAAACGCAAGTTTTTGAACATTGTTTTTCCATTTTTAAATAATTTCTAGTGAGAAATGACTATTGTAGTCATTATCTATTCACTTAGTTTTCATTAAAGCTTGCTCTATTTTGCTTTAGATCACTAAACTGTCAGAAGTCTGTCAGAAACGTCAGTTTTGTGAGTTACCTTAGTGAGCAAACGCTGCAGTCATTGGGAACAAGTCACTGCCTAGATTTTCAGATTTAGCCAAAGTCTTAGACTGATATGCACCAGTGCTGTTGTGACTATAACCAATGGACAGAAACCCCGGCTACGTACCCCACGGGCAGAGCTCAGGGCCTGGTATTCTCTACAAATACCTTCAAAGTAATCTGGCCTAGGATAAACACACATAATCGCTTTTCAGCGTGTTTATGAACGCTGTTGACTTAACGTTACATTACTGTATAAATATATGACCTACCCCAACCCCATCCCTAAACCTACCCGTCACTGGGGTTAATAGCATTTATGAGTCTTCCCCTACCATCCTAAGAAAAAATATCACTCCCCAGATGTAGATTTTTGCTTCGTTTCGCTTAGACATTTAACGGTGTGTACATACACGCGGGATTACTCGGACATTTAACGGCGTTGACATACACGCATACACGTGGATAGCTCAAAATGCGTATAGATAACACACGCCACTTGACTTGAAAGTGGCGTGTATGTTTGACGCAAAACTCATGATTTCATGTTTTCTTTAACCTGATTCTCCATGAGTGCAACCAATCACAACTATCGCCTTTTGCCAGCCTTTGGCCTGCCCAGTTTCTCGCTGACGATTGGTAATAGTTGATAAATTAAACTTTTCCCAAAACCTGTCACGAGTAGGGCTACAACATCACCTCCATTCAAACACTCTTCTTGTTCGGCCCGACTGTTTTCATGCCGGAGGAAAACTGAGAGAATAGGTCGCTATCTCAGACTGAGTACAGAAGCGAATTTAAATTGAGTTCGAAGTCAGGCTAACTCTCCACACCACTTCCTCTGATAAATTACAGGCTTTTTGTACTTTTATTTAGCCCAACCACACATTGGTGGGTGGAGTTAGTGTAAATAGCTTCTACCAACAAGGAGGACAATTTGCGCTTGGTGTAAATAAACACTAAAAAATTGAATTCCATTGTGTAAGTTAAGCGACAAACCACCAAAGCTCGTGTAACCTCTTCATTGTTACTCCAGTTTTCATGTTTGTTCCACAGGCAGACTGGCATGGGCTTTGTCTCCACTATGTCAAGAATAGGATCCATGGCTGCCCCTGCAGTCCTGATCTTGGATGAGATTATGCCGGCTCTGCCTAGCATTATATACGGGGATGCCGCTGTAATTGCTGGTTTAATAGCCTTTTTGCTCCCAGAAACCCTCAACATTCCTCTGCCTGATACCATGGAGGATGTAGAGGAGAAATGGTAATGCCAGCTGTTCACATGATCAGTCTCGATAATAAATCAGAAGTATCGGTTTCACGACCTCGTATAACACTGTACTGTACATTTCTCTCATACAGGGAAAAGCAAAATCTTCAAGAACAGACACAGAGTGAATCGCTGGCCTTAAAGGACATCAAACAAGATGGAGGAGAATATGAAGAGAACAAGTCTACTCACCTCCATCCACTGTCAGAGAATCCAGTTCAAATAAAGGAATAGTTATTATACACTGAGACAAACATTCAGAGACTGTTGATGTTGGCTGTCTCAATCTATACCAATAAATGGAAATTGAGAATGAATTTCTGATTGAAAGCAGCTGATTCCTTTAAAAGTGAAGTGATGTATACATTACATAACGCACTCATTGTTATTCTCCAAAAATGCATAGGTAATTTATGTGACAATAGCAGTGATAAACAGAGTCATTTTTCACCTGATAATCTTTAATTGTCTTCTGTTTTTCCCTTTGACATTGTTGAAAAATCATGAGAAGTTGAAGTTAATGCATAATTGCAGGGATTGATTTTGTTCAGATTTTTAAAGGTACGGCTAAGTGAGAAGTCTTCTGTTATTATAGAGTAAAGCAATTATGCTTAGTAATACCTTCTGGATGATTATTTAAAATGTGAGTAATGAAGGATCTGCAGTCATTAAATTATGTGAAACTTATGATGCAGAATGATTACTGCTCTGTTTTGTATTGTATTGTAACTAAATGTTGGTTTACAATAAAGCTCAGTTCATTAGCTAATGCATTATCATGAACTAAAATTGAGCCACACTTTTTCAGCATTTAATATTGTAGGTTAGTGGTAATTTATATATATATATATATATATATATATATATATATATATATATATATATATATATATATATATATATATATATATATATATATATATATATATATATATATATATATATATACCGTAATTCCTCAAATAAAAGCCGGGGCCTTTATTTACCTAAACTGCAGAAAGTACCAGGCTTTTATTTGAAGCAGGCTTTTATTAGAGGCAGGCCTTTATTTAAAAAAAGACAGTTATACTAGCAGCACTAAATTATATCTGTGTTACTGTAAGACTTAAATGTAGCACATTATATTAAAAAGATTAATCCTGATGTTATATTTGAATATTTCACTGTTAATTCATCAGTATATTGTGTTAAAGTGGATGTTGTTGGAAGGACTTTTATTATGACGGGGTACAGAGAGGAGAAGGGGAGAGCGGAAGAGAAGGAGTTAATAAAGTGAGAAAAAGAGCTTGTCCGTGTCCGAGGGTTTATTTGATATATTACTAAAGTTATCTTTAGATTAAAGCCCCGAAAACACCCACAATCAAGTATTACACTACATCTATTTCTACCATCCATTGGCTGTACGTTACGATGAACTTGAATGCACCCCACACAGCAAAGGAGTCCGTGGCGGACCCGCCCTCAAGCCTCCAGATCCGCCTGACTGTCAGATTCGTTTACATTCAGGGGATGTTTACACCTGGCCACTTCTTGCGTTTTCTCAGATCGGAAAGCTATCTGATTTATCAAAACAATTCTACTTAAATCTGCTCACAAATGCGTTTTCGTAAAACGGATATAAATCGCGCTATATGCAGATTTAATGGAGTTCACGTCACCGAAAGCAACAGATATGAGCTGCTGCATTTTGATAGAGTCGGCCGATGGACATGAGAGAAAGTCGCGAGGCCGGTGGTGCGATTGCTAATGAGCAGCACCTGTGAAGCACACCGGTCTCGATCATCCACTCCAGTCGTTCCCCTTATGCCTCCGCTCCTCCATGAGAGATGCGAGACCGGTGTGCTTTACAAGTGCTGCTCATTAGCAATCGCACCACCGGCCTCGCGACTTTCTCTCACGTCCCTCGGCCGTCCTGCTCACCACAGAAAGGCATTCAGGAGATTATCCACACTAATTTTCCCCAGTCTTAATTTGATACTCGGCCTTTATTTGTCCGCGTTGATCACGCACCCGGCCACTATCAGAGGCCCGGTTTTTATTTTGAATACCGGTTTTTATTTCGAGGAATTACGGTATACACACATATATATATATATATATATATATATTATTATTATTATTAATTTATGTTAATTCATGAATCTGTAAAATGCTTGAATCTGATTCTAAGGAGTGCAAATATTTAAAGTAGTTCCAGGCAGGTCTCGACCACATTACAGTTCCATATATCCCTTAACCAAATGAATTCACTTATTTCAAAGATCCTTACAACTGACAGCAGCAATATAACAAAAAAAAAACAACACTGACCAAGCAAATAAATAGTAAACTATAGGATAAAAACGACAAATTATTTACCCCAAAAATAAGTTTTTATTATGTATGGAAAGCACATACTTGTCACGTATCTAGTCACCACAACAGCTCTGTCACGTCTAACACACTAAACCTCCCAGCATCCCTCACCGTTTACCACCTGCACACCATCAGCAATCACCTAATTACATCAGCACCTGCACCTCATCCTCAGTGCTTCTGCAAATAAACCTGTTGATTACTTTACCTGTGAATCCTTCTGTTTCATGACAGAAGATCAAACCCTAAACATAAAGTATGGGCGTTTCATGCAGTCCATCAAAACCCAACAGATCGTCAGATAAACTGTTTCCAGGATGGCTGCCAATCGAAGATTGTGAAAAAAAGTTCCTAGAAATTTCACACCAGGTCAACTGGACAGATTACGGTCCTAAAGAACGCTGCCCTTCCAGAGTCTCGCTCCATCAGAGCCGCTGTCCTTCCCAGAGTCTTGTCCCGTCGAGGAGACCGCTCTTCCAGAGTCTCGTGCCGTCGAGGAGACCGTCACCATCGTCCCCATGAGGAGACTGCTCTTCCAGAGTCTCGCCCCGGCGAGGAAACCGCCGCCCTTCCAGAGTTCGCGTCCCTTCGGAGAAGACCGCTGCCCTTCCAGAGTCTCGCCCGTCAAGACCGCGCGCCTTCCAGAGTCTCGTGCCGTCGAAGAGAACCGCCGCCCTTCCAGAGTCTCGTGCCGTCGGGGAGACTGCTACTTCCAGAAGTCCGCGTCCCGCCGGCAGTACCGCCGCCCTTCCAGTCTCGTCCGTCGGGGAGACTGCTGCTTCCAGAGTCTCGTCGCCGTCGGAGAACCGCCGCCCTCCCAGGGTCTCGTCGCCGTCGGAGACCGCCGCCCTGCCAGGGTCTCGTGCCGTCGAGGAGACCGCCGCCTCCAGCTCCGCCGAGGAGACCGCCTCTCAGGGTCTCCCCGTGGAGGAGACCGCCGCCCTCCCCAGGGTCTCGTGCCGTCGAGGAGACCGCCGCCTCCCAGGGTCTCGTCCCGTGGAGGAGACCGCCGCCCTCCCAGGGTCTCGTCCCGTCGAGGAGACCGGCGCCTCCCAGGGTCTCGTGCCGTCGGAGGACCGCCGCCTCCCAGGGTCTCCGTGCCGTGGAGAGACCGCCGCCTCCCCAGGGTCTCGTGCCGTGGAGGAGACCGCCGCCTTCCCAGGGTCTCGTGCCGTGGAGGAGACCGCCGCCCTCCAGGGTCTCGTGCCGTCGAGGAGACGCCGCCGCCTTCCGAGGAGCCTCGTCTCGTCCAGGAGACCCGCCGCCCTGCCCAGGGTCTCGTGCCGTCGGAGGAACCCGCCGCCTTGCCAGGGGTCTCGTCCCGTCGGAGAGACTCGCCGCCTTCCAGGTCTCGTGCCGTGGAGGAGAACCGCCGCCCTTCCAGGTCTCGTCGTGCAGTAGGAGACCGCCGCCCTTCCAGGTCTCGTCTCGCCGTGAGGAGAACCGCCGCCTTCCAGGGTCTGCGTGCCGTCGAGAGACCGCCGCCCTCCAGGGTCTCGTGCCGTCGGAGACCCGCCGCCTTCCAGGTCTCGTGCCCGTGGAGGAGACCGCCGCCCTTCCAGGTCTCGTGCCGTGAGGAGACCGCCGCCCTTCCAGGTCTCGTGCCGTCGAGGAGACCGCCGCCTTGCCAGGTCTGGTCCGTCGGGAGAGACCGCCGCCCTTCCAGGGTCTAATGCCGTCGAGGAGACCGCCGCCCTTCCAGGGTCTCGTGCGTGGAGCAGACCGGCGCCCTTCCCAGGGTCTCGATGCCGTCGGAGAGACCGCCGCCTTCCAGGTCTCGTCCCGTCGGAGAACCGCCGCCCTTCCAGGTCTCGTCCCGTCAGGAGAACCGCCGCGCCTTCCAGGGTCTCGTCCCGTCGGAGGAGACCGCCGCGCCTTCCAGGGTCTCATGCCGTCGAGAACCGCCGCCCTTCCAGGGTCTGCGTGCCAGTGAAGACCGCCGCCTTCCAGGGTCTCGTGCCGTCGGGAGACCGCCGCCCTTCCAGGGTCTCGTCCCGTGGAGAGACCGCCGCCCTTCCAGGGTCTCGTGCCGTGGAGGAGACCGCCGCCTTCCAGGGTCTCGCGCCAGGGTGAGAGCAGGCCGCCCTCCAGGTCTAGTGCGGGAGAGAGACCGCCGCCCTTCGCAGGGTCTCGTGCCGTCGAGGAGACCGCCGCCCTTCCAGGGTCTCGTGCCGTCGAGGAGACCGCCGCCTTCCAGGGTCTCGTCGCCGTCGAGGAGACCGCCGCCTTCCAGGGTCTCGTCCGTGGAGAGACCGCCGCCCTTCCAGGGTCTCGTCGCCGTGGAGGAGACCGCCGCCCTTTCCAGGTCTGCGTCCCGTGGAGAGACCGCCGCCCTTCCAGGGTCTCATCCGTCTGGAGAGACCGCCGCCCTTCCAGGGTCTCGTGCCGTCGGAGGAGACCGCCGCCCTTCCAGGGTCTCGTGCCGTCGGAGGAGAGCCGCCGCCCTTCCAGGGTCTCAGTGCCGTCGAGGAGGAGACCGCCGCCCTTGCAGGGTCTGGTCCGTGCCGTCGAGGAGACCGCCGCCCTTCCAGGTCTCGTCCGTGCGAGGAGACCGCCGCCCTTCCAGGTCTCGTGCCCGTGCGAGGAGACCGCCGCCCTTCCAGGTCTCGCCCGTGGAGACTGCGCCCTCCACCCGTCCCGTGAGGAGACCGCCGCCTTGCAGGGTCTCGATGCCCCGTGAGGAGACCGCCGCCCTTCCAGGGTCTCATGCCGTAGGAGAACCGCCGCCCTTGCCAGGGTCTGATCGCCGTGGAGGAGACCGCCGCGCCTTCCAGGGTCTCGTCGCCCGTCAGGAGAACCGCCGCCCCTTCCCAGGTCTGCCGTGCGAGGAGACCGCCGCCCTTCCAGGGTCTCGTCCCGTTGAGGAGACCGCCGCCCTTCCAGGTCTCGTGCCCGTCGGAGAGACCGCCGCCCTTGCCAGGGTCTCGTGCCGTCGAGGAGACCGCCGCCCTTGCAGGGTCTCGTGCCGTCGGAGGAGACCGCCGCCTTCCAGGGTCTCCGGTGCCGTCGAGGAGACCGCCGCCCTTCCAGGGTCTGGTCCGTGAGACCGCGCCTTCCAGTCTCGTGCCGTCGAGGAGACCGCCGCCCTTCCAGGGTCTCGTCCCGTGGAGGAGACCGCCGCCCTTCCAGGGTCTTCCGATGCCGTGGAGGAGACCGCCGCCCTCCAGGGTCTCGTGCCGTCGAGGGAGACCGCCGCCCTTCCCAGGGTCTCGTCCCGTCGGAGAGACCGCCGCCCTTGCAGGGTCTCGTGCCGTCGAGGAGACCGCCGCCCTTCCAGTCTCGTGCCGTCCGTGAGGAGACCGCCGCCTTCCAGGTCTCGTCCCGTGAGAGACTCGCCGCCTTCGCAGGGTCTCGTACCGATCGAGAGAGACCGCCGCCTTCCAGGTCTCCGTCCAGTCGGAGGAGACCGCCGCCCTTCCAGGGTCTCGTCCCGTCGAGAAGCCGCCCTTCCAGGTCTCATGCCGTGTAGGAGAACAGCCGCCCTTCCAGGGTCTCGTCCCGTCTAGAGAGACCGCCTTCCAGGGTCTGCGTAGCAGACCGTCTTCCAGGGCTCACGCCGCCAGACCGTCCTTCCAGGTCTCCGTCCGTGAGGGACCGCCCTTCCAGGGTCTCGTCCCGTTGAGAACCGCCCTTCCAGGGTCTCGTCCGTCGAGGAGACCGCCTTCCAGGGTCTCGTCCAGGTCCGGGAGAGAGACCGCCCTTCCAGGGTCTCGTCCCGTCGGAGGAGACCGCCCTTGCAGAGTCTCGTCCCGTCAGAGGAGACCGCCCTTCCAGAGTCTCGCAGTCCATGGAGACCGCCCTTCCAGAGTCTCGTCCCGTCAGGAGACCGCCCTTCCAGAGTCTCGTCCGTCGAGGAGACCGCCCTTCCAGAGTCTCGTCCCGGTGGAGACCGCCCCTTCCAGAGTCTTGTGCCGTGAGGAGACCCAGGGGTGATAGTAGAAAAAAATCCTGAGCCTGAACTTTTTTCCCTGGGAGGTAAGCGGCCCCTAAGCCAAGAGATATATGCCCTGATCAACATAATTGTCAAGCGCGATACAGGGGTGTGCTCCCCTGGGAGAACATTTTGATAAATACAGGTAGTCTCTTAAATTATAGATTCTGGTGACTTTTGTAGATATAAATGGACATCATTCAGACATGAGATGAACAAACCCAATACAAGCCTATATTACAGTAGCATATCTGTGTAGAGCACTAGAGCTACTGGGACCCTGGGCCTAGTAGGCCTGTTCATTAATCCATCCCTGCTTTTAACTAGTCATTTACCTGCGTACTTATTGCTTGTATAGCATACTCATAATACTCACTTATAATATTCATAAAAAAATTCCAGGGACCAGTTGTCAATTTGAATGCCTCAATTTTAACATGAATCGTTTGGATTCGGAATATATCACTTTGCAAAACAGTAACAGCCTATAATTTATTTGCATATAATGAACTAGGTGGCAACAAAGGCTCCTTGCATACCAATCTTTTTTAAACTTTCAGAACGGTTCACAAAAAGTGTCTCTTTTCTCCCATTCATAGACGTTGGAACCCCCACCCCCGGCCGCCCCCTAAATTCACATAAGGATTCAATAAGGATTATGCATTAGCATGCATTGTGTGTTATCATGCAATTTATACGCGAAAATTAGTTTTTACATGCATTTGATACGCAGAAAACTTAATAATTGGTCAGAATTATGTCTGACCCATTCCAAATGTTTTCCGATATGGTGACACAAGCACTGATGGAGCAAAGAGCACACATTTCGACATGTGCAGTAAAAACTTGAAATATAAATTCTCAGAAAATGCATTTTAATACTAATATATTGAAAAGGCTGTTTATATACTCCATTAATAAAGGAGGAAAATAGACATACATGCATGACAAAAAAATCTTTAACTTTTAGGTAGCAAAATATTTTTTAGAAAATTCTACTAGACTAACATCTTTCATAAATCCTGACATTTCACACATCTCTTGAGTTTTATTAAAAATCTTTAACTTTTAGGTAGCTAAATATTTTTTAGTAATTCTGTCAATTACACCAAGGTTTCATTGAAGGTAAATTGGACACTGACGCCCACAGATGTGAAGTGAACGAGGCAGAGGCATCCGGTACTGTCAGAACTAGTTAACTCTGTGGCGATGCATGTGCAAAACTAATCACAAAGTCAACCAGGATACATAACACAGCCTACTAGGCCTATATAGTAACAGTTTCAGAATACAATAGCAAACACACCGTGATTCGGATGTTTGGTGAAGTGCCGCTGCAGTTTTGACGGCTTCATTGCTTCATTGAGAGTTTTTCACCACAAATTACACACAACGGATTTGACGCCACGGAATCGCCTGTTGTTCGTGAATCCATACCTAATGTATGAGGTATCGTATTTGCGATTGAAGCTTGACTTTTTCTTTCTCTATATTTCAAGTTGGTCATCGCCTTTCCTTTTACCGGAACTGTCCGCAATGAAATGAGAAATTAAAGTCTGCGCGCACTCATCTCTCCGCATACTTCTGTCACTTCAGCTGCACGCACCCATGAACACACGCGCTCAGTCTGTTTAGATATGACGCATTGCTAAGCAATCGGAAGGCGCTGAAAGAAACACATTTTAATATTTGTATTAATTTGTATTTATGTATTGCTTGTGTTTTGGATTAAATAACATGACACGTTTAACAGCATTTTAAAAAGACAATTATTATTATGAAAAAAAAAAAAAATCGGGGGATTTTTCAGAGGCCAACGGTACTAACGTGTTCACGGTTGGGAATCACTGAGTTTAGTGAACGCGCCTCTCAGATCTTGGAAATTGTCCGTTCACGCGAACCTGTTTTTTTTTTTTTTTTTTTGTAGACATGTCTGGACGCCGGAAATCCGACGTGAGTGCCGGATCGCTATCAGGCATGGGAGACCGCCCTTCCAGAGTCTTGTGCCCGTCGAGGAGACCGCCCTTCCAGAATCTCGCCCCCTGAAACCGCCCTTCCAGAGTCTCGTCCCGTCGAGAACGCCGCCCTTCCAGAGTCTCGTCCCGTCCCCTGAGCCCTCTGGCCCCTCCTGTCCTCGTTAGCCTCCAGGACGCCGCCCTCCCTTCCCGAGTAGCCTGCCCTCATCATCCTCCTGAACCCTAATGCTTTAAAAGTTAAAAGCTCATTGTTAAAGGGCAACTCCACCCATTTGCATTAAGCTTTCCATTGTTAGAAGCCCAGTTATACTATTGAATGGTTGTGCAACACTCTCATTTTCCCCTGAGACGAGAGAAATCTGCTATTTACCTTTTCACTTCCCTCCTACAATGACTCAAAAATCGTCATTTTACGTCATTGTTGGCGGAAGTGTAAGAGAGGGGATTAGGGAAAAACTACAAGCACAAGATCCCACCCTTTCAAACCCGCCCATAGGGGGTTGGGCCTAATGCGCTAACAGACCTATCACAGATCAGAGCCAGTGCGTTTGATTTCACCACAGAAATGTATTTGAAAATATAGACGAAGGTACTGAATACACAGACGGATGCATTATGGAGGATTGGGATTTCACATCTTTTTGGAAACTAAGCTAAGCTAGCAGGCTGTTGTCCTGTGGAGAAAGCGGAGTTGTAGCTTTAGGTGTTCACCGTCCTCTTTTCCCGGATATGTTGCGACCATCGATGTCCGGGATTCAGCTTTTGCTTTCTGCAGTCGCCATGCATTGTTTACATGTAAGTTACAGCTTTTGTTTTAATCTAACTCAATTCATTCTGATTGCTGAATCTGAATGTAGTGCTTACATGAACACTAAACAAGTTATCTGTTAATGTGGGTTTTAACATTGCTAAGAAAATTCCCACTCCTCCGTGAGAGATACGAGACCAGTAACTTGCGTCTCAGTTGCCGCTCGTCGATAATCACGCCACCGGCCTCGCGTCGTTCTCCACACAGCTCTCACTCGTCCCCGCTCGCCATAGTAAACATGACTCGCTCGCGTCGTTCTCCAGTCCACACAGCTCTCACTCGTCCCTGTGGGTACACAATCCGTTCCACCTGCACGATCCGTTCTACGCATGCGCACTAAACGCAGTAGAAAACGCGCATGCGCAAATGATAATTCTGTTTTGCGACGCTACTTTTGATTTACGACACTGCACGATCTGTTCCACGCATGCGCATATTTGTACCGCGGGACTTTCACTCACTCACAGCGAAAGAAAATAGAGTCCAACGGAAGAAATGAGCGAAATGAGAAGTTTTCCCTTTACGCTGCCGTTAAACAATATTTGGTTGACGGTTTGGTGGAGGCGGCGTTGAAGAAGAAAGTTTCACGAATGGCCGCAAATTTCATTATAAGAGGTACGTGACTGCATAGAAAACATCATATAGACACACGGCCTATCCGTGGGGCTGCCATTTTAGACCGGTCACCCGCTGTAATCTGTATGGCAGGTGCAATGAGCTGTCAGGCAGCGCATTAAATTAATCATACCTCCCTGAAAACCGAACTATTTTCACACGCTGTTTTTGCTGCAAAGGTCATTTATGTAGCTATGATGCAGGACACATGGTTCGGCTTATTTTAATATTTCTAGTAGGCAGTAATATAATATTTTCTAGTAACAGTAATATAATATTCTGATATAAGATTTAAAGTGACCAGGCACAATATATGATGTATGTGATGTAAGTTAGGATATAATGTATTTTATAAATCACACACTATGATAAAGCAGAAAGAGATAGTTGCAGTAAAGTAAGATGTTTTAATAAGTTGAAGAAACAATTTATGATTTGTGACACACGCACTCTCACACACAAACTAAACAGGCACCCTCACACACAAACTTACTCACACACTCACTATCAGACAAACACAAACAAACACTCTCTCTCTCAGCAAAATCATGACGTAACAAACATTGTTTGTCTATCACAGAATGTAAGTTATTCTACATTGGCCCCAGTGCACAATTCATGAGGCTGGTTGTGCTGTCTGATGAGCAGAGGCGGGCTGTCCTGGAGGATGCCACAACAACCCTGGCACAGGGAACCATGGGGGCGTGAGGGCGACCATGGACAGGGTTGTTGTGGGGTACTACTGGGATAACATAAAGGCAGATGTGGCAGATTAGGTAGTTTTTTGGAACTTTCATGGATTTTAACACTATGTCTCTGTCATTGTTCAAAACAATGAATTGATTTAGTGGCTTTGTTTGACTTCAGATAATTATTTGGTCTAAATAATAAATGTATCCATCAGGTCAAAAGCTGTCACAGATGCCAAAAGAACGACCTCATAAAGACTGTGTCTCCTGCCCTTCATCCTATTAAGGTAGAACTTACCTTGGTGTACTACTTAAAGCAACAAGTTAGGTGATGTGGTAATTTTACATTATCTCCACAGGTGAAAGAGCCATGGGAGGTGGTCGGTATGGGACCTCATTGGTCCACTGAAAAAACCCCTGAAAGACCATCAATATGTCCTCACGGTGACAGACCTGTTCACCAAGTGGGTAATCGCTGAGCCTTTGAAGTGTGGCTCCAGCACTGAGGTGGCTGAGGCACTTGTGTCAAAGCTCTACACATTTGGTATGGTCCGGAAAATCATCACTGACGGGGGCCGTGCATTTGTTAATGAGGTATGTGTCCTTGTTACCCTCTCCCTTTCACACAGGACATATGGCATCATCACAATTCACGCTGTTTTAAGTGGTCATAGGTCATTTGCTGAGACCAATAAATATTGAAAAGAACCATGTGTGTCTGAATTATGTACAGCTTAATACACACATATTTGCGGCGTTGAACATCAAGCATGGCATCACAAATGCATACCATCCCCAGTCAAACGGCCAAGTAAGTGTGCCATCATGGCATCCCGCAAAACAGTAAAGTCAACTTCAGCCAATGTACATTAAAGTGCATGTAGTAATTCCTTTCTATATTGAAGGATGAGAGAACTACTCAAAACATTTAAGAGGACTCTCCGTAAAATATGTTAATCAGCACCATGATGATTGGGACATCCACTTGCAGGCCATAGTTTAGGGAATAAACACTAGATCTGTCATTCCATTTGAAAGGCATAAAGTCATACACATCTACTTAAATATAAAAAATATATATATCCAACTTACTTTGAACAATGGTCTTCAGGAACATGTCTTTAAAACATGCTTTATCCCCTACTCCAGACCAGGTTATATTGATGGAAAGGTGATTAGAGAAGATACTCTGAAGCATTCGCCACACGGTTGTCTTTAGGTCCCTCTCACATTTGATTGTCAAAAACAAAAGCTAAAAAATACAACAAAAAAAGTGCAACAAATTTATTTGTATTTATCTGAAGCTTCTCATAAATATAAAATGTAACAGGGTGTGGATTCAGACTGTAGCATATGCAGTGTACAATGTTAATTTTACTTTTAGAAAGGAAAAAAAAAACTTTTTTTTTTTACTATGGCATTATAAACGAAATCAGAACACTTACAAATTGTTCCTTGAGCTCTTTATCCTGCCTCATACTGTTGTCAAGTAACGCCAAATCTTCCTGGGTGTCTGGGGGAGTAACAGATCCCCTAGCAGGGATAACTCTCCAACAGACACATTGGCACTCAAAATGTTGCAGCATAGGGTCCATTTTGTCTGTCCAACATCACCAAAATCTCCAAGACGTCGCAGCATTGGGGTCCGAATCTGCACCTACAGGGGTTCCCAGAATAAAAGAATAAAGTAGTCAGTGCAAGTGCCTCAACTACTACACTATGACGGTTATATCTAGGTCTACTACATGTACAGATGGGCCCCATTTGGAATTAAACCAACAACCAATGCTTAAGTTGTTTGCAAGTTGTACCTGATTGCCCAGTGTGAGCAAACTTCTTCAACATTATCCCAACTTGCTTCACCTGCTCTTGAAGTGAGCCGCTGTCATCTGAAGCTACAAAATGAAAGGCATTTGGTAATTTTGGACCTACATCACACACAAAAAAGTTAAATTTAAGAAAGAGTGCATATTCTCACCTGCTGGTGCATTGCTTTCCCTCAGGGTTTGTTTTTCATTCTGGAGTCTCTGTAAATCTGCAAAAAAATTATATATATATATATATATATATATATATATATATATATTATTTTTAAAAATAATACAACTAAAAGCACTATTTTCAATAATGTTAAAACTTGGGGACCAGTGGAGTCCAAGGGCCAATAACTGAGCGATGACTGTCTGTTGTTTATTAAGGCACCCAGGCCAAAGAAGTTTTCAAACGGGAAGCATGATATGTTATCAAGGACACCATACTTTTTGGCATCTTGTCTGAGGAGGTGCACCAAACCAATCCATGCATGTTGTGTGTCACACATTCTTTTCCATAAAGCTTGCTGCAGTGATCAAAGAGAACCAATATTAACCACTAAAGCTACATTGTGAACTGAACTCAGCAGCATACTTGTTCGGACAAACAAAATAATTTACATAACCTCTTATATACATTATAATATATTATTATACAAGTTATACTTAGTCTATCTAGATGTAAAGCTTTGGCTAACTACTGCAAGAAGCTAATTATTACATTTCTACATGTAACGTTACTAGCAACATTGCTTAACCTCAGTGTGTCTTAACAAAGACAAAACAGCATGTGTTAGCTAAAACGTGCTAACGTTAGCCACTCTAGCAACAGGACTAGCAGCATACTGCAGGAATAAGAGGACTAACTTAGCATATTTTAAAAAGATAAAATAAAAACAATGTAAACATAATATTGCGTTACACAAAAACGAAACATATACTTACTTAAACGACGGCAGTCGATGACTTTGCTCACTAGCAAACTGTGGGCTCTGGTAGTAGTAACTTCGGCAATCTTCTTCTCTTGATTTCAACCTTAGCGTGCATACCGCCACCTACTGTACATGAGTTTGTAACTTCATGCTATGTTCTAACCATAGACCGTAAAAGAAAGGTTCTAACTGCGGCAAACTGATAGTCATATTGTTTGGGGCTCAGTGGCTCCAGTGTGTCATCGAGCCCCTGTTTTAGCCCCCACAAAAAAAAAAAAAAAAAAGATGAACACAGCAAACCTGTCAATTCAGTACTTCACATTTCACCAATGTGTTTTAGCTATACATTTGCTATTCACAAAATTGTGAATTAACATTCACAATCTAAATGTTTATATATTTTAATTGCCTTTAAAATAAATAATAAAATAATAATAAGAATAAATCTTCTAAATTGTTCATACCACAAATTAAATATAGTTTGTAAAACCTAATCAGAAAGATATTTATTGCCAAGTAAGTTTTATTGCCAAACTATTTTTGGTTTATTGGTGTCTCAAATGTGCATCAATCAAAGAAATGTAAACAATTTTTACCAGCAAATAATTAAATACATTTTACATAGTCTATATTAGGCTATAGCCTAGATATATTAAGTAATTTAAATCTAATTTCCTAAACCTTATAATAGAATCAAGAGTCAGAGAATCTGTTATAGCCTAAACCCTTGGAGCAAAACAATAGTAGGCCGATAGTGGTCGATTTTGAGTTCCGCCAGCCGGCCGCAGGTCCATGAGGCAACCGCCAGTGAAATCTCGCAAAAATGGGAGTGACGTATTCGGCGGCAAACGTTTCATCGCCGCCAGCGGGACGCACCTATAGCCGACAGCGTAGGGCAAAAAGAGAAGCCGTGCGGATATTTTTTGCTATCTGGGAAAGACATTCTCAAAAACACAGTTTGAAATTGCTGGTGTATCTGACGTCAAAAAAGACCTTGGCTTGTAATCAATCAGATCAACGTGTCTCACCCTGGAGTTTGTCTTAAATGTTATAATCTTATATGCTAAGTTCTTTATTCACAAGCAGAAATTTAATAAGTCTTCCTTATTTTATTTTGGAACTTAATATGTTTCTCAAATCACACAAGCTTGTAAAGAACAAGAAAGAATAGAAAACTTTTATCTCAATATTATGACCTATTCCCTAATTTCTCTTAATATTCTTATTGTTTTTCCTCTTTCATTTACTATGTATTTATTATTATTATTATTATTATTGTATGTTTGTTTGTTTGTTTCTTTTCTTGTTTTTGTCCTTTGTCTTTGGTATGGTATTTTATGTTCAAACGCTTAACTGTATATTGATGGTTTTTCATGTTTGTACCAGATGTTATCAATAAAAAAAAAAAATCAGATCAACGTGTAATCGTCAACCAGTGGATCTCTGAGCTAGAGTGAGTGAGTGGAGGCGGGGCTATTTTAAGGCATGAAGAAAGGAAAAAAATAATAATATGTAATTGAGGTGATCTGAGTTTTAAGGGATAAAATTATTGACTGCAGGGGGGCTTTAAATAAGGGTTGTCTTCCAAATGGATTACATGATAATGATTTAGACTAAAGGACTAAAACCAGGTAGTTATTTTAAAAATCAAAATTTTACAAGTAAATTAAATTGTAATCAACTAGAAATTAAAATGAACACCAGGCCTACCTTATTTTTTAACACTATTTAGCCTAGTTTGAAGCCAAGAAAACGTGCACATAATGCATGTGTGTATAAGGTACAATTGTTAAAGTGACCATTATGAATGATAGTGTTGATTGTTTCTCTGTAAATAAAGTTGCAAAACTCCTCTGTGAGAGACTGAGAGAGAGGTTTATGAGGGTTGGCAAAACAAACATTAAACTGATTCATGGTTTAAGTTTATATAGGCTACCATACCATTCATTATTTGCACATTAGATTTTGGATAAATAGCAGATATCAATATAGAGTGCGAAAATAATATTAGTTATAAGAAGCTCTTGCAACATTTAATTAGGAGATTATATTATATGAACTGAAATTCTAAAACACATTTTTTTTTCCAGGCGGCCTTTGAATGAGATGAAAATGATAATATTTTCCATACGAGCTGAGTGTCATCTTTCATTTTACTGCTGGCTATCGCGTCATTTGTCTTTCAGTTCTTGTCTAGTAGGTTCAAGTTCATCTGATTATATTAACCCAACCCACATGCGCGAGACTGAGTGAGTGAGTTAGTGGAGAAACCGGTAAGACTCAAAACGTCATGTCACAAACACGCTGTCTTACATTACGTATTCATTCTTCATGAACTAAAACATTACGAAGGTAAGTTGCATTTTCTCTTATTATATAGATATTTATCTTAGTAGAGGTTTTATTTCATTAGTACTGTTTTTCATAAACAGTAAAACTTACGTTTCATATCTGATGTAGCCTACTAAAGTAGCCGGTTAGGGATATTATTAGATTTTATTCGTCGTCGTAATATTAGTAGAACAAACACGAAGCGTACAGAA
This sequence comes from Hybognathus amarus, assembly GCA_030378365.1. Lineage (NCBI taxonomy): Eukaryota > Metazoa > Chordata > Actinopteri > Cypriniformes > Leuciscidae > Hybognathus > Hybognathus amarus. The sequence continues at coordinate 186,291 of JAQIUQ010004350.1, forward strand.
ATATAGAATTTAATATTTCGACCTGAAAGTCTTCAGATGAATTAGACTTGGTGGCGCTAATAAAGTTGTTTGGGTTGTAGCTTATTCTATAAACTAGTTTTAGGTGTTGTTTATATACACGATTTTTATATGCTATTGTGGTCATATCGTCACGTTATTTCCGCTTAGAAATTTACAGGCTATTTGTATGAGAAAAATGGCCTTTTTAACAAAAGGGGCGCTATAATAACAGTGACAAACGTGACACATGTACACTTTGTCCATGAAAGGAACAAGAAATACTGGTTAAAACTGACAGGAACTGTTTCATAAATGATAAACTTATGAACTTAAAAACTCAACCCTGATAAGTGTTGCTTGCAGCAACATTTTTATTTGTATTGTCCATTAAGGTAGTTATCCAACATTGTTGTGATACTGTGGTTTTACATTTAATTATATGACCATCAAACACTGAGTTTTTTACATTGTTATGTGAAATATTAAAACAGGTAACTCAATAATATTTCAATAAATTCAATAATATTTGCCAATTGCCACTTATGAAGATATGTACAATATAAGTTCTAGTTCCTTGATACACTTACAATATTCTTAAATAAAGCTAAATAATTCATATCCTGGACATTAAGACAGAAGCATCATGGGGAAAACTGCATTACAAACGGGCCCTCGTCCAACGACAGGGTTTTCAAAGGATTATGAACTTTTAATGAATATGTCTTGATGGTTTTCCCCTCTGACCAAGTGGAAATATTTCTCTGCTAAATAGGTCATGTTTCAAGTAACTGAAAGGCAGTGAATGCTTGTTAACCCTGTATTTAAATCTTGATGTTTAAATTCTTGGCATTTCTAACACAGTCATGCATGGTCTAACACTTTTTGCTGCAGATGTCTGTGTCTGATCCACCTGTTCGCGTACCTGTGCCAAAGCCACGATCAAGATATTTACTCAGAGCATCTGTAGAACAACGGTTTACTGAGAGGTGAGCAGATGGAACAAATGCAGGTCAACCATTGTCTGTAAAGTCTTAATTAGAAAACAAGCTAACTTTTGTATGCCTTAATACTACAAAGAAAGGCAACAAAGGATTTGATTTTTCTATCAGGAGTCTAATCCTAATCCAGGATATCAAATATCAAGTCAATACACTTACTATACTTGAATATCTTACAGAGATGGCGTTGGTCAGATGCCTTGTCCAGATGTTCCGGTTAATGCATCGAATGAACTCTGAAGGTACTTTTTATGTTTGTTTTTTTTTGCAACAAGATATCAGTAACAATACATTATTCTTAAAAAATTGATAGTTAAAAAATCAATTCTTCCTTAAATTGAAAAAGGAAACAATAATATATTATGTAAAGTGGGAACAGAAAGTCAAAACTTTCAAAATATTAAATTTTTTACAATTGAAAATTGAAATTGAAAACACAGTCACAGTAACATACAATATTAAAAGTGGAAGAAAAATCTGACCATTTCAGGAAACTTATTAAATATAAAGCCATAAAATAAAATATTTACATTTAAATTCTTTCATTTAGCAGAAGTAACGAACATTCTAAGCAGTTTATCATAAGTAGAGGTGTTCGATTCCAGATTTTTCCGTACAGCCACACTTTCTGTGTAATCCAACACTAATGACTCGAAATGTTAAAGGGATTGTGAATTTTCTCAAAATGAAAATTAGCCCATGGTTTACTCACCCTCAAGACATCCCAGGAGTATATAACTTTCTTCTTTCAGCCGAACACAATCTGAGTCATGTTTAATAATATGTTTGGTCTCTCCTGTATTGTGAGTGGATTTTCTGTCATCTGTGCAGGACTGTGATATGAAGAGTGTTCAAAGTGACATATTTTAGCAATAACGTAAAAGTGAATTGCACATAACAGGCACAATACCAGTATATGAATATCTATTGGTACAACATGGATCACATGACTTAAACTTATGTCATCATTTTCAAATACCCCTGTCTTTGAAAACGAGGTTGATCGATATGTTTTTTTTTTCACGCCGAATATCGATACCGATCTTTTGAAATCCGGGTCGGCCGATGGCAGATTAATGCTGCCGATTTATTTTGGCTGATATTTGCTTGGTTTTTAACCTCTATTTGAAAGATAACATGTAAAAGAAATGATAATTACTTAACATAGACAAACTTGCTCAACAAAAACATTTAATCCTCTCAAAAAATGTCCTGCAACATGTATTTTTGGTTTGTTTTGTTTGTTGATGGACAAAGACAAATGGACATAACCTAATTATCACAAAAAAGGAGAAAAACTTTTTTATAAATAAGATTTATTATATTTTATTTAATTTAACTTCTAACAATAACGCATTTCACTAGTAAATTGCTGTTGAACAACAAAAACAACCACCAGATGGGAAAATGATGTTTTACAAAAACTTTAAATGCACCACACCGTCCGTCTGTTGTTCTTCAGACAACGGCATCCCGCTGTTGGACCTTTTAGTCTACAGTGAAATGCAGTCACACTTTACACTGTTTGGCCAGCATTTTAACCATGTTTAATCCAGCTACTAACTAACGGTCAGTGTTGTACCTGAACACGTTCATATTTAGGTCTGCAGCTCACTCGACTTGAAAATGACTCTAGTGGCAGCGTGCTTCAAACACGTGTTCAACGACAACGTGTGCTGCCCACAGATGCGCCTGCCTAATAATCGGCTTGATATACTTGGATATTGGCCAATGCAGATTATGTTAAAAAATGCCAAAAATTGGCCGACCGATTAATCGGTCTACCTCTATCACAGTCCACACTACAACACAAAACGGCATTTTCAAATATATCCGCTTTGGAGAGCATTTTTTAAAAGCTACGTTTTCATTGACTTAAAACGCTGTCTCAGAGTGGACGGAAAGCCAAATCGGAGAAGAAATAGACGTTTTCAAAGGAAAACGTATTAGTGTGGACATGGCCTTACACAACAATGATATGCTTAAAACTGATAAGTTTCTCCTTTGAGTTTTCCGTGTACAGATGACACTGTTGTCAAAACAGGTTGTTACGCGGATATGCGAAAACGTCATCATTTTCAGAGGTTCGTGTTTTTGTTGTTTAGACAAACACTTTAAAACCCATTTTCAAAAGTTGACAACGCTGTTTGTCGTGTAACGAATGGCCAAAGCGTTTAAGTTGAAAACAGTGTCGTGTAAACGGCCCCTTAGTTTCCTTAGTTATTTGTCTGGTATTGTCTATGGTTTAACATGACGTCTGTTTTCCTGAGTTTCTCCCTGGATTTTTGTTTTTTTATTAAAGACTCTTTATTTCTCTGAAACACCAATGAAGACACTACTACTCTGACAATACTATTTTGACTACACACAGTGCAGCTGTTGTGAAGCTACAAAAATATATAAAGAAATATAAATACCATTGAAATGTGTGAAAGTCATCAATGTGTCTCATGCCATGCAGTGGCTTTGTGTGAGGAACATTTTATTACTTAAGGGGGCTTTCACACTGGCAGTTTATTTCGGTACGGGCACAATTCGGCATGAAAAATTGCTAATGTGAACGCGGTCATGGGAAACCCGGGTGCAGACAGACTGGGGTACCGAACCCGAGACTACCTGGAGGAGGTGGTCTGAGTTCGGTTTCTTCAGAACCGTGCCACCGTTCGCGTGAATGTGAAAGCAACATGGATTCGGGCGCGCACTTCAGGAAGTAAAGTATCCTGCGCATGCGTTTTAGCTTATTGTGATGTATTCAGTTAAATAAAACACTTGTAAGAGATGATAGTGTTGATGATTTACCTCGGATACAAGTGAGAGTGAGCCTGCAGTGTATTCGTGCATTGCGCGTGGAATCAGAGCAACACATTTGGAAATCCACTGTCTCCTCAAAAGAGTCCGTTTGCAAGCAGCAGAAGTCCACCTTATGAGACACACATACAGTAAACCTGTATTGTTCACGCAACTGCTCATAATAGCAGCAAATTAATAAAAAAAACACAATATTTACCCACGTTCTGCTTTCGATCATGCGCCGCGCACGTTTGCGATGACGTAAGATGCACGCAAACGCACCGGGTTCGATAGAATCAAGTTGAGTGTGAAACCAGACCAACGCTGCGGGGTGCCTCGGGCTCGCACTGCAGCAACGAGCCCAGTGTAAAAACCCCCTTAATAAATCCAAAATTAAACAATAATCAAAAAACACAGGATTCTCATAAATATCAGATATCAAAAAACAAGAACAGAACCACCATCAAATGTAGACAATAACCAACATGGAGCAGCTGAAACTAAATGGGACAATTAAGTAGACACAGGTGCAACACATGAGGGCGAATCAGAAACCATGGCAACAGTGTAACAGGGACCAATCAAACTGAACTGGGAACAGTGCAAAACCAAACACACAGTCCAACTCAAGCAAAACACAAACACAGATAGCTCACAGCATCTTTCCAGTTCTTGCGTGTCTCGTTAGCCGACATGGCAAGTTTGATTACGTAGTGATGATGAGATTTCAAAGCATCAGTTTCAGTGAGTAATGACATCACACAAATCTGTTGTGTGGACAGGATATATTGAGCATGGGTCACATGATTAGATTCATGGTGACTTGATTTTTCTGTTTTTACTTTCATTGTTTCAGAGCTGAACAGGAATTGTTGAGCTTCCTTCTTTTGGCTTTGGAATGACATAAATGTGTGAGATGACAGAAATGTCACATTTATAATAGTCTGGGTCTCTGTCACTCGTGGCCAAGGGTTTGGTCACCCAAACATTACTCATGTTGTTCCAACTTCCAATCCTGTATGAGTTTATTTCATCTGTTGAACACAAAGAAAGATTTTCCCCTGTGGTGAACATCAAGGTGAGTCGAGTGAGTGAGTGGAGGCGGGGCTCATTTGCATATTCATAGAACCTGTATATTAAATGAGGCAGGGGTGTTGAGTTACATTCAATTTATTTTAAGGCATGAAGAATAAAAAAAAACTTAAATATGTAATTTTAGTAATCAAATATGAGTTTTAAGGGATAAAATGATTGACTACAGGGGGACTTTGTGAAGAGTGTTGTAACCAGACAGTTGACGTTAGCCATTGAGTATTTGTTTTTCCTACTATGGAAGTCAATGGCTAATGTCAATTGGTTGATAACCACTTTTATTACAAAATATCTTGTGTTCAACAGAAGAAAAAAACAAGGCAAACCCTGTGCAAAGTGTGCAAAAGGTATAGAAGCTTGTTTTCGCCACAGAACAAAAAAATAAAAAAGGCAATTGCGACTTTTTATTGTACAATTCAGACTTAAATTTTTTTTCTTATGAAGTCACAACTCACAATGTTGACTTTATAACATGCAATTGTGAGTTTATATCATGCAAATGTAAGTTTATATAACGCATTTCTGACTTTATTTCTTGCAAATGTGAGATAAAAAGTCTCAATTATCTTTTTAAATGTTTTATTAAGCAGAAACAAGCTTCCATAAAAAGGTGAGTGATTTTTCTTTTGTTTTGTTTTTTTCTCAGTAGATACGGATATCAAAAACGATGTTAGTGTGGATGATTCATCTAATCCGTCTGCATCCCACGTCTGAACCCCCTGATCTTCGAGCTGTTAAAACCAACTGCAGTGAAACATTGCCTTGGCCAGCATCACTCGCCATCAGTCCCAGTTCAGATCCGGATCCAGCGAAAACTGCTGACTCCATGTCTTCTGACGATTCCACTGTGACGCTCAACTCCTCAAAATCACAGGATGACCTCAATAAGGATGACCTCAATAAGGATGATGTCAATTCTGATAATGCAAGGTGATGTATCACTACTGTTTCCCTCACAACTGTGTTTTTGTTTTGTTGGTGACCTTTTCTTGATGGTCATTTCTTGATGACGAAACTTATCTTTGGTAACTTCTGTTTATATTTTTCCTTGTAGTTTCCCAGATCAGTTAATGGATGCTCAAACAGAGCTTGGCACCACTGAAGGGGTCCAGCAAGTTCCTAAATCACAGATCCTTCAGATCAAAACTGACAAATTCAAGAAACCACGGTACATTATGATTACTCCTCAGAAAACAAAGCTTCCCATCATGTCTCATGTGACAATCTCATGTGCCAATGTAATATATTTAATGCCTAATCAAATAAGAAATTTCGTTTTGTGAATTTTTCTATAAAAAAAGTTTAGCATTGTGACGTTAAAGTCCCCCTGTGGTGAAAATCAAGCTTTTAATGTTGTTTATATGTCTATGTGGTGTTTCTAAAACGCTTTAAGACAAATCATGTGTAAGTTCATAAGTCGTGTGTCTAAATATGTAATTTTGGTCATCAAAGATGAGTTTTAAGGGATGAAAAAATGATTGACTACAGGGGGACTTTAAGCACATGTGCAACTTATAGAAAAAGCAAACTTGATATTACATATTTTTTTCAAGATCTTAAAATATCTTGAATTCTTGGTCTGCAGGGCTGCAACCATTCGTGTGAGCAGGAAGAAGAAGACGCTATCAGGCCCGCGTCAGAGAACCAGTGAGTGTGCGGTGACACAATCCAGCTGGCTCGACGTATGGAAGGGACGCAAGTAACTAACTTTACACAATCTCAAAAATCACACGACGCCTTCAAAGAAAAGTCAACTTCCTGTAATTTAGGCCTTTATCCATTTGAAACATTTCAAAATAACCAGCTAGTCAACAGCTCTTCTAAATAATGCATTTCAAAATAACAATATCTCTACTAAATATTAATATGAAATAATCAACATCTTTACAAAAAAAAGTGAACACAAATGGGCTTTTTCACACCAAACGCTTTCAATTTCGCAATGGATCTGAGATGATAAAAGCTACTCTTCACCGCTGAATTGATTTGTTTGATCAAAAATGAATCCCAAATTTTGGCATGAGTATGAGAATTTCCAGATAAAGGACCCCCAGATGGTTATGTATCTGTATAATAGAAGCTGGTGGGCCAAAAACTGCTATTTCAGTTTTAGAGTCATCCAATGCTAGAAAATTTGCAACATCTTACCTCCTCAAGACAGTTCAACACAGTATATGTCATAATTATCCCCATTTTTCAAATGGAGGTACATCTGGGTGTCATCCCTTTAGGCTTGATTTTTCTCAGAGCAAATACAGCGAAAACAACAGCGGGCCCAAAATAGACCCCTGTGGTACACCAAAAGTTAATGGTACAGAAGAGGAGAGAAAAATCCCAACCTCCACAGAAAGATGGGATTTAAACCAATTAAATCCTACCTTGAATTCCTACACAGTTACTCAACCAAGATAGCATGGTCAATGGTCTCAAAAGCTGCACTGAGGTCCAAAAGGAACAAAATTTGCAGTTAGCCAAATCTACAGCCAACAAAAGATCATTCAACACCTTCAGCAAAGCGGACTCTTTACTGTGAAGTTAGAAACCAGGCTGCAAATCAAGAGTATGGGTTTATGTGTAGACTCTGTGACAAAGTGAGTTAAAAAACAAAACAAAAAAACAAGAAATTCATTAAACGAAGGATGAGAGGGACAACACGCATGTTTATTAAAATCACCTAGAATTAATTGTTTGTCATTAACCCTAAAACCGTATTCTGGACAAATGTGGGCAAAATAGTTTTGATTTTTTTTTTTTTTTTTTTTTTTTTTTTTTAAAATACTTCCCTTGATCTGAGCGGTACAAGACTTGGCTACTTTTCCTAAATTTGCCTCCTGAACACACACAATTTTTTTTTTTTGACTCAATTCTACAATGTTAAGTGGGTAAAAAAAAACTCCTTAATCTTGTATTTGGGTCAAAAATAGGCACCCATAGAAATGAATGGGAAAAACTGTAATTTAGAGCATTCTAAAATAAGCCAAAATAAGACACCAGGTGACGGCAAAGTCACTTCATCTTTAGGTTTTAGCTCTAAGAACTTATTGGAATGGTATTTTAATGTAGTTAAAAAAATAAAATAATAAAATAAAAATAAAACCTAAAAATAAGCATAATTTACATAGAAAATATGGTACTTTTTGAAGTAAATATATTCAAAAATACCCAAAAAAAACACCATAAATGGATAGACAAAACTTTATAGAAGACAGTGATATAACATTTATAATAAATAAAAATTAGGATCACACCTGAGTCCTCTGTGCCCACATTTGTCCACAATTACAGGATCAAGGGCTATAAAGTGAATACGGTTTGAAGGCTACGGTACCAGAGAAGATACAAATTCCTGGAGAAACATCTTATTATAATAGGGAGGTTGATAAATCAAGGCACAGAAAAAGGCATTTTCTGTAATTATCTTAATTACTTAAACTTCAAAACTGCTAAAATTGTCCACTGATAATAAACAACACTTAAAACTGTTCTTAAAAATTGAGGTTGCCGAAGTGTACGAAGCACGAAGGTCTTGTAATTGGCGATCATATGTAATTAAAGGTGTAGCATTGTGTGCTGGCATATAAATAACACTGCATTTGGTGTGAAAGTGCCTTTTGGACATCCATTGATTATAAGATTGCAGTGAGGAAACAGAAAGTTTTAATTTTTCAAATTTTGTTTTAATTAACAAAATTTGTTTTGCAGGCACAATGTACTGTGGACGACTCTAGATGGGCATCTCATGTCATTGTGGAAAAAACGCACAGTGAGTTGGTTCATAATAAATACTGGATAAATCAGTTTTTGCCTCAATATAACCAAATTTTCAATGTGCTCCAGGACAAGTTCACAGAATATGTGTTTCACGTAACAAGCATCACCAACATACGGAAGCAGGATCAGGGACACTTCTCCATCTATTTACAGAAGAAGCAGTTTGAATTCATGGCTCATAGTGAGGGTAAGCTGTATTATGGAGAACTGGAAACTCTGAGCTCAGTGAAGTGAAACATGCCATTTCCCTAATCTGGGTTTGATTCACAGTGTTAATATTAGCATCAAGGTCATTGCGCTCTAAGTTGTGAATGTGGTGTGTCGTAGCCGTGCAGGAGAGCTGGTTAGTGTCTCTCCACGCCACCCGAGGGAGGGAACCGGTCACTACACCCAAACGACACGGACCACTGACCATGAAAGACCCGAGGAAGAAGGTGTACGCTGCTATCTGTGGATACACACTTTGGATTTACAGCAGCAAAGAGGTGTGGGAAACTGCTTACTAATTTGAAACGTTCAAGAAGAATTTAAAGTCCCCCTGTAGTCCATCTTTTATCCTTTAATACTCATCTTTGGTCACCAAAATGACATTTATGTGACATCAGTGATTTTTGAGACTGTCTTTGGTTCACTGCAGTTTTAAGCAGAAAATACTCTGTCGAACTTGCACTTAAAGCATATTGAAAACACCACATAGACATATAAACAACATTAAAAGCTGGGTTTTCACCACAGGGGGACTTTAAGAGATAAGAGATGATAAGAGTACACCTGGCATCCTCATCCGGAGAGTGGAATCCAGATATGAAAGTGGATCGCGCATATATCCTCATTCCAACACAACTTTACTGCCGTGGGAAAGAGAGCCGATCACACTTATAAAATGCAAATCACCACTTTGCTAAACCACTAAAAATTTCTGACATTTTACAAATTATAAAAGCATTCACAGATCGTTCTGTCATTTTCTTCACTTGTAATCTGTATTGTCCCTCTCTTTACTAAGCAGCTCAAAACTAATAGAAAACACAAGAAATTAAAATTTTAAAGCAAAATAAAAAAATAATAATAATTAGCCAATTAATTTAAGTTTAAGATTTTTTTTAAGTCACAGTAGTTCAATCTGTATCTGTATGCATGTTCAAACTTAAAAATCATTAATATTTTTTATTTATTTATATTTTATTGTTATTTTTTCCACAGCATGAATTTTATAATTAGCCAATTAAATCAACAATATCCAATAGTTTATCCAAATACATAATCTACAGACTCAGTCATTCATGATTATGTGTGGCATAACCTCATTACATAATAAATTGAGTGAACTTTTAAAGTCATCCCTTAAAACTCATCTTTGATCCCCAAGATTACATATTTAAACGGTCTTAACTTTAAAAACATGCTTTGAAATAGCTTGAATGTAACTATGAATATGAAAATGAGCCCCGCCTCCACTCACTCACTCCCTCAGAGATCCACTGGTTGACGATCACACGTTGATCTGATTGGTTACAAGGTCGTTTGTGACGTCAGAAACACCAGCGATTTCACACCGTGTTTTTGAGACTGTCTTTGATTCAGTATTAAGCAGAAAATACTCAGCAATGCTGTCGACTTATGAACTTACTCATGCTAAAGCGTATTAAAACACCACATAGACACAAACAATATTAAAAACTGGATTTTCACCACAGGGGGACTTTAAAAACATGACTAACACACTTTTAACCAGACAGTTGTTATTTAAATGTTATATACTGTTTGTCAAACGTAAAGCCAGACTGTGATGTATAGATGTTGATGAGGGAAGTTTGCAAATTGAACTTGTTTGAATTAACAGGACTTCAATATAGGTCTTGGCATGATGTTTGTGTCTATGAATATAGCGTCTGTGAAGTCAACAGGGCGTCACAGCTTCACTCTCATCACTCCATACAGGACCTTTAAGTGAGTCTGATATTACAGCGTTTTCTTGTATTGCCTCTACACACTGTGTTTACTGTGGGTTGGTTTGTCCAGTTTCTCCGCAGACTCTGCGAAGGAGGCGAGCGTGTGGCTGGAGACTCTGAACGACGTGATCCGCGGCGCTCTGACCTACAGCGAGGTGGCTCATCGACTGTGGGCGAGTCCCTGTAATAAAGTGTGCGCTGACTGTGGCGCTGCCAACCCGGAGTGGGCTTCGGTGAACCTGCTGGTGGTCATCTGTGAGGCCTGCGCGGGGGCACATCGATCCATGAGCAGTAACCGCTCCAAAGTGAGAGGTCTGAAACTAGATAACAAGGTTTGGACGGAGCCTTTAATTCAGGTGAGGTCTGTCATGTTGAACGAAACGCATCATCCATGTCTTTATGATGTCATATGACCGGGTTTATTTCCTCCTCTATTTCACAGTGCTCTGAAAAGTTGTTTTTGCCCATACACCTCCATGCAGAAATCCTTTAAACTTTGTGATTTTGGGTGGGTTTCTTGAGTATACAGCCCACTTCAGTTTCCCCTACAGGATTTTTGACTTAAAGGAGTAGTTCACTTTTGAAAATTTTTGCTTATACCCCCATATGTCATCCAAGATGTCCATGTCTTTATTTCTTCAGTCGAAAAGAAATTAAGGTTTTTGATGAAAACATTCCAGGATTTTTCTCCATATAATGGACTTCAATGGGAACCAAACGGTTCAAGAGACCAAAAGACAGTTTCAGTACAAGCTTCAAAGGGCTTTAAACGACACCAGACGATGAATAAGGGTCTTATCAAGCGAAACGATCGCTCATTTAAAAAATAAATAATAGGGCTGGGAAAAGATTAATCGCGATTAATCGCATCCAAAATAAAAGTTTGTGTTTACATAATATGTGTGTGTAGTGTGTATAATTATTTTGTATATATAAATACACACATATGCATGTATATATTTAAGAAAAATGTGTTATTAATATATGAAATATTTATGTATAATATTAATTTTGTATAAATATATATAAAGGTTATACATGCAAATATTTCTTAAATGTTTACATGCATGCGTGTGTATTTATATATATATAAAATAATTATACACATTACACACACATATATTATGTAAACACAAACTTTTATTTTGGATGCGATTAATCGCGATTAATCTTTCCCGGCCCTAATAAATAACAAAGTTTAAGTTTAATAAGCTCAAAATGAACGAATCTTTTTCCGAGTCATTTGGTTCATTCAACAAACTAAACGAACGAATTGACTCGGAAAAGATTCGTTTATTTTGATGAACGAGTTCGAACAGGAGAGTCATGAACGTGCGTCACAGAACAGAGCAAGGCGAGCATTTGTGCTTATAAAACTTAAACTTTGATATTTTTATTTTTGAAATGACCGCTCGATTTCGCTTGATAAGACCCTTATTCAGTCGTCTGTGTCGTTTAAAGCCCTTTGAACAGTTTGCACTGAAACTGTCTTGGACCTTGATCCGTTTGGTTCCCATTGAATGCTGCGCAATGCACCTTTAAATGCAACACAATACTTTTTTTTTCATTCTGTTGCACTACTTTTCGTTCGTTTTTAATGTAAACATCACCCTAGATGTGATTGACTGGCACTCTCATCTCACTTCCATACTTTTGCAGAGTATTGCGCTGGCTTTCTAAAACGCGGCACTGAAGTAAAAATAACTTTTTTTGAGACCGTCTTTAGTTCACTGCAGTTTTAAAGAGAAAATACTCGTGTTGATGTGTGAATACACACATGATTAGTCTTAAAACATGTTAAAAACAACACATAGACACATAAACAACATTAAAAACTTGATTTTAACAATAATGTCTAATCAATAAATGTGATTTGATTGATTGAACCACTAAAACTGTGATTTATTTGAACAGTCTTTTAACAGTAGATGCACATGTTTTGTTTCTCAGTTGTTTATTCTGTACGGCAATAAAGCTGCCAATAGTGTGTGGGGTCACAACATCCCTCCAGCCGGAGCAGATCGGACCTGACGTTTCACCCGATCAGAAGGCGGAATTTATTCTAGCCAAGTACCGTAAAGGACTTTACCGCAAAGCTCACCCGCTCGCCGCGAGCCAGAAGCTGCTGGACCAGGTCAGAAATCTGATCAAGGCACCCTGTAATCTCATCAGTTTCAGAGCGATCTCATATTGACCACTGCATTGTTTCCTGGTGCTCTTCAGAGGTTGCGTGAGGTGGTGTGTGGTCCTGATGTAGAAGAGACGCTGTCTCTGCTGTGCTCCGGGGCGAGAGTTTCGTTCAGCACCTCGGACCCTGAGCTTCAGTCCGCCATCAGCGTGGCAGAGACTTCTGGACAGGCACTGCAGACAGAACTGCTCCGACACAACGAGTTTGTGGGTTAGTTGAGTCCTGATCAGGGCGAGTTAAACTCCTAGTGTACCAGAGAGTGTTTGTTAAACGCCTAACAGTTTTCCATGGCTCATTTTAACCCTTTTTTGAAGCATTGTGACATTTATTTCAATGCACCCTTAATAAACAATAGCAAAACAACCTGTGGAATTAAAAAAATCATAAAATGTACCTTCCATAACATCCAAATAATAAAAAAAAAAAGGTTATTGAATATCTCAACACGTATTTTTTATATAGAGAAACATTCAAGTGGTAAATCATGACTCCCCGTTTCAATTTAAAATGTGTATGAAATTAATATATTTAGATTGTTACTAATAAGAATCTTTAAGGGTGTTTATAATTGTGCTGCTCCTTAAAATTAATGCTAAAATACAATTCTCATGATCTTTAGAATAAATGTATTTGCAAATAAAAAAAATATTGATCTTGAAGAAGTGTAACTTGGACATGTTTTAGTTAAACTGACTCTCTTGTTCATTATCTAATGTGTGTAATATTCTCAGGTTTTGTTTTTCTATGAAAATGTTTTTAATTCATGTTGCTCTGTTTTAAAGAGGCACCTGACTTTGAGCAAACAAAGCCTTCAGAGGAACAGATGGGTAAGAATGAAGTACACTTTTACATTATTGTATTAAGAGTGAAATACATGTTACCCATGGACGTCGGCACCATTGTCTATGGGTGGGATAAGACCCACCCACTTTTATAAGACCAATGATATTGGACCTTCTCACTTTTACCGTCTCTGAAAAGCGAAGAGACAAACGCGCTGAATTTGAGCGCCGTCAGTCAAATCCATTCCACTTGAGGAATGTCCTGATTAATTTAAGTCCATTTCCACTGAATCCCTACATTTCTTAACTAATGAAAATAACCCTATGGAATGCCAAAGCTGACTTAATTAAAAAGTAAATAAATACATAAATATACGAAGAAATGTAAAAAAGCAAAAATATATAAATAAATACATAAATATTACAAAAAAAGTACAAATAAATGAGTATTTATACTTTTATTTCCTTATTTATGTATAATTGTATTTTTTCACACATTTATTTATTTCTACATTTATTCATTTATTTATTTCCACTTATTTATTTCTACATTCATTTATGTTTTTATTTCCACTTTTATTTATTTCTACATTCATTTATGTATTTATGTTTTTATGTCTACATTTATTTATTTCCACATTTATTTATTCCAACATTTATTCATTTATTTATTTCCACTTATTTATTTCTACATTCATTTATGTTTTTATGTCTACATTTATTTTATTTCCACTTATTTATTTCTACATTCATTTATGTTTTTATGTCTACATTTATTTATTTCCACATTTATTTATTCCAACATTTCTTTGTCTGTATGCTAATGAGGGGGCGTGTTTTAACTCAGACATGAGCAATTCGAGCTCAGAGTGGCAGTGCGGAAGCTTTGAGGCTACAGTGACACCTTGTGGTGTGTGACCAAACAAAACGCAAGTGCCGTGGGCTAATAAGGAAATAAAAGTACAAATACTCATTTATTTGTACTTTTATACATTTCTTTATATATTTATTTCTGTATTTATTTGTGTATTTTTGCTTTTTTACATTTCTTTGTATATTTATTTATGTATTTATTTATTTAATTAAGTCAGCTTTGGCATTCCATTAAATAACCACCTGTTGTACCCTTCCAGTCAAAAATTGCGTTGCAAACATCGAAAGCTTTAAAGGGGTAGTTCACCCAAAAATGACTCATTCCAAGCCTGTAAGACCTCCGTTCATCTCCAGGACACAGTTTAAGATGTTTTAGATTTAGTCCGAGAGCTTTCTGTCCCTCAGTTGTAAATGTGAGTACGGTATACTGTCCTTGTCCAGAAAGGAAATAAAGACATCATCAAAGTAGTCCATGTGACATCAGTGGGTTAGTTACAATGTTTTGAAGCATCGAAAACACATTTAGGTCCAAAAATAACAAAAACTACGACTTTATTCAGCATTGTATTGTGTTCCGGTTCTGTTGTGGATCCGCGTTCAGTGCCGCTGTTGACGTAAGACGTTGCTGACGTGTGTCTGGTGTGTCCGTGTGTTCGGGTTCAAATAAATATGGCTGGGCAAAAAAATGCAATGTTTGTGAAGATTGTTTTGTACAGTGTGTGTCTCCCTCAGACTGTAACCGAAGCTCAGCCGCACCAGACACAGGTCAGCCGCGTCTTACGTCAGCAGCGGCACTGAACGCGATCTACAACAGAACCGGAACACAATACAATGCTGAATTAAGTCGTAGTTTTTGTTATTTTTGGACCAAAACATATTTTTTATGCTTCAAAACATTGATGTCACATGGACTACTTTGACGGGCTTGGAACGTCGTGAGGGTGAGTCATTAATAACGTAATTTTAATTTTTGGGTGAACTATCCCTTTAAATTTTCAGTGCTGGGCTGCTGGCAAATGACCATGGTATCAGCGGGATAATCCATGGATAACTGTGCATTTAATGCATGACGTGAAGCGGAGTTGAGTTTACTTGTTTAATTAAAAGGCACCAGAATACATGAAATGTCATTTAGCCTACTCCAGTAACATTTTGCTGGCGGAGGATTCGCACACTTTTTTTTTTTTTTTTTGCTTCCGACGCCCATGATTTTACCAATGCAGAATCAGTCTTATGAAGCCACTTTGATACTGCTACAGAATTTGTGTTATTTCTGTGATTTCCACATGTGTAGAAGAACTCCACGGAAAGCTGGATGAGGAACGGTTCTTGTTCTCGCAGGAGAATGAGTCCGCCGCCTGTGACGTGCTGGACTTGACGGAGGTCATCTCAGTGTTTGACTGCTCTGCAGGGTAAGCTCATGCCACAATATTGGAGCATTGGGTGTAATTGGTTTTGGATGTAACATGTGGAAACACGAATCTGAATCGAGTCAGTTATTTTAATGAACAAGGAGAAAACCAACATTAAGGTTAACAAGACTGAACAAAGAGCTGAGAGGGCTTAAATACACAGACGAGATAATTAACTGGAATAGAAACGGGTGCATGATAAATTGGAAACCATGGAAACTGAATTGTTTATAATCCAGAACCATTCTTTGGAGGTTCTTACATTTATTAGAGGTGCTTGCTGAAAGCAAGGCAACACTATGAGCACGCTTTCATCAGACGCGTTGCCATGGTGATGAGCTGGCCCAAAGTAAACTATCGTTCTGTTAGTTTATACTGTTTATTGGATAATACGGCATTGACTGCAAATGCAGTGAAAGTTAAGGTGATGAACAGGTTGTTGAGCTGTGGGATGCAACCTGACCTTGGGAGCAAACGCAATTAAAAAAAAAAACGTTAAGGTTTCCTAACAAAGAGGGAGACGGCGGTATTAAAATAGCTAGGTTTATCCGAGTATCCGGTACAGTGTTTCCCATGCATTTATTAGTGGCAGCCCACCACATTATCAGCGCTGACCGCCACATATTGATTTCTGTGTTTTTTACAATTTAAGATGGGAAAAGTTGTATTTGACTGCAGAGTTGCGTGCAGCGCATATTCGCACGCTCCCTCCCTCCCTCTCTCTCTCTCACACACAAACACATTGACAGCGGAGCAGAATGTATCATAGACGCTGCACAGATCCATCCAACATGCTGTCGCGTGGAGACCCGCCTTTAAAAAAAGGTTAGCAAGCATGTAAGAAGCTAATAAGGAGAGATATGTTCACCTAATAAAACCTCGTCGCCGCGCTCGCCACAGTTTTTTAACACTGTGGTAAATCAGACACGTCGGTAGAAAAACATCTTGTCTCCTATTTTTGTTCAACGGGTCTGGTAGTGTCACATTTCAGTTTGGCCAGGTAACATTTATTTTCTTTGACTGGCAAGAAATACCAGCTACTATGGTTATTTACTTGTTATGGATTGTCTGCGCAAGTTTGCCGGAAGTTAAGTTTGGGCCAGTTTTATGCACATGCGCAGTACCGTTTGTTTATGTTGTCACTGCTGAAAGCGTCTATTACTATTGTGTTTTTTAAGTCAGCCAAAAAGTTTGGCGCGCTACTCCTCCCGCAGTTTTTGTCACAGACTCATGAATGAGGCATCAAATCGTGCGGATTATTCGGGAATGGTGTGCTATGACTTTTCTAAGCGATCGGGGATACGATGTTCGCCCCAGGGGCGAAAAATCGGCCGAAAAATCCCATAGACTTAACATTGCAACAAACTTTGACGATTCATAGCTCCGAGCGAGGATTTCACAGAAGCCTGCGATTTACCACATTTGAAGAGGCTGACAGGCTCTGTAAGAACATACCTCACAATGGGGTAAAAGTTGTACCCCTGGGGGGCAGGAGCTGCCCAAAGTTTCCCCATTGACTTACTATGGTGAAGGACGTCCCATCAAATGCATGTGTTTTTCCTACTATGGTAAATTGCATAGGGATTTTGTATTGAACACTGTGCTCTGGATCACAGTGTCATAGAGACAAGGGGGTAGGCTCATTTTACTCAGACGACCAATCAGTCTCTCAGGATCATTGTGAAGCTATTAAGCCACGCCCTAGCAACCATTTAGAGCACCTTAGCAACAACTCCCATAGACCTCCATTGAATTAGATCAAAGGGATATCTCAGGATATAAGTGTCATAGAAACATGAGGTTGGGCTCGTTTGAATTGGGCCAGCAAACAGCCAATCCTGAATCACCTCAACACTTATTGGCCACTCCCTAGCAACCATTGTCGTGCACCTTAGCAACCAAAATCCAAAGAGGAATATCTTCCATTCTGATTGTCATAGAGGCATGGGAGGTTTATATCATTCATACTGACAAGCAGCCTTTGGAGTTTCATGATTGGTAGCTGCCAAGCCACTCCCTAGCAACCAAACAAAGTACCCTAGCAAACATTTTGCAAGACCTATATCTCTGCATCAAAACATCGTATAGAGCTGGGGGTTGGTTTATACATTCACATTGCCTTTGGAGCTTCATGATTGGCAGCTGCCAAGCCACTCCCTAGCAACCACCCAGAATACCCTAGCAACCACACAGAGTACCCTAGCAACCACCTAGCAACACCCTAGCAACCACACAGAACCCCCCAGCAACCACCCAGAACACCCTAGCAACCACCTAGCAACACCCTTGCAACCACCCAGAACATCCTAGCAACCGCATAGCAACACCCTAGCAACCACCCAGAACACCCTAGCAACCACCTAGCAACACCCTAGCAACCACCTACTAACACCCTAGCAACCACCCAGAACACCTTAGCAACCAACCATAATACCCTAGCAACCACATAGCAACACCATAGCAACCACCCAGAATACCCCAACAACCGCCTAGCAACCACCCAGAACACCCTAGCAACTGTGCGGCGAGTTTTGCCACTGCAAGCACCACTTCACATTTTCTTCTGGAAATGTACATTCTAGTTTATTCTTATTCTGTTGTGAAGAGTAATTTCCTTTTGTCTTTAATAGGCAAACCCATGAGTTTGAGGTGTTAACTCTGACTGACAGACTGACTTGCTCGGCAGACGAACGAAGCGCCCTCCTTGGTCACATGTTGCACATCATGAAGGTAATCTCTTTCCTAGTGGATTCACATGAGCAGTTTTTGCTGGTAAATGTGTCCGCATCAGTACAGCGGTGCCTGAAGAGAGTGCCCTGCGTGTGTGTGTAGATTTTGCTCGCGGGTGCAGTGGTGGATGACGATCTGGTGGGAGTGTTTGCCGTGTCGAGAGCATGTCTACGGAGGGTGCTGCTCTACAGTGTGCCGAGGTGTGGTGCACACTTCAGGCCGGAGAGATGACCATACACACGAAGCAGCACGGCTCCAGAGACACCGTGATCCTGGGCGCTCAAACACACTGTCGTCAGTATCACACACCCCCATCAGTTTATCAAATACTGTCTTAAACGGAGTAGTTCACTTTTGCTGATAATTTACTCACCCCCATGTCATCCAAGATGTCCATGTCTTTCTTTCTTCAGTTGAAAAGAAATTAAGGTTTTTGATGAAAACATTCCAGGATTTTCTCCATATAATGGACTTCAATGGGGTCCAGAACGGTTCAAGGTCCAAATGAGAGTTTCAGTGCAAACTGTTCAAAGAGCTTTAAACGACACCAGACGATGAATAAGGGTCTTATCAAGCGAAACGATTGGTCATTTCAAAAATAATTAAAAACGTTTTATAAGTTCAAATGATCGCCTTGCTCTGTTCTGTGATGCGCATTCGTGACTCTCCTGTTCGAACTCGTTCATCAAAATGAACAAATCTTTTTCGAGTCATTTCGCTCATTTCGTTTGTTGAATGAACCAAATTACTCAAAAAAAGATTCTTATTCATCGTCTGGTGTCGTTTAAAGCCCTTTGAAGCTGCACTGAAACTCTCGTTTGGTCCCCATTGAAGACCATAAAAAGGGAAAAATCCTGGAATGTTTTCATCAAAAACCTTAATTTCTTTTCGACTGAAGAAAGAAAGACATGGACATCTTGGATGACATGGGGGTGATTAAATTATCAGCAATAGTTTTTTTTTAAAAGTGAACTACTCCTTTAATAATGTCTTTAAAAAATGTTTCTTCTTTGTAGATCTGCAGCGCTCGGAGAAATGCATCCTGCTGGAGTTTGCTGAAAGGTCAGTGATGAGCCTTTGTGCACTAATGGACTGTGTCTCAAGTCTAGGGTTGCCAACTGTCCCAATTAGCCGGGACGTCCCATATTTTGGGCCTAATTTATTTGACCTCCCTTGTCTCGATTTAATCGACTGCTATGCTGATCTAACCACGACTGATACAACAGTAACATGACACTTCATCATCCAATCACAGCCCACACTCTCACACATCAGACCATACGAATAATAAACTCTAAATTGAGAATTAATTATTATTTTGGGACAAATCATTGTTTGATTTGTGAACAGAATCCTCTGCTGTCTGGAGGCTCCCGGTTTGATCCGGACTCGTGCTAACGGCGAATCCCTTTCACTGTCCGGCCAGGTTTTGATTTTGGAGAATCAGTTTTGGCGAATTCAAACAACGTGATTATTGTTCAACATCCAGCCATGCATAAAAACATTAAATCTTTCAGAGGGAATAATATGCAGATTCGATTTGCTGCCTAATAAACATTTCTGATTATTAGTCATGTTAAAAAAAAAATACGAATTCTTTGATGAATAAAAAGTTTGAAGTAGATTTATTCAAAATAAAAAAGGTTTTGTAACTTTATTAACCCTCTGGGGTTCTTCGTTTAACAGTCACACTCGGGACCTACGGGTCAAAATTGACCCGAAGGGCGGGATTCATATTTAAAAAAGAAAATCATAATTTTTTTTAAACATCAATATTTTTTCTTTTCTTTTTTTGGTGTTTTGAGAAAATTTTAAAAATAATACAATTTATAATTAGTATTAATGCAATAATTATGACCACCTTTTCCCCATTGAATATAATAGAATTTTTTTTTTTTTTAAATAGTTTTTAAAAAAATTTGTAAAGCTGTATTTCATTTTGGAGTCAACCCTAGGCCTCATAAAAGCAATTTTTGAAATTAGATGGATGCCATCTCGTGGACAAACTGAGCTTTTTAAAAATACAAAACGCGTATAATATGAATTTTTTGGTGTGTATAAAGGTGTGTTTGTTTGTGTGTGTGTGGATGTGTCTGTTTTGCAGTCTTGATGTTTTATAGATTCACCCCTTCACTGTTGTGTGCTTTTTTTCAAGATTGTTGCTGATTTGTAGATTGTACGCACAAAAAAACTCACATTTTTCACATTTTTGCCAATTTCCCAGTCATTTTTGACCCGAAGGTCCTGAGTGTGACTATTTTTTTTATGACCACTTTTCAAATCCTGTCCCCAGTTTTTTTGGGTTTTCATATACCAAGTACCATTAAAGTCACCAAGTTTCGGACCATTCCGAGGAAGCTACGATTTTTTTTTTTTAAATGTTTAAACGCTTCGGGTCATTATTGACCCGGATAATCCCAGAGGGTTAATGTCTTTACTGTTAGTCAATAAATGGGAAAATAAAGTAACGTTCTTGGAAAAACTAACTTGGATTTTTTGTTGCAAATGTAAAAATGATGCATTACGTCACTAGTTCCCAGTTATCTGATTGTGTAACTCAAGTTTTCGTGTAATGCGTAGCAACCCAATATAGTCTGGTTATGAGTAACCCACTTCTAGCCAAAATAACCTCGAGATTGGTCATATTTGCCAAAATAACTTGTGAGATGTCTGATTCCATCATGTAAGCGAAGTAAACAGTGATTAGAAGGTTCACTCATTTCATTTCTTTATCTTATTGATGACTAGTCTATTCTTGGGCGATGTTTAGACGTCTATTAAATTTTCACTGACAGCCCAAATTTTGCCTTGTTTTAGCATAGACGTCTACGCTGTGTTTGGACGGCTATTAGACGTCTTTTAAGCGCATTGCTTGCCGGGAGTATACCTCGTAAACACTGAAGGCTGTGTTTCTCTCCTGCAGGACGTTACATATGCAGTTTGAGCTGGAGTTTAGCTGTGTGAGGTGGTATGAGCTGGTGAAGAGGGCCGTGAGCTCGACGACAGACGGACCGCAGCGTGCAGGATCTGTGCCGGCTGCTGTCGACCGCTGTATATCTCACATCACACAGTACGGTGAGTGACTGGATGAAAAACTGCAGATGTAAATGAAGTTGTGAGAGCTAGTTTAGCAATATACTCAAGCTCAGGTGCCTCAGGTTAGCTCTGGTGAAAAAGAAGTCTGCTTCATATGTACTTTTAGTGTTCAAAATTTTCTTTTTAAATCTGTACTTGCTGACAATATGAATTAAATAAAAGCTCACTTTAGTGCATCTAGAGTAGACTACAACAAAGCATACTTTTTAAAAGTGTTACATTTGTACTTTTTAAATTTTAAATCATAGTTTTAATAATCTTTTGCTTAGAGTCCCCCTGTAGTGAGTAAAAAAAATAGTTTTAAGGGATAAAATTATCACCAAAATGACATTTAAAGTTTTTTTATTCATGCCTTAAATATCTTGAATGTAACTCGACTCCCTTGCCTCATTTATGCGCGGTTCTATGAATATGTAAATGAGCCCCGCCTCCACTCACTCACTCAGAGATCCACTGGTTGACGATCACACGTTGATCTGATTGGTTACAAGGTCGTTTGGGACGTCAGAAACACCAAACCGCTTTATTTTCATCACAGAAGGACTTTAAATACATGACATACACGTTTCAATATTAAAGTATATTTTAGTTTACAATAAATGTGCGTCAGTACATTCGCCATGAATTTGAATTATGAATTTAAAGGTTCTCTATGTAATTTATTTTATAAAATGAATCCTTTTTTATTGCCTGTGTTTGAAGGGGTTGTAATCACACATTGCAATGATCCACTTTTCGGGTTTTGCTATTACCTCTGAAGGCCAATATTCATATTTATATGTGAGGTCTCCGGGTCGGATTTCCTGCGAAATCCATCAGATGTGACGTGCATGCGCGCTCCCGAGCCTAGCTCTAGCCTATGGCAAGCCATTTTAGCATTTTAAACCTAAGTCTGACTATCTAGAATTAACATTGTAGATATCAACAAAGTCTTTCTAACTAGTCGTAATTACATTTTGGATAGTTGGAATTGTCATTCAAGATATCTGTAACGTAATTGTGACTAGTCGAAACGACAGGTAGAGATATCTATAATCTGAGTTTTGACTAGGCAAAACTGAATTACAGATATCAGCAAGTACATCATTGAAAACGACATTCAACTCGTCTCACATCTTATATGACAATTGCAGATATCTGTAATTCAGTTTTGACTAGGCAGAATGAAAGTTAAAGATATCTCAAACGTCATTGTGCATGTGCACAAATTATTGTGCATGACATTGTGTAATTTCCCTCCCCTCCATAATCAAAGAAGAAGTGGGTTAATTTCCTTATTTCTATGAATGGAAGAAGAAAGAAGCTGTCATGGTGTTGGCCATAATTGAAGAAAAAAAAGAAAGAAAAAAAAAAAAACACCAGAAAATGTTTCCAGCATGACACAAATTGTATTCATTAGCATTAGCCTGCAGGTTTCTCAAAAACATTGGCAACATGCAATGTTTGCCATGCATTTCTATGTTTGTGATCATGCTTAAAATTACCGTAGGTTATTGTTGATGTAGGATTTACGCATGAGAGATTCACTCTAATTCACTTTAATAAAGATGCTTACATGCATGCTATTCTTGCCATGGCAGTGCATAACATTAATTTCTTTAGATGAGAAAAAAAGTTCTTCGTTCAGATTAGTTCTTATTTTTTATTTTATTTTTTTTTTAACAGTAAAAATCCATGGTAGCCTGTAGGTATTGATTTCAGGTTAAAACAGTAGCTAATATAATTAAAAACATGCTCTGTTCCCGCCTAAGTGTGATGCGGGCCGTGATTTGCATACAGATATCTGCAACGTCATTTCGCCTAGTCAAACTCCAATTCAAGATATCTGCAATTACATTTTGACTAGGCAAAAGGAAAGTTACAGATATCTAGTTACAGATATCTTGAATTGAGTTTAATTAAAGAATATCTTGAACCGGAGTTGACTAGTCAGAATCAAATTGTAGATATCTCAAACTGGATTTACAGATATCTACAATTGAGTTGCAGATATCCGTAATTCACATAGTGGATATCTCCAACCGAATTGTAGATATCTGTAATTATAAACCCCATACAAATGAATGACAAAAGTGATGTCATTTGTCCTAGGAAGAACTTGTTTGTGGATATCTGAAATGACAATTATGGATAGGAAGAATGTAGTTGCGGATATCTGAAATGTTCTTTTTGACTAGGCAAAACTGAATTACAGATATCTGTAACACATATCCAGTCTAGCTGTTAAATGTTAAAATGGCTTGCCATACTAGCCTCTCTATCCTACAGTCAAACATGCGAGATGCGACCAACGGCACTTCAGCTGACGACACGGAGTCTGATAATAACAGCCAAAACGTCCTGCCTCCAGCACAACACAGACTCCAACACAAACTCCAATAAAAAACAAAAAAAAGTTTTATCTGCTCAAGCTCGTCAGGCAAAACGTGAATCTGATTGACTCCGGACGGAAACGCGGATCAACATAGTAAACTCTAGTGCAATAGCAAGGTAAACTCTACATGACACATGACATGAATACAAAAGAATGTTCCAGGATAACAGAAAGTCGGTGCTTTAGGATGTAACTTATTTTATTTACTAGATCTACTGACTAACGTCACTCATCCACTACTGTCATATTGTTTATACACATTTCCAGCAGTAATGTCACTTCCTACGATCTTACTGATACACTGAAACTGTTCAGTTTAGTTCACTAACCGTTTTCGTTATCATATTATACATTCACCGATGTTGACATTGCTGATTGTGAAAGATACACGAATAGTTAGAGAAATGGCTCATGCTACATCACATGTCGGCTAAATGCACAGCAGTTTACTGTAACATTATCATGGACGAGCACAGAGCATTAGTTCAACGTCAAGCTGATAAAAGTAGGCTATTATTGTACCTGCAGTGGGAGTTTACAGTAGTTTCCAGCATGTTGTGTGATGATTTCGCCGTCGCGTTGAAAGTCTCCGTGTGGCCGTGTAGTGAATGCTCGCTCTTGAGATAGATCACGAGCACGAGCGCTCTTGTTGCATTCTGAAACATCCCCACTAGTGGCCGCTAAAAATCGCATGAAGATGCACTAAAATCCTGCTTATTTGGGTCATAAGCACTCTTAAGTTCAATTAATTGTATTTAATGTAAGTTTAAACTATAGCACATTGTCATTTTAAATGCAAAAAACATGCAGTTAAGTCTCTGAACACATCAGAAGTATATTCTTTTACATATTCTGGGCTCATTTCATTAAAACATTGTTCTGTTAAGTAAATGAAGTAATGAAATCTTTCTTCTGGATAGAAAGTCATATCTGGTGCTATATTGTGTATATTTTAGCACAGCTGGATTGACCAATCAGCATCCAGGACCACATTTTAAAGCTTGAAATCTATCCTGAAAGGTTTCATTTTTAGAAAACCATCAAATGAGAATGTTTTAAAGCCAGAGTTGTGCTGTTTGTTTCAGGGTTAAAGGTGGAGGGCCTGTATCGGCGCTGTGGCATCGCTCCTCAGATCAGTAAGCTGGTCGACGCCCTGCATGTTTCTCCTAGAGGAACTGTTCTGGGAACAGACGAGCTCTCCATCATAGATGTTTCAGGAGCACTAAAGCAGATCCTACGGCAGGAGATTGAGCTCATACCGCAAACACAGAAGCCACACTGGCCGAAAGCTGCAGGTACGTCTGTAAGACAAAATTGACGGGAAAATTTGCGCATCTGCACGTAAAATCTAACCCATGTGTACCAACGTTTTGGCGACACCGATGAATGAAGGAAAACCACTTTAAATCTTCATTATGAGTCCTAATCATGAATACAGTGCATGTTCACAATAACAGTTTAAATGCGTAACATAATGATTAATTGGTTTTACATCTGATATACACATTTAGATTAAATATATCACTCTCATTATTGGAGTTCAGCACTTGAATTATATGAAACCATTACCGAGAAGATTAAAAAAATAATAATTCTAATAATATTTGTAGTGGATGCGGCGCTTTTGAACGCGTGGCATGCTGAGCTTTAATGTTTTAATACAGCGAGGATTGATTAGCGCATGATAATAGCAGAACTCATGGTCTGAGAAGATATTTTCACGCAAATAGTGATCAATAATGTATAATAAGGCTGTTTCTGTTTCCATAAAAATATAAAGCAATTAAAAACACTATTTAGCCAGTGGAAATAATTGAGAAAAACTTTCTCTGAAATGTACTTTATACTATTTTATTTATTTACGCATGTCCGTTTCTCATATTTTGCATTTAACATTGTACCGCGTGGATGAATATGCAAAAAACAAATGTTCACAGTCAGTCGTGTTGATATTTGTGGAGCCCACTGTAAACTCAAACACTGTTGTGTGTTGATCCACAGCTCTGTCAGATGAGAAGCTCAGACTGCAGACGTATCGCCAACTGCTCACACAGCTTCCTCCCGACAACCACGCGACACTGGCGGCTCTGTGTGGACACCTGCACACGTACGACATCACTCTCAATCTTTGGGTTTACAATTATGAAATGATACGAGCTATCAATACTGAATATGTAAAACGGTAGCCATGCTCTGTCTATATATTAATTTGCATGCTGCGTTATGCTAAAATGCTTTCAACTTTTTCATCAAATGTATCATTCAACCCTAAAACTGTATTCTGGACAAATGTGGGCCAAATAGTTTTGATTTATTTTTAAAAAATACTTCTCTTGATCTGAGCGGTACAAGACTTGGCTGTTTTTCCCAAGTTTGCCTCCTGAACACACAATTGTTTTGACTCAATTCTACAATGATAAGTGGGTAAAAATAAAAAATCCTTAATCTTGTATTTGGGTCAAAAATAGGCACCCATAGAAATGAATGGGAAAAACTGTAATTTAGAGCATTCTAAAATAAGCCAAAATAAGACATCAGGTGACAGCAAAGTCACTTCATCTTTAGGTTTTAGCTGTAAGAACTTATTGGAATGAGATTTTAATGTTAATAAAAAAAACCCCCATAAAAATAAGCCTAATTTACATAGAAAATATGGTACTTTTTAAAGTAAATAAATTCAAAAATACCCCCAAAATAATAAAAAAACACCATAAATGGATAGACAAAACTTTATCGAAGACAGTGATATAACATTTATAATAAAATTAGGATCACACCTGAGTCCTCTGTGCCCACATTTGTCTACAATTACAGGATTAAGGGCTATAAAGTGAATACGGTTTGAGGGCTACAAAAAATATATATTCTTGGAGTGTGTAGATGTTATGGGGGGAAATGGAACTAATGAAAGCATTTTAGCAACTGCAACATGAAAATGTGGTTTAAAAAAAGAATTATTTCACTGCATGATATTGCAGAAACGTGTGCAGTGATCTCTAATGTTGGGGTGTTTGGGCTGCAAGAATTCACAGCAACAAAGCAAAACTTTTAAAACAATATTTAATGATGAACCACACCTGTGTCCGCTGAAGGGAACCGATATTGATGGAGAGGAGCTGCTGTGCATTGGATGAAGTATCGGTGACCGATGCGTTGTAAAGTGTTTCTCTTCTCTCAGGGTGCAGACGCACAGTCCGGCCAACCGCATGACGGCTCATAATCTGGCAGTGATATTTGTGGTCACGATGTTCCAGGAGTTCGCCATGAACACAGGCATGGTGCAACTTACCCGAGACCTGATCATGCTCCACATGCACATCTTCACGGTGAGCACACACACACTCACTCACTGTAAAACATCTCACTGTGTGCATTACTGATCATGTGATCTGACATTGTGTGCAGAGTCACGTGGAGACGGATGGAGAGACCATCACCGCTTTGTGAAGAGCCGAACGGGACACTGGGCCACAGAGGGGATCTGCTTTATTGTAGCACAGAATTAGACGATACATTTATATAAGTGAATAAATGCACAAAAAAAGATGAAAAAAAGGCATTTTTACAGTCACAAGGTGTGTGTGTTTCCAGAGGGGCAGCACTGAACTCTTACACATATAAGGAGCTTTGTCCACGTGAATGCTGGGAATAAAACGGTCAACATTCATGTCTTAAGATGTGATATTGATAAGCATTTAGTTTCTAGAAGCATCACTACTTAAAACTGACAAAACACTGGATGAATAGAAAAAATTAGAAATACGATAACATCCTTCCTCTACCACTGTATTGGGTTGTGTGAAAATAAACAAAAACAACACAAACGGACAATTCATTTCCTGTTCCAGGTGTGCATCATCTACATGCAGCTGGAGAGGTTTCTTCACTCTTGAAGCGTTAATATTTGGGCCGTTTTATGTCCACCCTGTACGATAGAAGAGGAAACACTCATGAACACACACACACAGCACATTTACATCTGATCATAACGGCGACGTCACACTAGTAGAAATAAAACCCATTCACATGAGCTTTTCAAAGCAGCCCATATCAGACCCACCTGAACGCCACTTCTGAAACACACCCGCTTCTGGTTTTTAAATAAACATGATTCAAAAACCCAGTTTTATTCTCAGAATTATTGGAGCCTTGCATAGTTTTGTCTGAATTGTGCATTAGTTTTAATGTTGATTCGATGCAGATAACTAAAAAAAAATGCAACATTAAATAAATGCAGCCTGATTATAAATATTATTTCTACTACTGACCCTTAAGAAGCTCTATCCACTTCACGGGTCAAATTACAATCAGCTGCTCTTGACACTCAAATAAAAAAAACTGTAAAGCCTGTACAAATCCAAGAAATCGTGAAAAATGGAAATAAGTGGGAATTGTGTAACAAACATTTACACGTTTGATTTATCTATTAAAATGTTTGCAATTTTGCCAGCCTGGCTGTTTCCTTTAATTATATGATGTCATTACATTTTATTGTCTTGCCTCCAGCCAATCGCTAATCATTGTTTCAAGTGTGGCTTTATCTGTACTTTCCATCCAAAGTTGCTAATTTAACGAGTGCAAAATTGGAATATGGCATAAAACATTTACGAATAAGGTTTCCATCCCATCTGGAAAATTGATGCAAAATATCTGCAAAAAAACTATGTTTCTACAATCAGGCTCTGTTTTGTTGGGCTAATGTGAAGAGAGAATAAAAATGCACATCTGGTTTCATTTACATAAGAGTGGCCAAGATGTAAAATTCCACTATTTTTACTCTTCACATTTTTTTAGACTGAAAAATGAAGAGAAAAAGCACCCGCACTCACCCATCGGCCTCCATCTTTTTTCTCTTCTCAATGATCTGAAATAAACACAGACAGTGTGAGCATCCTGTGAGTGTGACACAGAACATCATCAGGTGTTCATCGCTTAAATTCGTCCACATGACACAGAAGAGCCGGTAAACTCACAGCGCTGATTTTCTTCCACTGTCGGTCTAACTCCGCCTTCTCGTTGGTTTCTTTAAAGCGACGAGTCTTTCGGCCCTCGGACATTTTGATGCCGTACTGGAAGGCAGCCCTGCAAACACACCATCATCATCATCATCAGAGTGAACACACAAGCTCACACGGCCTAACTGAGAAAGCAGAGCCTGTGTTACTTTGGCAGCGCCTCCTTGTTGTTCATGTAGTCGCTGTACTCCTCTTGAGTGTCGAAGTCCCAGCGGCCCAAAGGACCCTTCTTATTACCCTGCAAACACACACACACACGTGAACACGCCTGACCACACACACTCGGAGACATTACAACTCGTCAAACTCATTCATGCCTGGTCCATCTTGCTGTAGTCCACTTCTTCATCACTGTCCACAGCCAGATC
This sequence comes from Hybognathus amarus, assembly GCA_030378365.1. Classification (NCBI taxonomy): domain Eukaryota; kingdom Metazoa; phylum Chordata; class Actinopteri; order Cypriniformes; family Leuciscidae; genus Hybognathus; species Hybognathus amarus. The sequence continues at coordinate 215,732 of JAQIUQ010004350.1, forward strand.
ATCCATCCTGTAAGACAAAGCATCATCATCATCATCATCTTTAAAGGAGTCCTTCACTTCAGAATTATAATTTACTCATCGCACGTCTTTCTTTATTAAGGTGAGACACGGCAGGCAAAAACAAAACAAAGAGATTTTAGGCTATTTGTACTCAATAACATGTCGTCTTTCAGACTTGAGCTGAAAAAAAGTCCAAAATACACATTTAGGTCTTTATTTTACTACACTTTTGTCTGTTTGCGTGTGTAGATTTTCGCCTAAATTCCTCAAAAGTTGTCGTTAAAAATCATCCTGCCGCTCCATGATCGCAATACGCACCGTGTCATCTCTCCTCTTCAATGCTTTCGGATCCAAATATGGTCATTTCCTGTTTATCAGCAACCAATCATGAAAGTAAAATGGGCCATTTAACTCAATGCGCAATCCCATGAAAATCTTCAAAGGCCGTTTTCTCAAAATGAGTTTTTTTCTCACACTTCTACTGACGATTTCCCACTTCTGTAACACCTACACACACCAAACTTTACAGCCGTATTGCTAACTATATTGTGAAGGTTTGTTCAGAGGGATTTGTTGATATATCATTCTTGGCCTGATTTATATGACAATTTATGCATAAAAATAGGGCAGAAATCTATTTTTTAAGGCTATTGGCAGTATTTTCTGATTTACAGGGTAATAAAAGGAGATATTCATAATCCTCTCAGAAAATGTCTTTTCATCGAATATATCCACAAAATGCAATGCAATGTTTTTTTTTTCAATGGTCAGATTAGTCACTTCAAAATATATGCAAATTAGCACATTTTAATTAGATATAGCCTGATTAGCATATTTAAACATAAAATTACAGAAAACTTGCAATACGTTTTTTTCTCTCTATTTATGTGAGTAATCAACTGGTAAAGTTTCATGGTGACATCTGTAAGTTAAAAACTTTATCCTATTCACCTGCAGTGTCTCGCCTTAAGTGGAAATGAAGGTTTTTGAGGAACACACTCAGGGTTTCTCCATATAATGGACTTCAATGGGGTCCAACGGGTCGAAGGTCAGATGTGAGTTTCAGTGCAGCTTCAAAGTCTCAACACGATCCAGCCGAGGAATAAGAGTCTGAAAAATCTTTTTCTCCTCCAACTTCAAAATCGTCCAACATTGTTTTACCTTTTATTTAAAAGGCGTTTGACTTTAACACTGGGTCGGTTATTCCACACGTGACCTTTCAACCAGTGCAAGACCAACATTAGTGGTTTAAAAAGTATATAAATGTGTATGTTGTTGTAAAATGTCAGCTGGTTTGTCTAGATCAGACTCTTATTCCTCGGCTGGATCGTGTCGAGACTTTGAAGCTGCAGTGAAACGCACATCTGGACCTTCAACCCGTTGGACCCATTGAAGTCCATTATATGGAGAAACCCTGGAGTGTTTTTAAGACATGAACATCTCAGATGAGAGTAAATCAGGAGATTTGAACTCCTCCTGAGAGAAGAGATGAAGGAGACTCACGTGGCAGGGTAGCATTCGGCGTAACTGTTGGACATCCCAAAGAAATCTCCCAGATGCTTCTTCTCCTCACGTCTGCTTCCAGTGCTCACGGTTAAGAAGAACGCTACTTCGAAAACACTTTAAAATCACACACACACTACACGATATTCACATCTGCAGCTCAAACCATGTTAATAAATAAGGATACTGAAACTTGTTTAGATCTAAGCATAACTGAGAAAATGCATCTTCATTATGAACTTTCTAAAACCACTTTTTCACAAAACCACTTCCTGAAAACACATTTATCCAGCCAATCGTCTTAAAGACCAATTAGCCTTTACATAAAATGTAGCATATTAAAACATTTCTGCACATTATTGCTTATAATGAAAACATTAAGTGCTGTATCAGTGCACAATCTGATTGACAAGTTCTCATTAATGCAAGTGTCTGTGATTGGCTACAATGATCAATGCTAAGTCCCAATTGGCCTGTCAATCATCTGGTCACAGTTCAAATCTAATTTAATTTCCTACCGTTTCGGAGAGAACTGTGGCACGTTAATGTCGCGTTTGCATAATGATGCATTTAAAAGTTAATGACTAGACGTAGATGAAATATAATGCGGATAACATTGAATAAATATCTTTCAAGAGGTTAGATGCTGATTATTAATCCTTCAATCTCTTTATCCGACTCGCACATCCGCCATTTCTGTAGTACTTGAACACTTTTTATTCAAGTTTGTAGTTCTAATGGAATCCTCGTCCAACACTCAGTGGGTTGTGGGTAATATTAGCCGTATACATTGGGCACGGATCTGCACGTCGGACTCTAACTGGGAAAAGTGGATCACTTTCGGGACACCAATTCTATTCTCGAATACTATTTAGATCCGATTCGGGACGCAGCCGTCGTGATTTTGAAGCAACAGGAGGATTTCTAAATAAAACCATGTTAACCTATGAGTTATATCCATAAGAGTCCTATTCTTTAGGAAACAAGATTGTTTTGGCTTTAGCTGATGGTATCGGTCTACACACAGAGAGCAACAGTGAACTCGTTCATCGAGTCTCGTGAAGGATATGCTTCGACTCCAGCAAACTTCTCGTTGATTAACTTGAGCTGGTCCTTCACAGAGCTTGGACCTGCAAGACAACGATCACAACTACAGATTTGAGGAACTCAGGACCTTAGCATTCAAATGTGTGTGTTTCAATTTGCTAACTTTACAGCTTCAATGAACCATTTTTATAAAGAATATGAAGACTGTGAATACTAACCTTTATCGATGTCTATGGGCTGAAAGGAGAGAAATAGAAGACAATTATTACAGAGATTACTTATGAAAGTCATATTCATAAGTTCTGCACAAATATCCAAAAGCAATGAAATCATTTTCTCTGGCACTCTTAGATCTTTGAAAATTGAACAGGACATGATTCGAAAAGGTTAAACAGTGTCACACTTGTGCTCCTCGTGGTCAAAAATGTCCTCTAGTGGACGTGTTCGGTACTGCAGCCAAACAAACTCACTGAAAGCTCATTTTTTTGAGATGTCAAACTTGTTTAGATTCAGAGCTTTGATTTTCTTGCAGTTTTAAAGTAAAACATGATTTTGTACATACACATTTCATTTAAATTTTAAATAGTATTTTTGTGCATAACACGTAAAATTCTCTTTTTTAAACTTTTCACTTCAGCATGATCGCCACTGTTTGAAAAGAGATTGTCTAAAAAAAGCATTCAAGTTGGGAAATGTAATTTTTAGGTTCAAAAAGTGAATAAACGGATTATAAATAAAGCGTAAATATGATTAAGTATAATAAAATCCCCTAAAAACACAACATATTAAATAAAAACATCAAACTAAAAGTACATTAATTTCATTGACGAAAAAAATACATTTAAAAAAGTGTAATTTTTGACGACACATGAAGAGCACCAGAGGGTTAAACACTGACGATCAGCTGACCTCCTCATCAGCTCGAGGCTTCTCAAAGTAACTGTGTCGTCTTTTCTCCTTGTCCCGATCCCTCTCTCGCTCTCCTCTCTCTCCCTCTCCCTCTCCCGCTCTCGGTCTTTCTCCCTCTCCCTCTCTCTCTCTCCCGGTAGCGCTCTTTCTCTTTGTTCTCGGATGTTCTTGGAGGTGGAGGGGATGTAGTCACCGATGTCATCAAAGATGCTGCGTGGACACACACACACACACACGTGGTTAAGAAGCTAATGATCAGATCATAAACGTAAAACACTTTGACTGCATGTGAACTCACCTTAGGTCAGCCTCTGGAGCTTTCTTCTCATCCAGACGCCCTGAAAACAGAAAACACTCAACCTTAACACACACACACGCTGTAGAAACGTACGTTTGTTCTTACTTTTATCATTTTGTACATTTTTCAACAAAAGAGTGCATTTTTCATCAAAATGCATTTGAATTTGATTAAAAGGAGTAGTTTTTTAAAAAAACTCAAAAACTTTTGCTGATAATTTACTCACCCCCATGCCGTCCAAGATGTCCATGTCTTTCTTTCTTCAGTAGAAAAGAAATTAAGGTTTTTGATGAAAACATTCCAGGATTTTCTCCATATAATGGACTTCAATGGGAACCAACGGTTCAAGGTCCAAAAGACAGTTTCAGTGTAAACTGTTCAAAGGGCTTTAAACGATTCCAGACGATGAATAAGGGTCTTATCAAGAGAAACGATCACTCATTTAATAAATAAATAACAAAGTTTAAGTTTTATAAGCTCAAATCGTTCGCGTCGTGACTCTCCTGTTTGAACTCGTTCATCAAAATGAACAAATCTTTTTCCAGTCAATTCGTTCATTGAATGAACCAAATGACATGAAAAAAGTATTTGTTTATTTTGATAGGCGAGCATTTGAGCTTATAAAACTGAAACTTTTTTTTATTATTTAAATTAGCGATTGTTTCGCTTGATAAGACCCTTATTCATTGTCTGGAATCGTTTAAAGCCCTTTGAGCAGTTTGCACTGAAACTCTCATTTGGACCTTGAACCGTTTGGTTCCCATTGAAGTCCATTATATGGAGAAAATCCTGGAACGTTTATCAAAAACCTTAATTTCTTTTCGACTGAAGAAAGAAAGACGTGGACATCTTAGATGACATGGGGGTGAGTAAATTATCAGCAAAAGTTTTTTTTTTTTAAAGTGAACTAGTCCTTTAACACTACTGACTTTCTCAGTTTTGCTCTGAGCTTTATGAAATCTGAAGACGAGCCTTTATGCGGAAATATCCCATCTTTGAGATTCTTTGTCTTGTCGAGGATTTACATTATGGACCCTTTTCAAAGCTTGTGATGATGTGTTTTCACAGTTATTAATATCATAGATCTTAATTGGGGTGAAAATACTAATGTGAATACTAATACTAATGAAAATACTCATCTTTTGCTGTAGTGTGTCAGATTACATTGTGTGTAAGAGTTATGTAACAGTTTACTGGCTGTTGGAAATCTCACTGGATTATAACAATTAATGGCAAAATGAGTGTTTGGAAATGTTAACCGATATTTCCCACTGGCACACACCAAAATATATAAATAATTGGCTTAAAACCATTTTTGGGGGTGAAGAAAACTACCATGCCCAAGACTTTTGCACATTACTGCATTTTCTTTTCTTTTTTTGGTAAATGCCAATTAAACACGGCTAAGGCCGTGACAGCTTTCTCTCTTTTGACCGTCGTAATCCGTCTCTCGATAATTTTATCAGTGATATCTAGGATTACCCAGTGATCGTGACTTAATAAACGCTGTGTTCGTGCACTCGACTCGAAAAGCTGATCTCTAGTGAATATTCAGCACTACCTTTGTCCTTCTTCTTGATTTTCTTGTTGCGTGTGCCTTGCCTCAGGTACGACAGGATCTGTGTGAGTTTGCTGATGACGATGTCATTGGTGGTGAGTGTCGTCTGAGCCTGAGGGACAAAAACAGCAGTTTGACTAGACATTAAACATGCTAAAGTCGACGACGCCCACAATGCCACGAGTGTTTTAGCCCATTGCTATAGCGCTCTGGGGGCTCAAAGGAGCCGATCTCCAACTCTGTTTGAAACTGACAAGCATATTTAGCAACAGTCCCGCTCAAACAACAGGCTCCAGGGTTTAGGGTTTAAAATGGAATAATATGTATGGGTGACAGGCCTTCAGTGGATCATTTTCATTCATGGGTGAAATAACCCTTATTTACTCACCCTCAATCCATCATAGAAGCTTTCTTCTTTCAGCCGAACACAATCAGAGATATGTTTAAAAATATCCTGGCTCTTCCAAGCATTATAATGGTGGGTGGAGATTTTGAAGCCCAAAAAAATGCATCCATCCATCATTAAAACAATCCACATGACTCCAAGGGTTAATAAAGGCCCTCTGATACCAATATCACTGCGTTTGTGTAAGAAAACAATACATATTTACAACTCTATTAGCTATAATAACTAGCTTCCAGCAAGTTGACTTGGACCACAAGAGCGACGTCTGACCTGACGCATGATGTATGTAAAAGTAGCATTAGCATTAGCTTAGGCGAGAGTAGACACCTCTCGTGTTATCGTAAAAACCTGAGTTTTAAACTTCTAATTCGTGAGTTAAGTGATGCAATTAAGTCTGATCCTGTTGAAAAGCACAGCTCTTATGAATAAACCACATGAATTGAACAGTGTGTCAGTTATTCGCCATGTACACTTTAGCATGAGCAATAGCAGTACTGACGCTTGATTTGGCAACCACCACTAATAATTCATTCAAACTACACTCACCGGCCACTTTATTAGGTACCCCATGCTAGTAACGGGTTGACCCCTTTTGCCTTCAGAACTGCCTCAATTCTTCGTGGCATAGATTCAACAAGGTGCTGGAAGCATTCCTCAGGGAGTTTGGTCCATATTGACATGATGGCATCACACAGTTGCCGCAGATTTGTCGGCTGCACATCCATGATGCGAATCTCCCGTTTCCACCACATCCCAAAGATGCTCTATTGGATTGAGATCTGGTGACTGTGGAGGCCATTTGAGTACAGCGAACTCATTGTCATGTTCAAGAAACCAGTCTGAGATGATTCCAGCTTTATGACATGGCGCATTATCCTGCTGAAAGTAGCCATCAGAAGTTGGGTACATAGTGGTCATAAAGGGATGGACATGGTCAGCAACAATACTCAGGTAGGCTGTGGCGTTGCAACGATGCTCAATTGGTACCAAGGGGCCCAAAGAGTGCCAAGAAAATATTCCCCACACCATGACACCACCACCACCAGCCTGAACCGTTCATACAAGGCAGGATGGATCCATGCTTTCATGTTGTAGACGCCAAATTCTGACCCTACCATCCGAATGTCGCAGCAGAAATCGAGACTCATCAGACCAGGCAACGTTTTTCCAATCTTCTATTGTCCAATTTCGATGAAGCTTGTGCAAATTGTAGCCTCAGTTTCCTGTTCTTAGCTGAAAGGAGTGGCACCCGGTGTGGTCTTCTGCTGCTGTAGCCCATCTGCCTCAAAGTTCCACGTACTGTGCGTTCAGAGATGCTCTTCTGCCCACCTTGGTTGTAACGGGTGGTTATTTGAGTCACTATTGCCCTTCTATCAGCTCGAACCAGTCTGGCCATTCTCCTCTGACCTCTGGCATCAACAAGGCATTTCCGCCCACAGAACTGCCGCTCACTGGATGTTTTTTCTTTTCGGACCATTTTCTGTAAACCCTAGAGATGGTTGTGTGTGAAAATCCCAGTAGATTAGCAGTTTCTGAAATACTTAGACCAGCCCTTCTGGCACCAACAATCATGCCACGTTCAAAGTCACTCAAATCACCTTTCTTCCCCATACTGATGCTCGGTTTGAACTGCAGGAGATTGTCTTGACCATGTCTACATGCCTAAATGCACTGAGTTGCCGCCATGTGATTGGCTGCTTAGAAATTAAGTGTTAACGAGCAGTTGGACAGGTATACCTAATAAAGTGGCCGGTGAGTGTATTTCCAGCATTTGAAAGCATGTTGAGTGAGAGTAAATCATGTCCGCACCTGCGTCCTTCAGCAGTGTGAAGGTTTGTGATGTGTGTGGGGTCTGTACCTCCATGGTGGGACAGTCGGCTTTGCTGCGGATAAGAGTGGTTGGGATGTCCGTGTCTGCGTACTCGTCTTCCAGGTCCACCACATACGCCATTCGGCCCGGCAGGAACAGCTCGTTACGCTCCATCTGACGACCCTTGAACAGGATACGATAGACGTTTCGTCCTAAAGAGCAGAACAACACACACAACAATGTAGTTCAGTCTTATTGCCGTCCAGAGACATCAGGGGCTTTTGCAGCGGTAGTTTTAGGAACGAGCCACCAGGATGGTTCCCCGAGAAGGTGTTTTGCTGGTTGCATTAGCACCGCCAGTATGACCTCCACGCTTGTTGTTGGGACTTATTTTGACGGCGCTGAGGACGCCAGAGCCGGAGCAAACAGTGCTGGCATTCTCCGTGTTCATTAGTCTACGATCTGTCTAACTGTGCGTTCACACCAGACGCGAATAGGGCATCATGATGGTTTTGAATAGTCCATTCGCGTGTCAAGACTCGAAATTGACTCCGAAATTGAAAAAAGTTTGAAGCGAAATTTATGTGCGTCAGAATCAAAACCCGTTGGCGGCCATCTTTTTTCTGTTGATTGAGCATTCATCGAGAGAGTCTTTAATGGCGTGGGGATCATTGTCTAAAAGTATGAAAAAGTGTAAAGTAACTGTAAAAGTAACAGAAAAAGCATTAGCTTTGCCGTGTGGTCTGATCCTCGCGAGCTGAGCACACTTGCTTTCTCATTGAAAGGTTTGAGAGGAAAAAAATATTTCTTTCATTTTATTACAGATATTGTTTTCATGTAGGTTTACATCTTTTTTATTTTACCATGTGCATTTATGAAAAGGAGTTCATTTGTTACCTTTGCTTTGTCAATACTAAGATTCTTTTTGTCAATAAAAATCCTGACTCTTTCTTATCCTGAATCACAGCCAATCAGAAGAGAGCATGGGCGAGCTCTCTCGGCAAGCTCCCGGCACTCGCAACAAAACGTACGAGTACATCAAAATCATGAATATTACTCCATTTTAACATTATTAAAAATACGTACAGAGTTACTGAAAGAATAGTTGTCATGGAATACATTTGTCTGTTAACACAGAGTTGTTTATTTTGAAGATCTGAGGTGAATTGTTGCGTTTGGACGGCTATAAATGACACAATGACATTTAAACACATAGACGCTTTTAACATTAAATAAAGCACTTAAACAGTCTCTGAGATTATCACTGAAAAAATTATCACTGAAACTGCTTCTAAAATACAATCATCGCCTGTGGCATTAACATGGAAAAGATACCTTATATCACGCGTTTAGGACACTGTGTAAGGTCTATATTACTTGCAGCGGGAATCTCTTAAATGAGAACGAGAAGTTTAAAGCTTACGTCGACCGGCCAAAGCGTCTTCTGGGATTTTTAACGGTTCGATTCTCTCAAGTTCGCATTCGATGCATCCTCCGATATCAAGAACTCATTCGGGCACTTTCATGGCTCCTCTGTACTTGTGTACTTTAGTATTGGAATTGAACTTGGACGGTTGACAATGACGTCGTACGAGAACACAAGATCGCTGAGAAACAGCCGTAATCATGTTTCTCTCGGCCTCCTCAAAGTCACGTCGGGTTTCTCCTCAGCGTAAAGGTTTAGAGGTCAATCTCTCACTGTTTTCCGTGTTCGTAGAGTTAGATTTTGGAGTAAATATATAGGCTATAATCTGTGTGTTTACATAGCTTTTCATTTTTAAAAATGGCATGTGCTGGTGTTTCACGTGTGTTCGGCCAATACTAACGTCACGGACAGTTCCTATAGCGCTGGTCCTGCGGGGCGATCACACCAAAAAGCGAGTGCTTCCACCGATAGTTGTAGGAAGTTTGAAAATGTTCCTCCAGAGATTAAACACAGACTGAACTCACCGAGGCGGGTCTTGAACTCAATCTTCTGCTCTGGATCTTCATCTCTCCTGTCAAACACAAACATGTCAAAAGAGACTCGCAACTGGGTTAAAGGGTTAAAAATGTTGCTCAACCCCGTAAGACTTTCGTTCATCTTCGGAACACAAATTGAGAGCTTTGTGATGAAATCTGAGAGCAGTCTCACTCCTCCATCAGCTCTGACGCGAGTTCACGAGAGCCACGATGCATGCGTGAGAACTGAGATGATGACGCTCACGATCATTTGATGGGAAAGTGTGAAAGACCACTTATCTTGCAACATTGGTAAGGCACCTTTACGTTTTCTCGTTGGGTCTCGATTCAGACATCCAGGAAATGCACTCACATTTTAAACACTACAAATCTTCTCAGGTCTCACGCATGCGTCATGGCTCGCGTGAACTATTGCGGCCCATGGAAGAAAATGAATAGTTGAATGAAGTTGTTATTTTTGTTTTTTTGCGCACAGAAAGTATTCTCAGGGGTGATCGTAGAAAAAAAATCCTGAGCCTGAACTTTTTTCCCTGGGAGGCAAGCGGCCCCTAAGCCAAGAGATATATGCCCTGATCAACATAATTGTCAAGCGCGATACAGGGGTGTGCTCCCTGGGAGAACATTTTGATAAATACAGGTAGTCTCTTAAATTATAGATTCTGGTGACTTTTGTAGATATAAATGGACATCATTCAGACATGAGATGAACAAACCCAATACAAGCCTATATTACAGTAGCATATCTGTGTAGAGCACTAGAGCTACTGGGACCCTGGGCCTAGTAGGCCTGTTCATTAATCCATCCCTGCTTTTAACTAGTTATTTACCTGTGTACTTATTATTTGTATAGCATACTCATAATACTCACTTATAATATTCATTAAAAAAATTCAAGGGACCAGTTGTCAATTTGAATGCCTCAATTTTAACATGAATCGTTTGGATTCGGAATATATCACTTTGCAAAACAGTAACAGCCTATAATTTATTTGCATATAATGAACTAGGTGGCAACAAAGGCTCCTTGCATACCAATCTTTTTTAAACTTTCAGAACGGTTCACAAAAAGTGTCTCTTTTCTCCCATTCATAGACGTTGGAACCCCCACCCCGGCCGCCCCCTAAATTCACATAAGGATTCAATAAGGATTATGCATTAGCATGCATTGTGTGTTATCATGCAATTTATACGCGAAAATTAGTTTTTACATGCATTTGATACGCAGAAAACTTAATAATTGGTCAGAATTATGTCTGACCCATTCCAAATGTTTTCCGATATGGTGACACAAGCACTGATGGAGCAAAGAGCACACATTTCGACATGTGCAGTAAAAACTTGAAATATAAATTCTCAGAAAATGCATTTTAATACTAATATATTGAAAAGGCTGTTTATATACTCCATTAATAAAGGAGGAAAATAGACATACATGCATGACAAAAAAATCTTTAACTTTTAGGTAGCAAAATATTTTTTAGAAAATTCTACTAGACTAACATCTTTCATAAATCCTGACATTTCACACATCTCTTGAGTTTTATTAAAAATCTTTAACTTTTAGGTAGCTAAATATTTTTTAGTAATTCTGTCAATTACACCAAGGTTTCATTGAAGGTAAATTGGACACTGACGCCCACAGATGTGAAGTGAACGAGGCAGAGGCATCCGGTACTGTCAGAACTAGTTAACTCTGTGGCGATGCATGTGCAAAACTAATCACAAAGTCAACCAGGATACATAACACAGCCTACTAGGCCTATATAGTAACAGTTTCAGAATACAATAGCAAACACACCGTGATTCGGATGTTTGGTGAAGTGCCGCTGCAGTTTTGACGGCTTCATTGCTTCATTGAGAGTTTTTCACCACAAATTACACAGCCACGGATTACGTACGAATCGCCTGTTGTCGTGAATCCATACCTAATGTATGAGGTATCGTATTTGCGATTGAAGCTTGACTTTTTCTTTCTCTATATTTCAAGTTGGTCATCGCCTTTCCTTTTACCGGAACGGTCCGCAATGAAATGAGCCATTAAAGTCTGCGCGCGCTCATCTCTCCGCATACTTCTGTCACTTCAGCTGCACGCACCCATGAACACACGCGCTCAGTCTGTTTAGATATGACGCATTGCTAAGCAATCGGAAGGCGCTCAAAGAAACACATTTTAATATTTGTATTTATTTGTATTTATGTATTGCTTGTGTTTTGGATTAAATAACATGACACGTTAAACAGCATTTTAAAAAGACAATTATTATTATGGAAAAAAAAATAAAAGAAAAATCGGGGGATTTTTCAAGGCCCGGTACTAACGTGTTCACGGTTGGGAATCACTGGTTTAGTGAACGCGCCTCTCAGATCTTGGAAATTGTCCGTTCACGCGAACCTGTTTTTTTTTTTTTTTTTTTTTGTAGACACGTCTGAACGCCGGAAATCGCGGCGCGGATCGCTATCAGGCATGGTATTCTCGTCACTTGATGAACTTAAGGTTGAGCCACTGTAGTCACTAACTTTCTGGGCCGGCAAGTTTCAATCCCTTTAGAAGCCTATGGAGGACTGATCCAGCTCTCAGATTTAATCACAAATATCTTAATTTGTGTTCTGAAGATGAACGAAAGTCTGACGGGGTTGAACAACATGAGGGAGAGTCATTACTGACAGAGTTTTCATTTTAGGGTGAACTGAACAAATAAGAACTTCTGAAACACATACTTGACTTCCTTCTGCACTTTCTCAATCATGTCCTCCTCTTCCCGCTCCTTACTCGTGATCTCAGCTCGGACCTGAAATTAAAACAGTACATTAAACACAAGCAAATACGTGGCAGTGGTTTGACTTTCAAACAATGGTTACGCAGACGTACCTTCTGTAACAGGGCGAAATCCAAACCCTTCACCAAGTGAGTGTGCTCCATATCACCACCCAAGAACTTGGACTCCTGGATCAGCTGACGCCTCTTCTTGCGGCTGATTTGTCCCTGTTCAACAAGACAAAAGAAATGCACATTCAAAGCCAAACTAATGCCAAAGCACTTCTTTTCCTGATAATTCCCAGGCAATAATCGGTTCTATAAGCAGCATTCAACACACTAATATTAGCCTAAACAAAAGAGTACGGGTTAAACTTGGGCATTTTTGTTCAAGGCTGATACACAACCGTCAACATGTTCAGCGATTTTGGGAGTAATGCTAATGAAATGAATGAACAAATGACTTAATTTGCAAAGGCACAAATCTGAAGAAAGATGTAGAAGAAAACAAAATGATGCGAAATGAATTATAGAAAACTGCAACAAAATAAACGTGGAAAATTAAATAAATCCACAATATCCTGGTAGAAGAACTTCTGTTAAATGGGCCGCTGGATGAAATCTAAAAACAGCAAGTGGATTTCAAGCAATGGTTTTCAAACATTGACCACATTCCTAAAGATCTTGAAAGTCATTTTACTGAAACGGGCAGAATTTTTCAGTCTCTGACTGCCATGTGAAATATATACACTTCAAAATGATGATTATTAGGGTTGCACCATATCGTTTTTTAGCAGATATATGTTCCGTTTTAATCTTATCGGTATCGGCATGATAAGAAAATATGGCTGATGTCTTAAAGCCAGAAATATTGTATTATTTCCTCCAGCTGGGACACTTCAGATGTGCACTGTTCAACATGATGGATTTGAATTGCTTAATATATGATTGTAAATCACTTCAAAAAAAGGAAAATACGGTTCAGTGCAACATATCGGCTACAGAAAAATATAATGAGAACATCACAATTGTGTGCTTGGGACATGGATTTACATGGCAAGAATTGTTTTTGTAATCAGGCTCTCACAGTAGCTCTCAATCAGGTCATGTGGTCTATACGACCCAATCGACTTTTACTTAATAAAAAAATAAAGGTTCCCTTAATCTCAGTGGAATAAGATGTTGTGACTTTTCATACACTATCTATCTATACGCACACAAAAAAAACTTGGCTTGATCCGGTTGCTCTAAAGGTATGTAAAAAAAATGTTTACACTTCTGGTCTTCTGAAAATAAATGGGAAATGTGAAAAACTAAAGATATTTTCTTCATGTGTCAAAAAAAAAAAATAATCGGATAAATATGAAAATTTTTACACAGAAACGAAGGCCTCATACTAGAGCATTAATGCAATGCATCATAAAATGTAATATTTAATATGCAAGCTAAAGGTGTAGTTGAGAAATTGTGTGTTATATGGATACAAAAGTACTTTATATCTCTAAAAACACAGCATTAATGAATAGATGATAAGTATAAAAAAATGATATATTATTTGTATGATTAAAAATGTATATTTTTTGTACAATTACTCAATCAATTGTTGGGGTCGTATAGACCCCAAAGCCCAGAAGTGTAAACAGGAAACGAAGACCATTTGAAGGTTAATATAAAATAAAATTAGGATTTCGATTTATCGGCCAATACATCGATAATCAGCTTTCAAATATAAAGAATTATCGGTATTGACAAATGCACTACAACCCGTAACAGCAAAATCAACAGATACAAAAGGTGATCTTCAGAATATGATCAGTCATATAAGAAAACACAGCTGGAGAAAATCGAAGTTCTAACATGCAGTAACGAGATGTCAGGAAACTCACGCCTCTGCGGTGGGTCCCACGGCTCGATAGTTAGCAGTGGTGCTGATGAGCTCAGTCTCCTCGTAGTCTTTATTAACACCATCACGTCGTTCTCGAGCGCGGTCACGGTACTTCTCCGCCAGCTCACGCTCTCGCTCCATCTCCTGCTGCCGCAGTTTAGCGTAGTAACTTCAAACACAAGCAAAAAAAAAAAGAAAAATTAATCAATTATTCAGTAATGAAACACCGTTGTGTGTTGCTCAGAGATAGTTTAGTCGTGGCTTTGTTGGTGCAAGAAAAACAGGCAATATTGTGTCTAAAAGTAAGTGTTGAACTGTTGTATCAAATCACTTTCGCATTTGCAATTGTGCTGCTATTTGAAAAAACGGCACTCATGTGTGATTGCTTAACTTTATCATGATATAAATAAAGTCTAAAAGACATACTCCTACAGGGGCCACGCTTTTATATGACAGAATGGTCATTGATGCTGAGCGAACGTGTGCAGAAGAGACAACGGCAGGATTAGATATTAAAGCAGAAGTCCTCAACTCACCTTTTCTTCTTACGTCTGCGAGCCGCAGGATCCTCGTCCTCGTTATATTCCCGTGGCATCCTGGGAAAATCATCGCAACAAATAGTTATCATAGAGACATGCGGTGCACATACACCCACAGAAAGATCTTAAACGTGTGTTCAAAAGCAAAGTACTCATGTTGTTCGTGTTTTGGAGGGCGGAGCGGAGGACGGGGTCGATCTCGGGGTCATCAGGAGCTTCCTGAAGTCATCGTTGGTCAGCTTGGATCTGAGAGACACAAACAAATTTGACTTGAAATCAGAATGACGATCAGAGTAACGTCACGGAATAGTCAAGAACATAATACAAACTATTACAATTAGAATTATCATTAGATAAGCAAGACCCTATGTCAGGTGTCACTTCTGATGCTTCAATCATTTAATCACATGAGAGGAAAAACCCCTCAAGGTATATAGAAATACATAAAGGGAAAGCTAAAGAATGTTCACTGCAGAAAACCACCAAAGTCCCACTGATCGTCAGCACATTATTGACACCAAGTGAAGGTGAAGAGACTCACTGCAGCGCTGACCGATGATCTTCCACCTCATGGCCATCAGGAGCCAGAGGATTGGAGTACACCTCCGCTGAAACACACACACATCAACAGATTCATTAGTTCATTAGTTTTCAACCTTTAATATCAAAGTAATGCACCAACTGACAGTGTTTCCTGTATGGTTTACAGCATTAGATGAGAGGTTTTCAGATAAACTGACATGTAACGTTACTGTTACACTGATGTAATGTCACAAATGAATCGATATCGAATCGCAATCGTAAGTGAATCGAACCGCGATCTTGTGAATCGATTCATTCCTGCTAACAGTACTCGACTATACTGTGTTGTAAACAATGAGTGTTTGGCTGCAGGAGCTTTGCTGTATTTGTGTCAGTGCGAGTTTTACTTGCACACAGACAATGTTCTAGTATATATCTTACATAATCGTTAACTTATCAAACGTACACATTATCTTTCTACAGATTCACTAACAGTTAGTTCGCGTTATGCAAACGGAACAGGCATGTTCATATAGACAGTAACAGCGTATATACGTTCATACGATAAGAACCTGTGTGATGTTATTAATCATCCGCACACAAAATAACCTTAATAAACGGTATGTAACACTTACATTCGCGTTCAGGCATGATGAAATTAAACGAGTCGCTCTAAAACGCAACTCAACGCACTTTAATGTTGATAGTAGGTCTAATGACGTCACACTTCCGGTTGTTTGTGTCCAGTCGCATCAGCGCCGCCTGTTGACCTGGGAGGACAGCTGATCACACTAGTCATGTGATTTACTGTCAATAGTTCACCCCAAAAAATAACAATTCTATCAACATTTACTCAGCCTCAAGTTGTTCCAAACCTCAGTGTGTTTCTTTGTTCTGGTAAACACAGAAGATAATTTGAAGGATGTTGGTAAAACGGTGGATGGACCCCATTGACCTCCATAGTTTTTGTTGTTGTTTTCATAAATGATGACAGGATTTGTAATTTTTGGGTGAACTATCCCTTTAAAGGGCAAGAACATTTACAGTTACAGTACACTGAAAAATAGAAAACTATATCTTCTCAAGCATTGTGATTCAATTTCATTGCTATTTATTATCATCACAAGCAACACCGCTGTTTGGATTATTATATGAAGGAAGAAATACAATAGTGTTTTAATGTTGAAAAAATGATTAAACTGAGAAAATGGACATTCAAGGAGCACATTTAATGGCTTTAGAAGATACATTCACTCTATACGATAAAGAAGGGTATAGACATACATCAATAGTAACTTTGCCTATATTCCAATTGTGATAACATGAAAGACATGAATGAATAAATAAAAAGCCAGGAAAAATAGGCCCTAATTTTATTTATATCAATTTTCCTGTTCAATTTTCCACAGGTGTTTTGTGTAGTGTGTTAGGGTTAATAAAGAGTGATTTTTTTTCATTCAGGGTTTCCATTCTCACAATTACAACAAGAATCTGAACTGGACAGGACTAAATGGGAATCTGAACTAAAGTCAAAAAGACATCCTAATGATTGTTCACGTAATTATGACTGGATTATTATTATTATGAGACCGAATCTGTGGAGCATGTCAAAAGGCAAATAAAGACAAATACTGTAAAAGTCAGAGAAAATCGGACACAGGAACTGACACTGAAAATGTACTACATCAGAAATCTAAATATTTTAGAAATTATATATATATATATATATATATATATATATATATATATATATATATATATATATATATATATATATATATATATATATATATATATATATATATATATATATATATATATATATATATATATATATATATATATATATAGTATATATATATATGTGTATATGATATATATATATATATATATATATATATATATATATATATATATATATATATATATATATATATAAATATTTTTTCAATGAAAAATATTGTTTTTTAAAGAAAAATGAAAAATCAACCATCCAGTTCGGTAGGTGGCGGTAATGCAGATGAAGCGTGTTTTAACCCATAGAAGAAGAGCGTCACTTCCGGTCAGTGAAGGTGACAGTGATGGCGGCGGTATCAGTGGTTCGCGGGATCGGCTCGAATCTGTCGAGGAATCTGCGGGAGATCCGCTGCATTTGTGCCAGAAATCAGCGGCCAGCCAGGGGACCAGGTGCAGTAATGAGGCCTTTACTAGTCATGTTGTTACAGACTGACTGTTTTGTGCGTATCACCCTTACACAGTGTGTGTTATTGTAACGTTACATTATAAATACTTGTTCTGAAATCCTAGTGTACTGTATGAACATTGACAAACTATTAAAGTAGCCAGCTGGCCGATTGTGCAAATGCTGCTACATTACAAAAATGATGGCAGGACTACAGAGGACTGTTTGAGGCAGGCATTACATTAGCTAACTGTACACACTGAGCAGAGGTAAAGTAAAGGTAAAATAATTATAAATAAGAAAGGATAAGTCCCCTATCCATAGCAAATGTCCCTGAGCTTGCACCACACATGTTCTGCAGTCAAACAGATTCATTTACGGTTTAAACAGTTTATTTGTAAAAGTGTTCACAGTCTGAATCCCTCTATTGAGGTGTACAGAGAGATGAATGGATTGTGTGTACACCTATAAACCAGCCTGACTATTTTTAAGTTCAACACTGGCCTCAATCCGTTATGCCTAATTATGATTTTGTTGATGTTGTTATTGTAGGGATTTTATCGAGCAGCATTATGTGACGTTGAAGAAGGCAAACCCTGAGTTACCCATCCTGATCCTGAGAGTGCTTGGAGTTCAGCCCAGGCTGTGGGTCTCGATATGGTGAGAAAACATAACTAAAGCATATTCATATGAATGAGCATATATGCATAATGATGCATCATCTCTCTCTGCCGTAGGGTTTGGTAAAGAACACAGCGTTTCACTGGACAACATGAGCGTCGACCAAGTGGCCAAAGCACTTGAAACCGTAGTAAATGCAAAGTCCTAAGCAAGCCTCATAATGTAAAATGTTGTAAATGTTATGCGTGTCACAAATGGAAAATAAATGTATATTCTAAAGTCCTTGGATTATTTATTTCTGACACCTTTGCCATGTGACTCTGCAGATATTAAGTGTGTGGATTTCCCATTGACTCAACAGAGATTTAAGATCATAATAGTATCATTATTCATGCTAGCCAGGTAACAATATAATCCTATGGATGAGTATATTTTAAAACCAAACTAGCAAACCTTCATATATAGCCTGTTCTCCGAAAGATTTGAATGTGACTAACATTCCCAAATACAGTGTAAGTAGTTCATATGCCACTATTGTCATAGACTGTTTGACACTCCAGAATCACTTCCAAGAGAATGTCGTTGTGTGGGACAATATAATAACATTTTATTTGGTATTTTAAAACTCAATAATGTGATAGAGTCCTTTCCATCCTCATGTAAACTGTCAACTGTATATATATGAACAGTATTTGTGATATTAACGTCATTCTGACATACTTCAACAGGAGTTGGAGGTGAACTCAACTCTATAACCTTGTTTTATTTTTTGTCTGCCTAATTTTCATATTTTGCTATTTTAGCCACTGCAAAAGCTAAAATGATGTAATTTACTGTCAGAAAACAAACAATAATTTCGTTTGGTGGGACATGACGTCTGACATTTAATCTTACTAACCTTTTCCCATCTACAAGTGTCATTATTATTAAGTCACTTAATTTCTCTTTGAGATTGTGGTTGATGTGTATTGATGGGTAGCCTATGTAGTTCAATTTGAGGGGCCACTGACATTTTTATAATACTAGTTAAACATTTTATCATCTTCCCTTTTTTAGATTAGTAGTATTACTTTGTAAAGAGGTGAATGAATGATGAAATGTTGACAGTGACTGTTTGTATAAAACAAATAGAAGTTTTAAATTAGGCACAATCATAAGAGAACAGTTACATGACAATGACTAACAATATGTAATGACCATGGCTTGGAGCATATGTATGCTGTGGCCTTGCAACATTTGTGTGAAGCAGGGTTTTATCATTTTAATTCTGAATTATCAACAAAAATATGAACCATCACTGGACTATGATGTTATTTTCTTTTAGAAACAAACTTTGTTATCTCTGTAAAGCTGCTTTGAAACAATCTGTAATGTAAAAAGCATGGTAAATCAAGGTGACTTGACAGATTAATGCATGCAATGGAAGAATTGAACATTGTTACAAGCATTACACCAGTTATTCTCCTAAAACATGATCGTTTGAAATGTTAAAGGATTTGTCTTAAACCACTGTCATTTTTGTGGACACAAAACAAGTCTACTTTAAATGACTGTGTGACTATAGCCTTTATCACTGTAAAGCTGCTTTGAAACAATGAAAAGTGCTATTAATAAGGTAATGTGGATTGATTTTATAAAGGATGTAAGGTATGAAAAAGCATAGGCTAGGATTTCAAAGTCTGACATTCAAAGGTCCAAATCTGAATTTTCATCAATGTCAAAGGTCAAGAAATAATTGGTTAGCCTATTACAAAACTTATTTTTGATAAACATGCATAACAAATCAACAATATTTTTGTTAAATAAAGTGCCTTTGCATTAAAAAAAGTACAAAAACAAGTGCAAAAGTGTGCAAAACAAGTAATTTAAAGGAGTAGTTCACTTTTTAAAAAGCTTTTGCTGATAATTTACTCACCCCCATGTCATCAAAGGTGTCCATGTCTTTCTTCTTCAGTCGAAAAGAAATTAAGGTTTTTGATGAAAACATTCCAGGATATATTTCCATATAATGGACTTTAATGGAACCAAAAGTTCAAGGTCCAAAAGACAGTTTCAGTGCAAACTGTTCAAAAGGGCTTTAAACGACACCAGACGATGAATAAGGGTTTATCAAGCGAAACGATCGCTCATTTAAAAAAAGGTTGAAGTTTTATAAGCACATGCTCGCCTTGCTTCTGTTCTGTGATGAGCGTCGTGACTCTCCTGTTCAAACTCGTTTATCAAAATGAAAAAGATTTGTTCATTTTGTTAAACGAGTTCGAACAGGAGAGTCATGAACGTGCGTCACAGAACAGAGCAAGGCGAGCATTTGAGCTTATAAAACTTAAACTTTGTTATTTATTTATTAAATGAGTGATCGTTTTCGCTTGATAAGACCCTTATTCATCGTCTGGTGTCGTTTAAAGCCCTTTGAACAGTTTGCACTGAAACTGTCTTTTGACCTTGAACCGTTTGGTTCCCATTAAAGTCCATTATATGGAGAAAATCCTAGAATGCTTTCATCAAAAACCTTTTTGACTGAAGAAGAAAGACATGGACATCTTGGATGGGTGGGTAAATTATCAGCAATTTTTTTTTAAAGTGAACTCCTTTAAGTTTCAGTGTTTATTTTATTTTTCTAGGCGAACTACCAAAAAAAATTAAATCTGAACACTTTTCACAACCCGCTCTTCTGTCATGTTGGGGTTGGACTGTGAGAGAAAAGGAGGGGTTGATATTAATGTCACAGAAAACTGTTTTCTCTAAGACGCTTTAAATCTCCCTGAGTGTGTTATGGTGCGCAGTAAACAACTCTGTGATTCAATATAGAATCGTTGCGTTTAGCGATATTTTGTGTCGGTAAATAGCACATTATGACCTATTTGGCGTTCCGTGGTCGAGGTGTGTGTTGTTGGTCAGTCGCTGGCTCAATCTTTATGGAGGAATCCACGATCTCCACGAACGCCACGTCACACTGAACATCCGCAAACTCAAAGCAAAGCCCGGAGCTTCCCCTCTTCTCTCCGACCCGATGCGGGCGCTCTTCGGGTGTCAACTCTTCTCGAGGTGGATGGCATCATGTTTGCTCTTCGGACTTTCTTCGATCTCCAAACTTCTGCGTCGTCTTCCAGTGGCTTGAGATCGAGCCGAGAGGACATCACTACAGCTTTCAGACCCAAACAACCTCCACACATCATCTTCATCCTGACAGATGACCAGGGTTTCAATGACATTGGGTATCACAGTCGGGACGTCCGAAGCCCTGATGCTGGATAAACTGGCGTCCGAGGGAGTGCGACTGGAGAACTATTATGTGCAACCTGCTGTGCACCCCGTCCCGCAGCCAGCTCATCACAGGCAGGTCATTCACACAATACTTCATATAGACTGAACTGAATCAGCTGAAATCAGAATCTAAAATCAGGTTAAACAAATTATTTTGTAAAAATCCAAGTATTGGAAAAGTTTTGGTCAATGTCAAACCTTGAGTTGTTTCAAATGTTTATTATTGTGTTTCATGTTTGTTTAATGCGCATGCACCCGTGGGCCAGTCCTGTACACACTAACAGTTTACTGGCTAAGGTCATGGTCACAAATAACTTAAGACACTAAAGATACCTTTACTGACTGTGAAAAACAGCAGAAGAAAGATGCACGGCAGGTCATTCAACTCATTGCCTTTATAGACCATTAAAGTCAATGGTTACTTAAAGGAGTACAAATTAGCCTATGTTTTACTCACACTCATGTCATTCTGGGCATTTATGGCTTTCCTTCTTCCAGAGGAATACAATCTGAGTTATTGACGCTTCTGAGCTTTATACAGTGGATTGCAACCATCACATTGAAGTCCTGCAAAGTGCAACTCCACACGGCCCTGGGGGTTAATATTGGCCTCCTGAAGCAGAGTTGTGTAAGAAAAATATCCATATTTAAAACATTATAATGTAAAATAACTAGCTTTCGGCCAAACAAACACGGATAAATACGGGTCCGACTTAGGGGTAAAACGCAACTTCTCTCATAGCTCACATAAATCACATAGACGTCTATTTGATGTGTGTGTTTACATCTGGAAGAGTGTTTGCTCATCTGCAATACGTCTATAGGACGTTTTCTGTCAGATGTCAAATAGACGTTTAGAAGATGTCTTTAAGATGTAATGATTTGGAATGTATGTTAAACTGACATCTTAAAGATGTCTATCAGATGTTAGTAAACAGCAGATGCTTTACAGATGAAGTGATCTTTAACAGACATCTTGCAGATGTACATGTGCTATCTGGGGATGTGAGTAATGCAATGTACTGCTGATGTTTACACTACGCCATGACTTCCGACATCACAAGTTGTAAAAGTGCGCTTTACACTTAGTCGGATCCGTATGTTTGTTTAACCGGAAGCTAGGTTAGTTATTTTACTTTATACGGTTCTAAATACATAATCATATTTAATCAGTTTTATGGTAATTATTTAATTATGCCCTGTAGACTAGCTAGAAGCAACAGAAATGTTCCCAATGTGAATCCAAAGATCTGTAGCTTGCCTTAAAATTGCATCAATTACGTAGCCTACAAATCAGTTGTGCCTGACCTGCATGACTTAAGCTGTGGGAAACAGGCATGTTCACTCTCTATAAAGTCCATTATATCAGGGTTTGCTATTGCTGTGATCCCATGTGAGTGACAGGTTGTAAAAACAAAACAAAAAACAAGGTGAACAAATTAATTATGTATATTAAGAACTTGTTTCTGTAGCCCTTTAAATAAATATATAATCAGGGCTGTGAAATTCTTAAATATTATCTGTCCTTGAAGTAATCCAAAAGTAATCAGTTACATAACTTTCATATTGTGGTACATGAATTAAGTTACATAATACTTTTTTATGAAGTAATTTGTAACTGTAATCGAATACATTTTTAAAGTAACCCTCCCAAGCCTGGTAATAAGTATACACGCGTTGTGGACCCGCCTAAAGGCACATAGGACTATTGCACCCATTAAATAACAAAACAAATCCTGCGCCATGGACTTTAGAGCAGGTTTCAGTGCCTCAAAATACACACTTAATTTTCGGACCACCAGCCCATGGCCGCACAGATGGGCGCAAACGTATTTGCTATTTAAACAAGGTGCAGGACGTGAAAATGATAATTGCGTCAGGCTGAAACTAACAAAAAACAATGGCGCCGCATTGCCCCAGGTGTATGATAGGGCCCATAGAATGTAAATAGAAAGGTCATATTTAAGTTCATGCCAACTTTAAAACTTGGTGTAAAAAGCTAACTGTTTCAATTCTTGTTTTTTCTCTTCCTTAGCATTAAGAATGAATTTATGCTTTCTTTTAGATATCAAATTCACACCGGCCTCCAGCATTCCATCATCAGACCACGCCAACCCAACTGCCTCCCTCTGGATGCCGTCACACTCCCTCAGCGCTTGCAGGAGGCGGGCTACTCCACTCACATGGTGGGCAAGTGGCATTTGGGCTTCTACCGGAAAGACTGTTTGCCCACACGTCGTGGATTCACACCTACTTCGGTTCATTGACTGGCAGTGTGGACTATTATTCATATGGCTCATGTGACGGCAAGTCATTGTGTGGCTTTGACCTCCACGAAGGTGAGTCCGTGGCATGGGGGAGAGGAGGGAAGTACTCAACTCACCTCTACACCCAGAGAGTGCGCAAAATCCTCGCAACGCACGTAGCTCAAGCAGTCAGCCTCTTTTTATCTTCGTTTCCCTTCAGGCAGTGCATACACCTCTGAAACCCTCCCAAAGAATACATCTACCCGTTTCGCCACATGGGCAACGTTCCCCGCAGAAAATACGCAGCCATGGTTTCTATCGTCGACGAGGCGAGTCGGAAACATAACTTACGCGCTGCGTAAATATGGCTTCTATCGCAAGCAGCGTCGTCATCTCTCCACTGATAATGGAGCCCAGCCTCTCACAGGGGGAAGTAACTGGCCCCTAAGAGGGTGCAAGGGAACATATTGGGGAAGGTGGTATTAGAGGAGTGGGTTTCCGTCCACAGTCCCTTGATACGCCATCGAAGAAGGGTCAGCAGAGCTCTTATTCACATTACTGACTGGTATCCAACTCTTGTTGGACTAGCTGGGGGAATGTTTCACAGTATCAGGGATTAGATGGGTTTGATGTTTGGCCTACCATTAGTGAAGGGAAGGAATCTCCACGACTGGAAATTCTTCACAACATCGACCCTCTCCACCGGCGCAGTCGGGGCTCATTCAAGGAGGGACATGGACTGTGGGACACAACCGTGCAAGCGGCCATTAAGAGTCGGTGACTGGAAACTCTTGACGGGCGACCCTGGACATGGGGATTGGGTGCCACCCCAGGTTCTCACAAACTTTCCTAGCAACTGGTGGAACCTGGAGCGACAGACTGGAGAAAAAGGAAATCGATTTGGCTTTTCAATGTTACGGGTGACCCTTGTGAACGCCATGACCTTGCAGTGCACAGGCCTGATGTTGTCAAGGAGCTACTGGCACGTCTCAGTATTACACAATCGCACAGCAATACCTGTCCGCTACCCGCCAGATCAGACCCGTGCCGACCCTGAGTCTGAACGGAGGTGCTTGGAGACCTTGGGTTGGTGAAGGTGAAGAGGAGGAAAACTGGGATGGGATTTACTACAAGAGAGGAAAGAATTGCAAAAGAAAATGTAGGCTCTGCAAGTTACAATCTTTCTTCAAGAAGTTTAATTTAAAGATCATGTCAAAACAGATATAAGACTCTTCTGTTATATAACATTACTTACAATAACTTAACTTAAAGGTGACATATTATGTCTCCTTGAATTTAACTTCATCATTGACCATGTTTAACACCCAAAATATATTGGATGAGATCTGTACATCACACTTTTGTGATAAGTACATGCCGTTCACTGTGCAGTGTGGACAACTTTATGACGAGAGTTTCTGTAGCACACGAGATCCAGGGGGCGGAGTTGGATCCAGATCTAAGGGTGGAGATGGGTAGGATTAGGGGTGGGGTTAGGGATCAGGGGGTGGAGATGGGTAGGATTAGAGGTGGGGTTAGGGAACAGGGGGTGGAGATGGGTAGGTTTGGGGTTAGGGATCAGGGGCAGAGATGGGTTGGATTAGGAGTGGGGTAGGGATCAGGGGGTGGAGATGGTTAGGATTAGGAGTGGGGTTAGGGATCAGGGGGTGGAGATGGGTAGGATTATGGGTGGGGTTAGGGATCAGAGGGCGGAGATGGGTAGGATTTGGAGTGGGGTTAGGGATCAGGGGGCGGAGATGGGTAGGTTTAGGGGTGGGGTTAGGGATCAGGGGGCGGAGATGGGTTGGATTAGGAGTGGGGTTAGGGGTCAGGGGGTGGAGATGGGTTGGATTAGGGATGGGGTTAGGGATCAGGAGGTGGAGATGGGTAGGATTAGGGGTGGGGTTAGGGATCAGAGGGCGGAGATGGGTAGGATTAGGAGTGGGGTTAGGGATCAGGGGTGGAGATGAGTAGGGTTTGGGGTGGGGTTAGGGATCAGGGGGCGGAGATGGGTAGGTTTGGGTATATAAGGTGGGAGGAGTGCTTTTGATCTAAATAATAGTTTTGTTTTTCATGCTTCTTATTGTTACGTTCACATTGTAAATTATAAAGAGTGATAACTACATTAAAATGTGGGAGTGAATCCGCTAAACTTTAGTGACTGTGAGTCATGAAATTGCAATGATTGACTTAGTAACCATAGCAACATCAGAATGTGATAACCATAGCAACATTTTGGCTTCTAATAATGTTATGATTTTTGTTACATTTACACTTTAGTCATAAGTTTAGATACACCTTGCAGAATCTCCAAAATGTTATGTTTATTTATTTTTTAATAAAAAGGATCATAAAAACATTGTTTCTATTTAGTACTGCCCTGAAAAAGCTTTTTCACTCAACAGATGTTTAATAGCCAGAAAGAACAATCAGCATGTTCAGCGCACAAGTCCCACCCTGAAAGTTCCCAAACTATGAAAAAGTGCTACCTCGCCAGCAGGGACTATCTGGGGGGTGGTGTGTTTACAGTGTAAACACACCGAGTACCACCCCAAAGTTCCTGGGAAAGTTCCTGCGGTCGAAACGAGGCTTTGGAGGCAACTGTCACAACCATTTTCCTTCTGGAAACTGAGCACAGTGTTACCCTGTTTTTACCAAACCTTTCCAAGTGTCTGACGCAGCCCTGAGAGTGTCAGCCTGCCAGCTGGAGTGGTTGGATGTGGAGAAGGCCCAGCAGAATGACAGAGCGAGCTGCCGCCATGAGGCCCAGCAGCTTCTGAAACCTCTTGAGGAGGTGAATGTGCTCCACTTTGAACGTGGGCACCATGCTCCTGATTTTCAAGGCTCGCTCTTGTGAGAGCTGAGCCTTTATTTGGGCTGAGTCAAAGACTGCTCCCAGGAATGAAATGTGTTGGCTGGGGAGCAGCGAGATCTTGCCAAAGTTGACCCTGAAGCCCATGTCCTCCAGATGGCAGGGATGTGGGATCTGTGGGTGCATAGCTCTTGTTCCGATTGGACTATAAGCAGCCAATCTTTGAGATAGTTGAGTATGCAGATTCCCATATGTCTCAGAGGGGAGAGTGCCTAGTCTACACACTTCATAAAAGAACACAGAGCTAAAGAGAGTCCGAAATGGGAGGACTGTATATACATCTAAGTAGCCTATGCCACCCCTAAAGTGGGTGGTCTGCGATTCGAATTGGAGCTAGTAACCTCATTCTATTATCCTCATTATAACATCCATATCACCCTGTAGCCCAAGACTGGTCACCCACTAAAGCTAAGTAGGGCTGAGTCTGGTTAGTGCCTGGATGGGAGAGCATTGGCGCTTGCAACAGCCAAGGTTATGGGTTCGATTCCCAGGTAAAGCAAGAAATTATAAGAATGTAAATGTGTACCTTGAAATGCAATGTAAGTCGCTATAGGATAAAAGCATCTGATAAAATGCATAAATGAAAATGTACATGGTGTGATCATGGAAAATTTGTCAGTGGTGCATGTTGATTCAGAGTCTGAAGTCTGAAGTCCTCGCAGGAGTCTGGAGTCATCTCGAGTCGTCTCTTCACATCTGAAGTCTTCGTAATTGGCTGGATCCAAACTGGAGCTGACATGGTCTCTGGTTACAGTACCTCAGGATGGGCATACTAAGATAAAACGGAAAAGCAAATGGAAAATAATTAGCATTCCTGCTGTTCATAACCTTTGATGGATTGTAAGGTGATAAGTTAAACAGGAGCTAAACAAACCATTTAGGGCTTTATAGATCAGTAGCAATACTTAATAGGTAACTAGTGTAGAGATTATAAAATTGGTGTTATATGATCATATTTCTTGACCTTTTCAACACAACCAGTAGTAATGCATTGCAGTAATCTAAAGGTCATAAATGCATGAACTAACTTTGCAAAGCTCCGGAACAGGCTATCAGTTTCTGATGCTGAAATGTTTCTGAGGTGGAATAAGGCTGTTTTTGTAACATATGAAATACATTTTTGAAAGACTAATCTAACAACAGGTCTTTCACTGTAGATGAGGAAGTAACAGTACATCCTCCAAAATGCTAATAATATTCTAAAAGATTCTGTGCAGGTTTTTGGAGATTTTCAATCTCAATTTTCAATTTAGATCTTTTAGAATTCTGGCCATGATGAAATATAACTGCATCATCAGCGTAACGGTGGACACTAACTCCATGTTTTCTAATATATTACCAAGAGGCGGCGTATACATTGAAAATAGCAGAGGGCCTAAACACAGATCCTTGTGGCACTCCATAATTTACTGACAATATCTTAGATATTTCCCCTTTTAAATAGACAAAATGGTAACGATCTGGTATGATATAAACCACCTTAATCCCTGTCCCTGAATACCAGTGTAATTTTAAGAGTATTTTATGATCTATAGTGTCAAACGCAGCACTAAGATCAAGCAAAACTACTACTGAGATGCATGGTCAGGCGCGAGAAATAAGCCATTTTTACGAGCATAGTTTCTGTGCCTTGAGGCCTGAATATTTTCAGATATCAATAGACCAAATTTTTGCCTATATATATATATATATATTCCAAAACATTTTGAAATTCCAAGGTACAATGAAAAGTAGTTGATAAAAAAATCTAGTTAAAAGGCATGTGTGGTTGACCCAGAGAAGAGAAAAAACAAGAAAAGCCATTCTTTACGTATCATTGGACTTTATTGGTTCATAACTTCAAGTAATGTTGTGCAACGGGCCAAATGGACATCTCCATACATGGACTAATAAACAACGCTGTATGATTTTTTTCTATGGCGAAAGTTTAAGGTGGTAGACTGAACTCAACCAGGAAAGCTGGTTCAGTTCATGGAACTGAGTAGCAAAAACATACTGTTATTATAATCCCCTGCATGCTACCACTGAATGTTATAGAATGTTTTTGTTTATCATGGCCGTGAACTTCTGTATCATCCCCCTTCTTCTTTTTAAATAAATAATTATTTTGCAGCTAATTGTTTCATTATCTATTTTTATCGACTACTAAACGTAAATAATTAAATGTAAGTACGTTAAGTACAATTACGTGTTTGACTGATACTATGTTATGTTATGTCACTGAGTGTGAGAGAGCCTAGTGTAATTTCGCGGTTGTCCTGCAGGGGACTGCATGAGACTGTTACTTTAGCACTGGATTCACATGGCAATAATCCAGAGCACTTTTCAGACGCTTAAGTAACGATGATTTTGTGAAACATTTTGTGATCGTTTCTAGGCTACAGTATGATAGGCCTACAATATGCTTTTTGGAAACACAGTCATGTTAAGTGCGTTGACTATTAGGCTACTAAGCCGAATATATATATATATATATATATATATATATATATATATATATATATATATATATATATATATATATATATATATATATATATATACATCAACGAATTGTTGCCATTTCAAATTTGTGTCACATTGGAATTAAGTGATTTCGTTATACTAAAAATGTGGCTATATTTGTCATGCAATATAATATGTAGGCCTATATATTCATATACATAGCCTATATAAATAAAAAGCAAGTATTGTTATCTACTGTATTTGTTAGGCTATCTGCTAAATTAGCTAGGCTACTAAATGTAGATAAAAGCAAGTCTAGTAGGCTATAGACAGTTTTATAATAAAAGCTTTTATTAAATTGCTAGTTTTAAGATATATTTATCCAGGTAAGGAGGATAGAACTACAACGTTCTCATACCCACTTAAACAATCTTAGTTTATTTTATTTTATTGCGGTTATATTGCCAAAATATGGAAGCACGAATTGGCGTGTGTGGTCGAATGATCGAAGAGAAAGTGTAATGCCTTGTATATGCAAGTACGAATTAAAATCTTCTTTTTCACAGCTAGGTGTTAACAAGGGAAGGAGCTCTCTGCCATGAGACATTTGACTTTACCCACATTATTATCCACCACATCAGCGTAGGCTAAATTGTTT
This sequence comes from Hybognathus amarus, assembly GCA_030378365.1. Lineage (NCBI taxonomy): Eukaryota > Metazoa > Chordata > Actinopteri > Cypriniformes > Leuciscidae > Hybognathus > Hybognathus amarus. The sequence goes on from JAQIUQ010004350.1 coordinate 245,214, forward strand.
TTCATTCCAAACAGACTAAATGTGTTTTAATCAACAGTGAAATATTTTGTTAATGTATAGGCTATATATTTTATTTGTAATTCGACTATTGAAAATCAGTTCCGTCTGTTGCTTCCTCGGGGTCAGCAAGAAGATATTCTCACCTTTTCTGTAGAAAGCTCTTTCACATTTCAATCACAAGGAAGTCACACCCGGCTGTGAAACGTGTCCCACACATCTAAATCCTCTCAAACCGACTCCAAACCCTTTCTCTTGCTGGACTGGCAAAAATCTTTGCATTATTGTTTCCTCAATGTCTTTTTTGGATGTGGGAAACATACTGGTGTGCCTAATGGATTAAAATATGACGGTTTCTGTTTGTAGGTTCTCCGATGTTGACTTGCTTAGAGTTGAGTGACAAACTAATGTATGTTAATAAGACGAAATCCTGATCATTTGTGTAGGCTATAGCCTACATATTAACTGCATTAGTTTACGAAATAGGTTGGATACAAAAATGTCTAAAATATAGCCAAAAAATCTAAAGCAATCTTCAAAAGTGTTGTTGTCTTATTAATAACTACAATTTTTCTAATGAAGTTAAATAAAGACACACCGACTATATAATTAACGCACTCGATGTTTGTTATTATCTGCCTACACAATCATAAATAGTATTGATTAGCAGCACGTATAACTGTAAATGTCTGAAAAATCAGCCCGAGACCAATTGTAGATAAAATATGTGCCATACAGGCTACTAAAAAATAAAACAATTTTCACTACGACATCGGCAGTAAATTTTACAAATGGCCCAATTAAAAAACGGCTTAATAAAGAAAGACTAAAATAGTCTAGTATTTTCTAGTAGCTAAACAATTGTGAACGATTCGAAAGCTCTCACATTATTTATAAATCTTTTGATGTCTTATAAATTTTATAAATGTATGATGGTTTTGTTTCATCTTTTCTTTTTAAGCAGGTCATATTTTATGACCGTTTACACCTATATGTTTTGGATGATATGGAGCCTTGATATAAGACAATAATCACTGAAATATAATCTGCTATAGCCTATTAGTTTAATCTCCGACGTTATAGTTTTTAGTATATTCGTAAACAAGTAAATTAGTTTTATCTCTCTCCACCGACACCGACACTTCCCTTCTTAAACACGCGTTGAAAAGTGAGAGCTCAACATCACAATCGATATCGAAATATTATAGGCTATACATCAATGCTTGTTCACTGATTACATAAATGTAAAAGACATTTCTATTATAGTAGGCCTAAGCGGGATGATTTCTATTAAAAAAGGAGGGACTCTTTAGTAAAATCTGTTGTAAATCAGACATTTGTAACCAGAACAAACAACATTATCTCTGCTATGTATTCAGCATTACATGTAGCCTATATTTTAAAACGAGACAGTCTTTAATTTCGTCTTGCAGGTTCGGAATGGAACACCTGCACATTCCATGGAATCATTCACCAGAACTCGAACCAGCCGAGGTTCGAAATCGAACACTGAGGAAATCCCATTCCATGTATAGCCCAATATAAACATTGAAGCAATCTTTCTATAACATCCATTGCATTAAGAACATAAAATGTGTCTGCATATGTGTCACATTTTAACGCACATCCCATAAAATCTAAAATGACATAAATGTAAATGATTATATTATGGCCACTGATCTTTGCCTTGTTCACACTGTAGCTGTTCCTTGTTTTAAATCCAATCATAATCAAAAGTCGTGTGTGTGATATAGAGTGTGTGTGTGTCTATAGCTACACTGTAATATTTTAATATATTATTAAAATAGTGATGAAGTGTTATTAAAGCATGTCATTTAGGCTAATTATAAAATGTTGATTTACCAATATATGTATTTAAACTAACCCTTTTTTATGTAAAATGATATTGGACGGCCACGTCATGACTTAAAGTTTATGAAAATTGTTTTCTCAAGCCATCAATACGAGCACAAAACTAAAAACAATATGAAAACAAACATTAATTTTTGAACAAAATTTAAACAAATATATATTGATGCGAATTTCGTGAATGCTTAATTCCCTTTAAGTTGACCCTTCTTAAAAAGTATCATTTTAACAATAATGTATCTTACAAATATAGCGATACTTTCTTGTTAAATATAATTATATCCATCACATTTTACTTTTAAAATGAATTGAGGTTGGCCTGCATGTAAGCCTTGAAAATCAATATCATTTTTACAGTATTACATTTCCTCAAAATTAGCCAACTAACATGTTTGCAGTGGATAATTATATAATAAGTCATTGCATTCTTTCATGGGCCGCTGTGTTTCGATACCGTGGGAGGGTGATGATCGAGATCATAAACGTGACGTCAGCCTCGCAACCTTTAGCAGGCACCGAGGCTGAAGCGTTCAGAGAATCTGTCCAGGTAGACGAACCGTCAGGTTATCAGGGAACCCTGGGTCTGAGGAGCCAAGATCGATCGTGCGGGTGCATATTATGCACTGGAGTCATCAGGCGGGAAAATGTATGTGAGCTACCTCTTAGAGAAGGACACCAGCATGTACCCAAATTCCGTGAGACACCCAAGCCTAAACCTGAACCCTCCGAACTTTGTCACCGCACCTCCACAGTATCCGGACTTCACTGGATACCATCACGTCCCTGGGATTACCAACGAGCCTCACCACAGCCAAACCGGAGGCTGGAACACCGCGTACCCTCCTCCAGAGAGGAATGGACACCTTATGGCACAGGAACCGGACCTTCGGCTTCGGGCACGGGTCAGCTGGGCTTCAGTCCTCCGGAGTTTTCGTCTGTCCAAGCGTCAGGCCTTCTTCCATCGTCCATAAACTCATCAGTCGGTCAGCTGTCGCCGAACTCGCAGAGACGGAACCCGTACGACTGGATGCGTCGGAGCGCGCCCCCGTCAAACTCAGGTGCACTTCAAATCTGAATGCATTTATCGCACTTCAAAAAGTCAATGATAATATTCATAAAGACACATAAGCACGAACTGTAGCCTATTTATAGTGCAAAAAAAAATAGTTTTTTACGTGCATATTTATGGCATGTAATACACTAATCCAATCCTACTCAAGGCAAGGGGTTTACAGTGCGAATCATATGCACGCAATTAAACTCTATTTTCTGCGTATATATTGCATGATAAATACAATTCGTAATATCAGATACGCATTTTAATTAAATCGGGTTCGCAAAAAGCCACTTTAAATAAGTTCAGTTCCGGCCTATGCCATCTGTAACGTCGAAACTGGTGAGCTCGGCGCCACGGCCACAGCTTTACAGCTGACAAAACTCCTCTGCATTCACGCGTTTGTCATGCTAATAGAAATGTGTGTGTGTGTGAGTCCCTTTGCTTTGATGTCACTCTTTGTTCTTTTTTATGCCTGGATGCCGAGAAGTCAGTTGAATACACGGATGCGCACGTGGAATTAACTAATACATGCAGTTACTCGTGTAATATGTATAATTACATGCAACTAACCCTAAAGCAATTCCTAATCCTAACCATATAGCCTAGTAAGTTCATGTAGTAGTTACTTAATATTACTCATATTTAAAGTGCAACAAAAACACCTTGTAACAGTGTAATTATACATTTAAGAGTGATAATAATTAGCCACATGCACTATGCTTAGGATTAGGGTTTGGTTTGGTTTAGGGTTAGTTGCATGTGATTACGCCTAATTTATTGTTATACTGTAGGCCTAAAATGTTTATGCTCTAAAAAATGCTGGGTTGTTTTAACCCAATTTTGGGTTAAATATGGATGAACCAAGCTTCTAACTTATTTTTAAATAACATTTTTAACCCAATGTTTGAGTTTGTCCATATTTGACCCAAAATTTGTGTTAAAACAACCCAGCATTTTAAAGAGTGTAACAATGAAACTGTCAAATAAAGTGTTACTTGAAATAGCAGTAAGGATGTTTTTTTTAAATAGAAATAAAATAAATACATAGTAAGGGAATAGCTATGTCAACACTTCGATACAATTGCTTAAACTTAAATTAAATGGATCTCACTGATTATACAAAATGGAAAATGCAATATAAATTGAGAATATTTAATAGTTGGACCTAATATTTCCATCAGATGGGAAATCGATAAAGAGATCTTTGATATTTCAGCATATTGACTCATTAATTATGACATCATAGAAAAGCTGGGAAAACTCTCACATTTAGTAATGCCCGTGTGAACACTGTCACTTATACCTGTGAAAAATATGCCACAAAACTCAGGATTTGAGGCAATTCCTTAAGACAGAAGTTTAATTACTAAACATCACGAACTGTCAAAAGTCCCGAGCCAGCCAAGCACAAATTAAGTATTATTAGCTCATTAAAACTCTTTTTTTATACATCACAATGAAATAACTGGCTTTAAAATAGAGGAGAGTTGCTCGGCTGAGTTAATGATAACTAGATTTTGAATGAAGATGCTATATGGTTGAGAAGCGTAAATTATCTGTGTGTGTGTGTTGCCCTAGACAGGCGGTGTCCTTCCCCTCGCGTGTGTGTGTTTTAATATTTAACCCGCGGCCACTTAAGTCCACTCTTGCCGCTGACAGGGTAAACTAAGTTTGAAATATAGAGACGCGATTCCAAAGACCTTTATAACATGCACATCTTGGTGTTTTATATATGTGTGCTCTTAACGATTGGCTTGATTAAGGGAGCAAACACTGTTCCCATAGTTACTTTTTAATAGAGAAGATAAACACATTACTGCATTAACTCTAAAAAGACCCTTTATTTATATCACATTATCATTAATTATAGTCAATTTGATTTGTTTTGCATTTTTGTCTTAAATCATCATGAACGCCATATGATGTTTAGGATATAAAAAGCCTTGAAAGGAAGCAGATTTCCAATGGCATATGCAAAAAATAATTTCCTATTATGTGAAAAAAGGATCATCATGTGTAGAGTGAATTCTTAAATGACTGACTCTTACATTTTTCCTCGATTATTAATTAATAATGAATTTGTTGTGGTGTTTTTCTTTTAGGAGGAAAGACCAGAACAAAAGACAAATACCGGGTAGTGTACACGGACCATCAGCGTCTGGAGCTGGAGAAAGAGTTTCATTACAGTCGCTACATCACAATAAGAAGAAAAGCAGAGCTGGCGACAACACTCAGTCTGTCAGAAAGACAGGTCAGCAGCTTTAATACAGCACACACACATCTGAGATCAGATTCTTAGCAATCATACATAAGTTTATGATCACTCATATGCAGTGTTGGGGTAACGTCATTACAAGTAATCAGATTACTTTCTCAAGTAACTAGCAAAGTTACATTACTTTTAATAGGGCTGCTGAATTAATGCGCATCCAAAATAAAAGTTTGTGTTTACATAATATATGTGGGTGCACTGTGTATAATTATTATATATATATAAACACACACACATGCTTGTATATATATATATAAGAAATATTTTTATGTATATACTGTATATAGATCTATATATAATTTATATTATATATAAATATAAAAATGTTATATATAAATCATATTTTTTCTTAAATATACAAGCATGTGTGTGTGTAATTATATAAACAAAATAATTATACACAGTGCACCCACATATATTATGTAAGCACAAACTTTATTTTGGATGCGATTAATGCAATTAATCGTTTGACAGCCCTACTTTTTAATTTATTACAAGTTAATTTTTCAAACTATTTATGCAAGTTACTTTGTTTTCCCATGTATTGACTGACTCATCTCATGTGCACAAAAACAGATTCAGATTCAAAACAATATGATATACAATATGTAAATCTTTAATAATTAAATTTTAAATAATTAATGCATTTAAGATCACTTTATTATTGACTAAAATATGAACAGATTATTTTCAGCATTCAGCATTAATCAAAATGAACAAATACAGTTAAACGCAAACACTGAATATTACACAAATCTGGTATTAATACATTTTTAATAACATGTATTTTAGTGACTAAATATGAGATAAATATTCATCTCACTTGCACAGATTCAGTGTTCCTCAGTATACATAAAAACAATATAAAATGCAAACACTAAATATTATGTGAATCTGGAATAATTAGCCTAAGGTAACATATACTTTATATCAAATATACTTTATGTATTTGATCTCGCTTTATTGACTAAATGTCTTTGCTGCTGACCTTCAATGATCCAGCCTTACAGAAAAAACACATGAATTTCACATGTGCAAAAATTTGTAAAAATATTCAGCCATACTAATAAGCAAAAATGACTTTAGATGAACATCAGGTTGTGTTTCATGTTTGTTTTTATTGCTGAAGTAAGAGTGATTAACCTATTCTATTCTTTAGCAATAGAGAATGGCCAACACAATTCGTAACTATTTGACGTTTTGGCGAATTGGCGGCTAATTTCGTACATCTAGACCCCAGGGACGGGTATGTTAGGGTTATGGGTGGTCCTGCGTAATGACTTTTTAAAAACACACAGATAGAATTTATACGAAATCAGACACCTTGTACAACACTTTTGTTTTCCTGTGAGATCAGGATAAAATGGCAGCACAGCTCAAAGAATTGTTTGAGCGGCGCCCTCTACTGTACAGCCATGGATTTGCATTTATTTAAGGGATAGTTCACTTTGAAATTAATTTTTGGTATGTTTTATCTTACCTCAAGGGCATCCAAGATGTAGGTGTCTTTGTTGTCTTCCGCAGTAGTTTCAATTTTGATATTTTTAGGTCAAACCGTTCTTGTCTGTCAGTCATATAATGCATGTCTATGGTCACCACCTCAAAGAGCATGCACAGAGAAGTCAAAATTAAACATGATTTAATGACTCGTAAATGTAAGTACACATTGATGGCCTGAAGACACAAAACGAGTGGTTTGTGTGAGAAAACGAACAGTGTCTATATCGCTTTTACCTCTTGTAACCACAGCCACAAAGCACCCGCGCCCTCAGATCACTTGGACGTGGCTGTGGTAACAAGAGGTAAAACGATATAAATACTGTTCGTTTCATGTCTTAGGCCATCAATGTGTACTTACATTTACGAGTCATTAAATCATGTTTAATCTGGACTTCTCTGTGCATGCTCTTTGAGGTGGTGACCATAGACCTCCATTATATGACTGACAGACAAGAACGGTTTTGACCTAAAAATATCAAAATTCAAACTATTGTGGAAACAAAGACACCTACATCTTGGATGCCCTTGAGGTAAGATAAAACATACCAAAAATTCATTTCAAAGTGAACTATCCCTTTCATTTCACTTTGGTGAAAAGGCCTATACATTTGCCAAAATAAAGCTGCTTTTGTTGTTTTTTTGTATTTAAAAAACAAACAAATAAGAAAGCCCCGCCCAGGTGAGAAAAAGTAATGCAAAAGTAACGTAAACGCATTACATTCCATAAAAAGCAACTAACGCAATAACTTACTTTTTTCGTGCATGTGTCTTTAAATGCAAATGAGCTGCTGCCTGTACAGTGACATTGATACTCTGCCAAAATCTAAACAAAACAAAACATTTCATAAAGATAAAACAATCCAAGGCACTCGAGTATTTTGTTTTTAGAAAAACATAAAATAGCCTTTATACTCTCATGGCCGTGTGTGCCTCAAGTGCGACAGCTGACCCATCCCTACACCCAAAGAGCACAGAGATACTGAATCTACACCATCTTTTTGCATTCCTTGTATTTGAAAACAACATCTGTTTGGTTTTGATTATCATCTCTATCGTGGTCATGCTCACAGTTTAGACTAATATGGTTTTTGAATGTATGAATCCAGGCTGTCGACAACTAAAAACAGAAAATCACTCACTTTAGTAGATTTAATAAGAATATATTTTCTTCCTTGAATGCTCTGGCGAGGAGATAAACATGGCGGACTGTGTGCAGCTCACTGAGGGGCGGAGCTAACCTAATAGGGCGGGGTCTGTCTGCACTCGTGGGCGGGGCTTGTTCCGATGCGACATCATATTGAGAGATTCAATATGATTCAAAAATAACAAACAGAGTGAATGGATGTTTATCTCAATAGAGTGGTTGTGTACACACACACACCACACTGCGGACACATAAATATGTTTAAAAACTATATAAAAGTCAATTTTGCATAATAGGTCCCCTTTAAAAGTAATTTGCTAATATGTCAGATATAGAAGAAAACAACTTTTACCTTTTTCCCAGTATGACTCATGGCATGTTGTTGACAGGTGAAGATCTGGTTCCAGAACCGGCGTGCGAAAGAGAGGAAAGTCAATAAAAAGAAGATGCAACAGCCTCAGCCAGCGTCCACAACCACACCGACCCCACCTGGATCATCTCTCGCAGGAACGTGTCCATGGTCACCAGCAGCAGCGGCGGCCTGGTCTCTCCGCCCATGCCAATGAATATCAAAGAAGAGTACTGAAGAGAGGAAGATGTGCAGACTTTGACTGTTAATATTTTTATACTGCCCTTTCACACTTAGACATACACATGGTACTTTAAAATCAACACATCTTTGTTGCGACTGAAAAAGAAACTGTGACAAACGTGACAAAAGACTGTCTGATGGGGGTTTATTAAAAAAAAAATACAAATACAAATAAAAAGTCGTCAACTACCATTCCAAAGTAAAATGAAGCAACATAAATCTGAAAGGTTGTGTAATATTTCTCTGGCCGTGTTGGTTTCTTTATTTTAGTACTTTATTACCGCTGTTTGTTCATCATTGTAAACTTTAAGATGTTTTGAGATTATGAAACGGAATTAAAATAATTGTGTATTTCTAAAGTAATTTGTATTAATAAAATAAATGTTTTATTGTGGCAAATTCGATTCATTTCAGACTTGCCAAGGAGAGCAGCGTTTCCACCCATTCATCCTTATATCTTATAACAGAGATCTAACATATGAGCTAATCTACAGCCAAGAGCCAAATTTCACCCTGCATCGACACACACACTGCTGTTCATATCAAGCACTGATTTTTCAGTTTTATTATCTTAGGCCCAGTTTACACCTGATATTAAAGGGATAGTTCACTTTGAAATGAATTTTTGGTATGTTTTATCTTACCTCAAGGGCATCCAAGATGTAGGTGTCTTTGTTTCCGCAGTAGTTTCAATTTTGAATATTTTTAGGCCAAACCGTTCCTGTCTATCAGTCATATAGTGCAGGTCTATGGTCACCACCTCAAAGAGCATGCACAGAGAAGTCCAGATTAAACATGATTTAATGACTCTGGAAATGTAAGTACACAATGATGGCCTAAGACACATTAAATCGAGCGGTTTGTGTGAGAAAACAAACAGTATTTATATCGTTTTACCACCACAGCCACATCCAAGTGATCTGAGGCCGCGTGCGCATTGTGGCTGTGGTTACAAGAGGTAAAACGATATAAATACTGTTGGTTTTCTCACACAAACCGCTCGTTTCGTGTCTTAGGCCATCAATGTGTTCTTACATTTATGAGTCATTAAATCATGTTTAATCTGGACTTCTCTGTGCATGCTCTTTGAGGTGGTGACCATAGACCTCCATTATATGACTTACAGACAAGAACGGTTTGACCTAAAAATATCAAAATTGAAAACTGTGGAAACAAAGACACCTACATCTTGGATATTGTTCAACTCATTGTCATGTTCAAGAAACCAATTTGAAATGATTCGAGCTTTGTGACATGGTGCATTATCCTGCTGGAAGTAGCCATCAGAGGATGGGGACATGGTGGCCATAAAGGGATGGACATGGTCAGAAACAATGCTCAGGTAGGCTGAGGCATTTAAACGATGCCCAATTGGCACTAAGGGGCCTAAAGTGTGCCAAGAAAACATCCCTCACACCATTACACCACCACCACCAGCCTGCACAGTGGTAACAAGGCATGATGGATCCATGTTCTCATTCTGTTTACACCAAATTCTGACTCTACCATCTGAATGTCTCAACAGAAATCGAGACTCATCAGACCAGGCAACATTTTTCCAGTCTTCAACTGTCCAATTTTGGTGAAGCTCTTGCAAATTGTCGCTCTTTTTCCTATTTGTAGTGGAGATGAGTGGTACCCGGTGGGGTCTTCTGCTGTTGTAGCCCATCCGCCTCAAGGTTGTGTGTGTTGTGTCTTCTTCACAAATGCTTTGCTGCATACCTCGGTTGTAACGAGTGGTTATTTCAGTCAAAGTTGCTCTTCTATCAGCTTGAATCAGTCGGCCCATTCTCCTCTGACCTCTAGCATCAACAAGGCATTTTCGCCCACAGGACTGCCGCATACTGGATGTGTTTCCCTTTTCACTCCATTCTTTGTAAACCTAGAAATGGTTGTGTGTGAAAATCCCAGTAACTGAGCAGATTGTGAAATACTCAGACACCAACAACCATGCCACGCTCAAAATTTCCCATCCTGACATTCAGTTTGGAGTTCAGGAGATTGTCTTGACCAGGACCACACCCCATACATGCATTGAAGCAACTGCCATGTGATTGGTTAATTAGATAATTGCATTAATGAGAAATTGAACAGGTGAGTGTATATCAAATGCCATTTACGTCTTAGAGTTGTCAAGAGATTTAAAGCACCGTATGTATGTAAATTCTATGTAAATACGAGATTGAATCAGGAAAGAAATTGGAATAACTGAGAAAAAGTAGAAATATTCCTCAGATGTTATGTCTGTATATTATATCAAAACATCTAGCATTAATTTGATTTCAAATGGTTTCATTAAAATAAATTATTACTCCACCACGTGCATGTAAACCAACGTGGTTGAACGACCACTTTGCGACAATATTAGGGCCCTATAAAATCCATTTTATTTTTTCCCAAATTCCATTTTATTTTTTCCCTTTGTTTTAATTTTTGCAAATTCCCGTTTTTTTCCGTTTTAATTTTTGGGAATTAATTTTTTTTACCCTTTACTGTTATTTTAGTTGTAAAAAGAGTGTGCTTTTTATTCCGTGATCGCAGAAATTATAGGGCCCTACAATATGGTTTCGGGGAAACAGTCATGACTACCCAGCAAACACAGAACGTTCCCCTAACGTTCCGAATGGTCCCATGAGGTTATTTTTTGGAACCAAACAAGAACGTTATAGGAACGTTCCATGTAGGTTATTTTTAGGTTCCAATTTTATGACGTAAGGAGAATGTTCCGGGAACGTTCCCTTAACCTTAAGGGAAAGTTCTAGGAACGTTCTGGGAACAAAAAACTAACGTTCCCAGAACCTAAATTTGTTTGCTGGGATAGTTGATTTTCTTCAATGATGCATCGTACTATAGCGAAGCATCGAGTTACGTCGTTGTATGGTAAAATCGGCACCTCCGAAATTGAGGAATCAAGCTGTTTAGACACATTCGATCACATGAGCGAACAATGAATCCGGTTCGAATGTGTTTTCAACTCCCTCTGGGACTGATGTAAATTAAGTGGACGAGCTCAAAACGTTTTAGACCCGTTTACACTTGTATTTCGAGTCTCCCACCTGCTGATCCGATCTACTGAATCACACCAGGTGTAAACAGGGCCTGAGAAGAAGAGCGGTCCGAGACCCACGAGCGAACAGACAGCACTTCGAGCCGGAGCTCTCGCTGTTTGCTCAGTGTAACGGCATCGCTGGATAAGAGACGAGCGCACACCGAGAAACTGTGAGCTATTTCATTATCAAGCACACTCTGGACTCTCTTATCAATGGTGTGACAGAGAAGCTCAGCTTGACGGGCATCACATATCTCCTCCACGGCGTCGCTGAAACAGGACCTGTTTTATGACCACGTTAACAAAGCCAGGGTGTGGCGTCCAAAGGCCAGCGAAAGCCACTGTTGAGCAAACAATATACATCTGCCCTCGTTCATATCCACTCACACACAGCCCATATGCCCACAACCTTCAGCAATGCTATCTTCATCTTTGTGAATTTATAAAATGAAAGGATTGTCATTATGATCTCCATCTCTGAATCATCTCACAGGGGACCGAATCCTCTATAGAAGTATCCTGATTACATACATATGATATGAGAGAAATAGGGATTCTAATGACACATTGATTTATTTAATAAAACGAATAAAGATGTTTTAATGATTTGGTAAATCTGTCTTGTTATTTCATTTTCTTTATCATTGCTCTATTTCTGGTAAGGGGAGAAGTGTATAAACAAGCCTGCTGATAGCTCCCTCGTGTCATAAACTTTATTGGGGGCATGTTGTAAAAATATTCTCACCACAGTAACAAAAGCTTGTTGATATGTTTTCTACATACGCAATTCTGGAGCTACAAAACTTTTTCGGTAGCACTTTACAATAAGGTTCATTAGTTAACATGAACTTACTGTATTTCTTTAATTCTTGTTAATGTTAGTTAATAAAAATCCAGCTGTTCATTGTTTGTTCATGTTCGTTCACGGTGCATTAACTAATGCTAAGAAATACAACCTGACTTTTTTAAAACGTATTGGTAAATGTTGAAATTAAGATTAAAAATAATATACTGAAGAAGTATTGTTCATGTTAACTAACTAATCTTAACTAATGAACCTTATTGTAAAGTGTTAGCTTACCACTTTTTTATTAAGTCCAAATCATTTCTTGATGCATTTATTAAAGAAACTGAATCAGTCAGATTAATTGTGATTAATTAAAAATAATAAAAAAAAGTCCCAAGTCTCTTTTTTGGTCACACTTTACAATAAGGTTTGTTAGTTAACATTAGTTAACTAGTTATCATGAACTAATAATGAACTGCACATATACAGCATTTATTAATCTTTGTTAATGTTAATTTCAACATACTGTTTCATTACTAATGCTATATTAAAATCTTGTTAACATTAATAATGCACTGTGAACTAATACACTGTAAAAAATATTGTTGGTTTAACTTAAAAATTACCTTGCCTTAAAATGTTAAGTTGATTGACCTGGAAAAAGTGAGTTAATACAATGAAGGAGATTGATTTAATCATCTAGAAACTTAAAATACTAAGTTATCTGAACTAAATAAATTATTTCAGTTGATTTGACAAAAGAAAAATTGTTGTGATAACAAATCTTGAAAATATTTTTTACAGTGGAACAGCTGTATTTTAATGAACTAACATTGTATTTATAATTGCATAATTCAGTACAAAAGGAAATAATACAGAACAATGATCAATGAAAAGAAAAAAATATAGTAATAATAATAAGAAAAATTACAATTTACATATACAAGATGTTTTTAAAGCATTTTTATTGGAAGGGGATTTTTTTATTTTTTTAAGTTTTTTTAAAGTAAGAAATTACCCAAGTATCATGGAACTACTGATTTTATCGCAAACAAAAAGTCCTAATTTGAGGTTGAAGATAAATATTTGTATGTTTGTTTTCCCATCTTAAAACGTCAAATCAAGTTAATTAGGGCAAATAGTGTAAAAAACAATAAAAGAAGAATACCCACCACGTCTATCTTCACTTAAAAAACGCTAAACAAACTCATTACCCGTCTAGTATTACTTATATAGCTTGTTTATCGAGGCTATTGTATCATAAACTTTCAATTACAATAGTTATACCCACTAATAATCTCTATAATGGCGAGAATAATTCTACATAAACACTGGAGCTGTAAAGCAATGATTCTAGTGTCTCTCTATAAAGAGCAGATATGGTTAAGTGCCGAGGACCTTTTCATTGAACCCAGCGGAATTTACTCGCACAAATATTTCTGTCATCATAAAAATAACTTGAGGTTTTACTAATGCCATATAATACGCTCTAAACAATGCTGGGTTGTTTTAACCAAAATTTGGGTCAAATATCCAAATGTTGGGTTAAAAATGTTATTTCTAATTTAATTTAAAAAAAAAATGCATTTTTAACCCAGCATTTGGGTTTGTCCATTTTTGACCCAAATTTGGGTTGAAACAACCCAGCCTTTTTTAGAGTGTATTATCATCAATAAAAAGCGAGAAAGCAATTGCCCTGTTGTTTATGTTTTGTGGAAGGTGCCTTATTAAAGTCAACATTATTCATATTCTTTCATATATATGTTGAGAATATTAAAAAATGAAGTGTATTAAATTGGGACTTTTTTTGCACCATAGCTGTCGACGGCCAAGAGTATAAGCATAAAATAGTTTACCAAGTTGCATAATGGTGACATGCCTTGATATCAAACATCAGATTTTTGATAGTAGTACGCGTACATTCCCCTCGGGTCTCTTCTCGAAAGCCTCGACCTTGATAATCAACCTTTGCCTTTGTTGATAATTTCTAAGCATTTCAACATGACAATGTATCTATGTCAAAACAAGTTCATGCTTTGGCAATCCAAGATAGACGTGCAAGAAACAAACCTCAGTTTCCGAGATGTGACGTGTGAATGATTAACCGGCGCAGAATGCTCAGTAAACTTTAACATCAATAAACAGCCTGTATGACTTCAACTGTCATTCTGATCATCATTTCGCAGGAGAAAGACTTTCAAATCATTTTTCATCACCGTGGGAAATGCAGCGCAAATTAAATAATAGCAATTGCAAAACCACAAGCTCGAATTAGAAATTTAGTCGTAAACGCACATCGCAAACATCTTAGAAAAGAGTAACAGTAATATTATATATTCCTTTTTAAATGGAGTTTTCATTGACTGATGTTTCTGCCTCACAGCTGATGTCAAAGGTCAGAGGTCAAAATGCTGATCACCCAGGACATTCTTATGTATCTTTATATACATCCAGTTATTTAGATTTCATTTGGTTTATGAACTCAGAGTCTGTGAATTTAAACTTGACTGAGAGCAGGTTTGGTTCAAGTAAACTATACCGTAGCTTTTTAAAGCAAATATTTGGCTATTGGAAGTCTTAACCATGCTGGGATAATAATAATCATAATATAATAATAATAATATGGGGCCTAATGATAATAATAATAATAGGCTAATAACAAATAATAGGTGCAAGTTGTGTACTTGCATGCTTTTTTTAAAAAAAACCTGTTTGTAATTACAGGTGTGTAATTAAAGGAGTAGTTCACTTTAAAAAAAATGTTTGCTGATAATTTACTCACCCCATGTCATTCGAGATGTCCACGCCCTTTCTCTCTTCAGTTCGAAGAATTAAGGTTTTTGATGAAAACATTCCAGGATTTTCTCTGATATAATGGACTTCAATGAAACGGTTCAAGGTCCAAAAGAGCAGTTTCAGTGCAGCTTCAAAGGGCTTTAATCGACACTGAGACTCACTAAACAAGGGCTCACCAGCGAAATGATCGCTCATTTAATAAATAAATAAAGTTTAAGTTTTATAAGCTCAAATGCTCGCTTGCTCTGTCCTGCTATGCACGTGTCGCTACTCTCTGGTTCAAACTCGTCTTTTTTTTCAAAATGAACGAATCTTTTCCCGAGTCAACTCATTCATTTCGTTCGTTGAATGAACCAAATGACACGAAAAGATCCGTTCATTTTGATGAACGAGTTTGAACAGGAGAGTCACAAACGCGCATCACAGAACAGAGCAAGGCGAGCATTTGAGCTTATAAAACTTAAACTTTGTTATGTTTTTTTAAATGAGCGATCGTTTCACTTGATAAGACCCTTATTCATCGTCTGGTGTCGTTTAAAGCCCTTTGAACAGTTTGCACTGAAACTGTCTTTTGGACCTTGAACCGTTTGGTTCCCATTGAAGTCCATTATATGGAGAAAATCCTGGAATGTTTTCATCAAAAACCTTAATTTCTTTTCCAACTTGAAAGAAAGAAAGACATGGACATCTTGAATGACATGGGTGAGTAAATTATCAGCAAGTTTTTTTTAAAAGTGAACTACTCCTTTAATTTCTGTAATTGCATCTATAATTACACAGTAACCTTCCCTTACACCTTAACTGACCCTTAACCATAACCAAAGCACCAATCCTGTCCCTATAACCCGTATCCAGCTTAACCTCAAACGGTTTCACCATTCACAATACAACATCAACGCTATAGGAGTATAATGACACCTAATATAAAGTGTGACCTAACGAGAATATTTTTATCTGAATATACTTAATGCCACCAAAAAATTGCTTACAAACCCTTGACACTAAGACTACTACAACAAATCAAATATTTATGAATCCTATCGCAAACCGTTTAATTCGATCGGTTACATTTGGTGCCGTGACCCGGATGGGAGTGAGGATTGATGTGTTACCCAAGAAAATTTTCCACAAGTAGGATCATATCCCTATAATATTTCTGCATTACCTAATCACTCACTCGAGTGTGCAGTCACATGTCCTTCACTTCCATAAAGGGTTAAAGACTTTTCATGCTGTAAATCAAAGGTCTTCCACCCTTGCTCCAATGACCCACTGTCCTGCAAAGTTTATTCCAGTCGGCTTTAGCACACCTTGATGTGTATTTTAAAGCAACCCTGAACAGCTTGATTGGCTGCTTCACGTGTGTTTCTTTAGCGTCTGGGAGCTAAACTTCTGGACAGTAGTTTCATCAATTGACAATTAGAGAATCTAAAGGCTAGCCTGAGACTGAATTCAAAAAGGTTACACCGCATTACAAACTGCATGGTTGCATGTGAAAACCTAAAGTGTCATCGCAGCTTACAAAAAGTTCAAGCTTGGATAACTTTTATCATTATTTGACCTCTTTTTGGTGAATTTTTTGATGGTCAAATGTTTTTTAAAGTTGTCATGTTACAGATCGACAAATTATTATTATCACTGTATATTTAAACTATTTCCTGAATCTATATGTCATCATCACCACTATTTCTTTGAGGAAACCTGACTAATTTGTGGAATATCCAAAGGGAACTTGTGATGCTTTAGGTATACGAGTCAAATTTGGTAAAACAGGGCCGCCCAGTGGACAAAACATATATCAAATATATCTTATTTTAAAGTCACCACATTGACATCTTTAAATTTGTTTGGCCATACAGAAACATTAGGCCTGCCATTTTTCCACAGAGATTTGTTTCCTCAATGTTTTGAGTTTTTAGAAGTAGGGCTTCTTTTTATAAGTTGTGGTGGTCAGTGTGTTTCCTACAGATAGTATATTTGCCTAAGTCATATTTCAATCTCTTTGGAAATAAAGAAAAAACACAAAATGACAAAGGCAATTATGCTATGAGGTTAACAATTGCACATCTCATAACGCTTGAATCACATGGTATAAAACACACAGGGATAATAAGGTGGAGCCAAAATAAGCCATTGATATTTTAAACATTAAAACATGATTTAATGACTCCGTAAATGTAAGTACTGGCCTAAAGATATCAGAACGAGCGGTTTGTGTGAGAAAACAAACAGTATTTATATAAGCTTTACTCTCTTTTAACCACAAGTGATCCAAGTGATCTGAGGCCGCGGACGCTTTTTGGCTGTGGTTACACGAGGTAAAAACGATATAAAAACTGTTCGTTTCCTCACCCAAACCGCTCGTTTCGTGTCTTAGGCCATCAATGTGTTCTTACATTTACGAGTCATTAAATCATGTTTAATCTGGACTTCTCTGTGCATGCTCTTTGAGGTGGTGACCATAGCCCTCCATTATATGACTGACAGACAACAATCGGTTTGACCTAAAAATATCAAAATTGAAAATACTGTTGAAACAAATAAGCCTACATCTTGGATGCCCTTGAGGTAAGATAAAACATACCAAAGATTTTATTTCAAAGTGAACTATCCCTTTAAAATATTTGTTGGCAAATTTCACAAGAGAACACACTGAGAAACACACGCACAAAAAACCTACCACAAGTTTTTTGTAAAAAGTTTTTTTTATTTTTTTTATTGTACTTCTTACTATTATTATTATTATGCCCTGAAAGCATCTGGGCATCCCAATTCCCATCCCAAACTTGGTAGGACGGCCATTACTCAACTGTGAATGACAAGTGACAATATTATCCAATATCAGCTAAATATCAACATTCTCCACTAGAGGGAGCCGTAGGATACTAGGATGAAAAGTTTCAATTTGACACTTAAACAACATGTGGACAGTGAGGTTGAGAACCACTGGTCCCGTAAAGACTCTCCACTAATCAACATTAAAGGTGCATTGCGCAACATTTCATGTTAAAAACACCCGTTTTACATGCTCAAACAATTGCCTGATTGAGCCCTTCTCTGACTCAACTGTCGATCGCCTTGCATAATCCGTACAGTGAAATAAATAAGAGGGATTCGTGAATCTCCGTTGGGATTAAAGCTACAATAAACCCATTGACATTAGGTCTCTCAGAGGTGTTGTAGGTTTGATTTTGAAATCGATGGGGATCGAGGACATCAATTTTAGGTCTGGGTATTTCGATTCAGTTTCGATTTCTATTTCTAATTTGTAAAGCTCTCAGACTTTATTCTACTTATTCTATTTTCATTTCTATTTCTGATTCCCTGATCTGATTCTTATTCGACTATAATGAATAGGCCTATAGATGTAATACAAATACTATATTTATAAAAAAAGAACAGTGGACACAAGTTTACTAGTGGTTAATAATAAAGAAATTAAGAGCCGCAACCTGTATATAAAACTAAAATTAAATTAAATTGAAAAAAGTAGCACAAGTAAATTACAATATTATAAAGATACAAATAAAGAGACATTTTGGGTCAGTTTTTTTTTTTTTTTTTTTTTTGATATGTCAGAAATACTATAGAAACCAGGGGTGTAGGAGCAATTCTGAACCTTGGGGATATTAAATGCTAGGGGTCCGGATATGCTGTCCCGGGAAAATTTTTTGAAAAAATAAACCATTACATGACACTTTCTGGAGAGTTCCGTGCAAGAAATGGAGAAATTGAGGCTTAACGTTACCTGATATGTGAAAAACGGCAAGGTAAAGAGCATACTTTGCATTGTTGTAGTATCAACATGTATTAGGGCATTTACATTACTGTTAATCAGTCATCTACTGATTAATTAAAAATGGTTGATTTGATTTCCATTAACTATAAAAAAATCAATCAATCCCTTGTGGAAAGGTTGCTTGGTAGCTAAAAGTACTCTAGTAATATTCTATTTCAAGTTTTTCACACAGATCAAACACAAATATACTGACTGAGATAGATCGCTAGTTTATTTTGAGTAGCCAGCGTAGCAGTTTGGCAGTTTGCTGATAATCCGCTGTCTGAAGTAAAATGCTCAAAACATCTCCTGAGAAAAATACCAACCAAGTCTTGGTTATTTAATTTGGTTTAGTCTTATTTTCCTTACCTTGTCATTCAAGGCCAGGGCACTTTTGTACATTTCTGGAACTTTTGCGCGCTTCCACATCCCGTGCAACTACAGATCTCCCAGGAACATATTGATGCACATGCGTACGTTTATCCGTGTCACCTAGATGCGCATGTGCGTGAGCGGTGGTCAACTGACGACATAAGCAGCTGAAGAATACCAGCCGTTTTTCAAAAATTGAATGAATGTATTTAAAAGTTGCAGAATGGATTAATTGGGTGACTCCAAAATTGGCAGAGATAGGCAGGCAATGCAAAACAAAATCCTACATTGAGAAATAGTGGGGACAAAATTTAGATTTTGAAATGTGTGTGTGGGGGGGGATGTGTAAATAAGAGGGATTGGGTTTATTGGGAGTTTGAGACTGGGTGTGATGTCATGTGCGTTCACGCTCACCTGGCGATGTCTGGCAGGTTTGTGTATTCGCCGCCATTCTCCGTATCAGCGAAGACAACTCGAGCGACAAAACTTTAGTCAACTTTCCACAAAAGTAGAAGATGGATTCAAAGAGACCGGCTTGTAGTTCATTCCAAACCCCAACGCAAACTCCACGTAAGACAAAGAAAATAAAACTTGTGTCTAGTGCCAGGCGTCGGAATAAGACGAGAGTCAACATCGGGAAGCTTTCAACAAATGGAGAGACTCCGGTCTGCTCTAGGGCTCAAACGGGTCCTATACAAAGTAATAACTTATATTGTTCATGAACGTGTTTCCATAATAATACAATCATAAAGTGGATACAGTAAACACATAAAACAGTTCAACATGGAGATAGATGGAAACAAAAACAGTTTTCTACTACCCCGTTTTCCCTCACACACACATAAGTGTGTAATTTACTCAAATGCCTTTCCTTTCATATCTTTAAAATGACTTGCAGATTTATAACTTTATTACCTTTGAAGACATTATGACTGTAACAAAAGATGTGTGCGGCTGATGCTCCTTTGGTTATGAACAGCTCGTGCAAGCGTGCGTGTGTGTGGTCCATGAGCGTGCACACCTCTGGTTGCAGTTTCGCTTGTTGCCAGAGGGGGCGTAGTTCTGCAAAAACTCAGAGACTTTCGCAATGCGCCTTTAAAACCATTGATTTAATCAATCTTAAACCCATTGTGAATCAAAGACAGATTTGGCAACTGTTGTGTAGAAATACTCCTTTTTAACTGAAAATATATGAAAATGCATGTCAAATGTATTTGGTGGGGTGGTGGTGGAGCAGTGGATAAGACACATGCCTGTGCTGTGAGAGATCCAGGTTCAAATCCACTGTGAGACACCAATGTGTCCCTGAGCAAGACACTTAACCTCTGAGTTGATCCAGAGGCGTGCGACCTCTGACATATATAGCAATTGTATAGTCGCTTTGGATAAAAGCGTCAGCTAAATGAATAAATGTATATGTCTGACTCTAAAATGGCTAATGTAATCCCCAAAGGAGACAAAAACAAAAAGTACTGCAAAGCAAATTATTCATCACAAAATGAATGCAACTTGGCAACTTACAGTAGAATGTCAAATGGACGGTTTGTGTGTCAGTGACAGTGACTGGTTGCTATGATGCAGCTTGGGTGTAAGTGACTTGGTTGTCATGGAGACGACACTACATGTCAGAGTGATGTGCATAACAGTGTGGGCATTCTTTTTCGTTTTGTTGAGAGTGAAGGGGGTTTGCTGATGAAACATTACAGATGTGTTTGCAATAGGTAAATGGGAGAAATATCTTACGTTAAAACGGTCATGAACTGGCTTTTTAAATTTTATTATAGTGTTGTCTGAGGTCAACTTATGACGTTCGCTTGGTTTTTGCATTCAAAAACATCAAAATGAATAACTAATAGGCTATTTTCTACCCTAGTTTTGAGTCTACCTGAAAAATGCTCAGTTTTTATGGGCGTCTCGCACTGAAGACTTGGAAGTAAACGCCCACTGATGTGAGTGGATAACAGTTTTGCATATTATAATGAGTTTCGACTCACCCGTCGGTGCACGTGGGGGAAATTGTTTTGAAAACGTCCAATGTTGTGAAAATGTCAACCGGAATGATTCGCCCATACATGTTCGACCCAGAGTCTGTGTGTTGCACCATTCCTGTCAGATCCAATATAGACGGCACAGCACCGTCTTTACCGGGCAAAAATTTTGTGGTTTACAAAACTGTAGAAGATTGTGAAATTGAGGGTGTAGTTTACACATTCGGGAGTACAATTTACTAAATTGATGGTACTTGATTCAGAATCTGAATTTTTAGGATCAGATCTGGTTTGATTCTAGCTTCTGTCATCTGGGGTTTTGAAAAAACATTTGAACATTTTGGTAATCGAGGAGGCATTGAGAATTTCTCATGAAAAGATCTCTTGTCTATTTTCTCTAAATTATGTTATTGTCAGGTGTTATTTTATTTGTTTGTTAATTTCAATGCTTTAGTTTGGTTTTGTTCCTGTTTTCCTGTTACAAGTCATTGTTTGTTTCCATAGTTCCTGATTATGTTGCACACTTGTGTACTGTTTTGTAGATTAGCCTCCTTGTGTATTTAAGCCCTTTAAGTAGCTGACAAAACGGTATTTAGCTGTTAATTTCAAAAACAGTTACACACTGTATTTTTACGGTATGATGCTGGCACTAGCCTGACTACGTCAGACTTCCTACTTCCGCTAATTTCATTTCGCTCCTGTAGTCAGTCTGAGATAGCAGCCTATCTTTCAGTTTTCCACCGGTCTTCGGAATGGCCGGCCAATCAATGAACAGAGGGCGGGCTGAGAGCCGTGACGTAGACGCTAAGCGCCGAGTTTTACATTGTAGGTTAGAGAAATCGAAACCTGAAACGACCGCGGAAACGGGAAACGAGACACAGGATGCATGCCTGCACCTTTCTTTTCCAGTCCTTAAATATTTCCATGTCATGCTGTAATCTTGAAATTAAGCTGCAGCATTTCCGACAGACTCGTGAGGATCAAAGAGCTGTGTTTAAAAGATCTAAAGTTTGAGAGTTGGCTACAAATATTTTCTTGTTTCACTCTGGGAAAAATACGTTTAGTGGGGTCCGTTTAGAATTACCGTATAGACAGGAGGAGAAGCTCGCATGCAATCTTTTACTGTCTATGAGGCTATCTGGGAGACATTGCGGCATAACGTCGAGGGAGAAGCTCAGAGATAGAGTCCATAAAAGCAACGGGACAAAATATTTCGACAACGTTTTGTCTTGGCACAGCTACTAGAAGATTTACAGCTCATTTTTATTTAAAGGGCCAGACACAAAACGGTGCGTGAACAAAAAGTGACAACTTTAACATGATATATAAAAATATCTGTGGGGTATTTTGTGCTAAAACTTCACAAACACTCTGGGGACATCAGAGATTTATTTTACATCTTGTGAAAATGGCATTTTTCCACCCCTTTAAAGATTATTTCTGTCACTGCTGTAAACTGACCACAGCACAGAATATGAAGACATGTAGATTTATGCATTTGGCAGACGCTTTTATCCAAAGCGACTTACGTTGCATTTCAAAATTATTGAAGAATAACACTTTTGGAGTCAGCTGTTCACTGGCAGTCCTGAACCTGCCGAGGAACCAACACAATAAACACACCGCCAAATATTGTCTAATTATCATTATCAAGAAATCACAGAAAATATCGAGGTATACTTTTTTGTTAATGTTGCAGACCCCTGACTGACTCCAATACCTGTGAAGACTTCAAAAACTGAATCAACATGCACCAATGCAAAAAAGATTCTTTATATCCTATTCATTTTTTAACAACATGTTTTCATTACTCTTATGGGCTCATTTTGTTTTTGCCTTAAATTAATATATTGTTAGCTCACTCCTTGATTTGTACTGTAAAAAAAAAATCTGTTAAATTTACAGGGAAAAAACTGGCAGCTGTGGTTACAAGAGTTTTCCTGTTAAAAATATAGTTGCAACATTTTAGGTTTTACAGACTTTTAACTGTATATAATTTTACAGCAATAAAGCGTATTTCATAACCTGATATAATGTTAATTTACAGACCTTTCGAAGGTTTAATATTTGTTTTGTTTTGGAATACACTGACAGCCAACAATCACAGCAATAATTAGAGTCACATGATTAATCAAAGCTCATTCAAGCAGCTCTTCCACAAGAAAATTAATACTAAATTATAGAAGCTGCACAGTGTCATTCACGCAAACATTAAACACCATCATGGTAGCTAACATGCGATCTAAAAAATGCTGGGTTGTTTTAACCCAAATTTGGGTCAAATATGGACAAACCCATATGTTGGGTAAATAAATTTATTTAAACATTTAACCCAATGGCTGGGTTTGTCCATATTTGGCCCAAAGATGGGTTAAAACAACCCAGCATTTTTAGAGCGCGTTGAAATTTAAAAAATGCAAAAAGTATTAATTTAACAACATTAAATGTACCATAAAACCCTAATGTACATAACTGATTAGAAACATTTATTTAATAAAAAATACATTCATTGTGAAGCGGGATTGTGGGAATGTCAATTTACATTTTTTTCACTTAAACAATGACATGTTCTTTATCACTTCCAAAACCGATAAATTTAACAGTATTTTACAGTAAAATTACATTAAAGCTAGCCTGGCATGCCAGGCCACGATGTGATTGCGCGGACCAGAGTTTGGTTTTTCCACAACGAAAGTCAACGGAGAGTTGCTAGACCACACTTTGCGGCAAAAAATTCTGCTGCCGCTAGGGTGCGTTGAGATTTCTAGGCTACATTAAAGCTGCAATACCTAAGATTGCATGTCGCTAGCATAGACAGTAAAATAAATGGACACAGCGACCCGTTGATTTCAACGGAGAGAGCTGAAGGTCAACATGGGCACTCACTTCCCGACAGTCGAGCGTTCTGCGCAGGCTCAACGACGTAGATGTCATGTGAGCAATCTGACTGACAGTTGTAAATCGTCTAGTAGCTGTGCCTACACAAATTTTAATCGTGCACAGAGACGGCGAAGCACGACCTGGAGCAACATTTTGTAAGTATTCCGATTAATTATTTTGTCATTTTGCTTCTATCTATGCCATGGGCTGACTTTAAGACAGTAAAAGATTGCCTGCACGGCTGTGCGAGCGTCTCCTCCTGTGTATACGGTAACTTCTCCACTGCGCGACGGACAGTCGAGTGGTTATGACGCAATTTTTAGCCTATTTTTACAAGAACGGCTTCTACGGGGCCATAACGTAACATACAAAGTAATGGAGCCTTTTATACATTGTCGTGTTTCTTTAGAAATAAATAATGGATAAATGGAGTCTTTGGACGCCTCAGATGTAAAGTTATTCGCTGTCAAAGTGACGCCCAAATGAATGGGAGTCAATGGGATGCTAACAGCAGGAGATAGTCCGCTACAATGGCGGCCCCCAGAGGCAGCTTCAGCGTCCAGCTGATGGATTACCCCCTTGGGTCGCTAGAGGGCGCTACATTCAAAACAACAACAACGGCTTTGCTTGATGACGACGTGGAGGAACGTGGAATGATGGGAACTGTTGTTTTCAACTCCACCAGTCAGACGGGAATCGAAAATTAGATGTCATGGATGAGGTAAAGTTCAATTTCTATAAATGTTGCGTTTAATGACATGCTTGTTTTTCATTAAACTGAAATAGCCGCAAGAAAAGTCAGGTTTAAAAGTAAATTAGTTATCACAGATGTCTGTACGAGTCACTGGCAACGAAGCTATGGTGGAGAGGGTTTGAAGTCAAATCGTTGCTAATGTATCCTGACTTCGCCCTATGCTGCAATATGCATTTAGTTTTGCATTCACTTACAGAAATCAGCAGCTTGAATGACAATTGCTGATGTTATTAGATTTTTCAGGTGAGATTCTCAATTCATTCAGTTAACGGATGTTCTGAGGTAAAATTTTCAGACTGCAGACTCAGCAACGATTGTATTTAATTGTATAGTACAATCATTACATAGAACAGACATTATCTTCCTTTCATGTCATTAAACATAACAATATTGCTGGCCATATACTGATGTGAAGAAGTGCGCGTGCCTGGTGTGCCATACTGGAGTTTGTCCTAGACGTGACGCGGCTCTGTGCGACCCCCTTTACAGCCAACAGTTCACATTCCGAGAATAATTTGAATATATAACACTGGCCTTGTGATTTTGGGATATTTTAATGCAAAAATCTCAGGTATTCCACCTTTAAATGTAACTCATTATATACAGTATATCACAGTTATTTACCATATAAGGAAACTTCCTGTTAACCAATTAACAGTTTTTCACTGTAGCTTCTTTTACCGTTAAACATCACAATCATTTTTTACAGTGGAAATGCGTAACTTGGACACAGATCACAACTTGAATAATCTGGACTCATGCATTTTCTGTAAAGCTGCTTTGAAACTATACAAGCAAATGTGAATTTAATTTAATTTAATTGAAAATGTAATCACTGGCCTAGTCCCCATCCTGACCCTATGAGCCACTTTGGATAAATTGTGTATTTTTCCTCCCCTCTATATTCCTGGATCAACTTTAATATTTAGATGCCAGACATCATTAAATCTGCATGCTGGGAATTTCTATGCCAATGAGTAATAAGGATCACAGGCCCTACTAATAACATTATAATTTGTTACAGTAGATATTCTGCAGAGATTGCATTTGAATGAATGGATTTCAGCTGATATACAAATATAAAGAAGTGAATCTGGTTTTATCCGAGAGCCTTTAAAATAGCTATTTTGGACATCTATTCATACAGTGTGAGCAGACTGCTGTGAAGTAACAGTGTGATGCTCACTGAAGGTGTGTGGGTGTGTTCTACTGTCTGCATGGCTTCATGTGTGTGAGCATGTGAGGAGAGGAGGAGGAGGATGCGGCTGCCATGGTAACGAGGGCTGTGTATGGAGAAGAGCAGCCAGTCGCAGGCAGCCACAGAAAGATCCACAATTTTTTTTCCTCATTCCACTTCCACTTTTCCGATATAGAAAACGATCTCCAGACCAGGCGTTCCAATTCGCGCTTCTGTTCCTCCCCGCCTGACGACACACTCATCAGACGCAGGAACACACACACATCCAGGATGGCAACCATCACCTGCACACGCTTTACTGAGGAGATACCAGCTGTTTGAGGAACTGGGGAAGTAAGTTGGAATAGCTTCATTTTCTCTAACCAGTGTGACATTGTTTGAGCTGGCCTCATCAATGAAATGCAATGATTTTATTTTATTTTTTTACAAATCAGCTAACGTTAAGAGTTTTAATTGTTAAACATCTTAAAGAATAAGGACAGCATATCAGCAAAATGTCCTCAGATAGATTTCTAAAATGACTGCAAATCCACTTTCCAGTTTAAATTGCCAAATTTTGGTTTTAATGTTTTCGAATATTACTGAAATCAGTGCAGCCTGAATGTGTGGAAGTGATCCATGGGTATGTGCTAACTCAGAGAATACACATAACACAACTTACATTACATAACATAACAGGCAGACAATGACTTAAAAGTTCAGACACAAGATCTGATGAGCGATTCCAACATTATGCATTAGCAGGACAGTGAACGGTCTTATGCTTACAGAGAGCGGAAAGATCCCTGTCTGGTGTCTTTTTTTATTTAATTGTAGTCAGAGCCTAATTAAAGTTGCAGTCAGAAACCTAACTGGGTTTTGCAAAATTCAATGCAAAGAAGAAGCATAATATACTGACTGCACAAACAACATCGAGATAAAGATGGCAGAAGAGAAAGTCATATATATAAGCCATATATATGCTCTCAAATCAAGAAAATACATATCCTCGCTCAGGACAAAATGCTGTAGTACAGAGTGGGTGGATGGAAAGAGGGAAGCAAGCAGATATATGTGTATTTATATATACTTACACACAGTATATTTCCAAGTAAGACATATTTTGTTGAACATTCCTGTCTTAAAATGTAGTAACCCTATCCCTAAACCCATAAATTATTCATAAATCAGAAGGAAATGATAGATTAATAACACTGATGTAGATGCACATCTAAGCCTAAACTTGACAAACTATAAACGTGCCCCTCAAAATCTGACGGTTCAGGGATTTAAAAAAAAATGATCCAGGAACAGAAATCAGGTTCACTCATATATATCTATATACGCAATACAATGAAATTGGGTGTGTGTAAGACAATAATGCGAATAAGTGTTATACAGTATAAAATAGATATTTGTATTTGGATGCAGTGCCAGTAACAATGCTCTGAAATGTTGAGGCAGAAGTACAAAAAAAAAAAGAAATCTGCTTGCTTTCCTCTTTCCATCCACCCACTCTGTACTACAGCGTTTTTTTTCCTGAGCGAATGCACTGTATACTTGTTTTCTTGATTTGAGAGCATAACACCTCTACAGAGATGGGTCTTCAACTCCATCTGGCCTTGTGCCCACTGCTCTACTCCCACATACACCCTCATACTGAACACACACACACACATCTTTTTCTTGTGGGCAGTCAAACGGCTACTTAACATAATTGCCTTTGCGGGTGGCAATTCATTTCAGACATTGAAATATTGCATAGTTCAATATATCAACTGCTTACCTTGGAGGTAAACCTGCCGTTTTTCTCTGCAAGTTCGACGTTCACAGCGAATGTTCTGACATGCAGACATTGCTTCCATGTTCTTTGATTTTAGGGGAGCCTTTGCTGTGGTGCGGAGATGTGTGAACGTCTCTCAGGGCAAGAGTACGCGGTGTAAGATCATCAACACAAAGAAGCTGTCGACTTCGCGGTAGGTGCACCTGGTTAGTTCAAATGCAAACTTAGTTCACTTAAAAAAGAAAGGCTTCGCTTATAATTCACTTCCTCTCATGTCATCCAAGATGTACATGTGTTTCTTTCCTCAGTCGAAAAAGAAATTAAGGGTTTCCGATGAAAAACATTCCAGGATTTTCTCCATATAATGGACTTCAATGGGTGTCTGAAAACGGTTTCAGTGCAAACTGTTCAAAGGGCTTTAAACGAGCAGTACAGACGATGAATAACGGTCTCACCCAGCGTGACTCCCCTGTTCGAACTAATTTTTCGAAGTCATTTGTGGTTTCATTCAACAAACGAATGACTCCAAGATTCTGTCCATTTTGATGAACCCGATTCGAACAGGAGAGTCACGAATGTGCATATCACAGAACAGAGCAGGCGACCATTTGAGCTTATAAAACTTAAAGTTCTTCTATTTATTTTTAAAATGAGTGATCGTTTCGCTTGATAAGTCCCTTATTCATCGTCTGGTGTCGTTTAAAGCCCTTTGAACAGTTTGCACTGTAACTCTCATTTGGACCTCTAACCGTTTGGACCCATTCGAAGTTCACATTATATGGAGAAAATCCTGGAATGTTTTCATCAAAAACCTTCTTTCAGAATTCAAAATTTCTTTTTGACTGAAGAAAGAAAGACATGCATATCTTGGATGACATGGGTGAGTAAATTATCAGCAAAAGTTTTTTGGTAAACTCCTTTACCGCTCAAGGATCCGGACTGTAGCAATCAACAGAACATCAATAGTGGACTCTCATTATTGCCCATCTTAGATGATCTGTGGTCAGCTTGAAAGCCCCCATTTACAAAACCTGGTGATTTTTAATTTTTAACTTACGGGTTTGGAAGGACACGAAGGGTGTATAATTAATGACAGGATTTTAATTTTTGGCTAAACTAACCCTTTAAAGAAAGGATTTGACATGCAGTCATTAGGATATAAAGGTCAAAAACATGTAATAAACTGTTTATTTCAAAGACCAAACGCTGGTTGCATAAAATAAGACTATGCTACAAGCAAGTCATTGAATTTTTTCTTTATAACTTTTTATGTCAGTTACATAAAAATGTAGATTGGTCTAATTGATACAGAAAAATAAAGACTGATTGCCTCTGACTAACTGCTAGTTAGTCATATAGCTCTCAACATAATGGATGGTTATGCAACTGGCCCCAAGTCAAACATCTTTTTCATTTACCACATAACAATCATTCACTTCCATTTACATTTATTGGCAGGGAGTTTCCTACACAGGAAAATTGCATATATTGGGTTGTAATGACGTACTGTATGAATGCTGTGTTAAGGTCAAGTGGCAAAGACCCAAGTGCTCAAATGCAGATGTGTTGCCTTTATATTCATATTACATCTTGTTTTAAATAAGTAGGAACTGTCAGGTACTGTATAAACACTGAACTTTCACATTTTTCAACAATTTAATCAAGGTGGATGTTGAACTGTTCCCTTCATATTGTGATAGAGAAATATACTCTTTTGGAACTGAACTGTAGGGTTTGCATGAAGAAACTGAGATCTTGGAGAATGCACTACATATGCATTTGTCATTTTTAAAGAAATGTCTTTGTATGAAATTGTTGCATGATTGTCATAGCTGTAAAAGAAAGTATTTTCTCTCCCTGGAAGCTGATATTGTAAAAGCTGAAAGTCAAGTAGAGCAGTAGGAGGCAGTGATATACCCTGAAGGCAGCCGCACACCTCCTGACACCATGTTGCCTAGCACACATCATATTATATGCTTCAAATAGTAGCTACTGTACTTGCATTGTTGTTTTAATGGGTTTTTAAACAATGAGTGTGCATGAGATCCATTATTGCTGGTAACAGCTTCTCCATCAGTCTTCAATAGCCAACCAATTCAAGCACATTATATGTGGGCTTCTCTATTACTTTATAATAGTAATTCTTTGAAGGTATATTCTATTTTGGACCTGTTTCTGTGCATGTAAAAATAGAGCACATTTAGTGAGAAATCAGAAGAGCCACTAAAACTGGCATCCTTGCACTAAAAAAAAATTATTCCAGAATTAAAACATAATTTGTTATCTTATGTATGAGTGAAGTTGAACAAAACAAAACTACCTAAAAATTCCTAAAATGGCCTGGAAAATATTATTGATGTCTTCTAGCACAAATATATTCTTATTTACTTTGGAATTGAATTTTCTGTTGAGTTAAAAGAATCATGAATTCAGCGAGTTTGCAGAGCGAGAATGACTCGTTCTCCTGTTTTATGTTACTGTTTGTACTGCAGTGGGCATGAACAACACAGAGAAAATCATCCGAGGTCAAACGCAAGATTATAGCCGAGCACGGACAATCTCAAGGCTACATGTGCATCTCCCAGAGACCTTGCTTTCCTGTTTCCACATACTTAATGT
The DNA here is from genome assembly GCA_030378365.1 of Hybognathus amarus. Lineage (NCBI taxonomy): Eukaryota > Metazoa > Chordata > Actinopteri > Cypriniformes > Leuciscidae > Hybognathus > Hybognathus amarus. Next base: position 275,628 of record JAQIUQ010004350.1, read on the forward strand.
TAGCAAGGAAACACTAGCCCGCTGACTGGATGTGGCCACAACAGGAAACTTGCTGAGAAGAAATCAGTGAAGAATCAGTGGTGGAGAAAGCACTTTAGCCCGCTGTTATCTGCACTGGCACACAGCTTGCACCATCACTCAAAGAAGAGAGTTATGTGGTAATGGAAACCCAGGGGAACACAACTGACTGACATAAGAAAGCCAGACTTAAATTAGCCAGAACACACCTGAACGCACTAACACACACTCACTCGGCCACTTTGATGAGGGTGCCCCATGCCAGTAACGGGTTGGACCCCCTTCTGCCTTCAGAACTGCCTCAATTCTTCGTGGCATAGATTCAACAAGGTGCTGGAAGCATTCCTCAGGGGAGTTTTGTCCATATTGACATGGATGGCATCGACACAGTTGCTGCAGATTCGTCGGCTGCACATCCATGATGCAATCTTTCTGCGTCCATCATATCCCAAAGATGCTCTATTGGATTGAGATCTGGTGACTGTGGAGGCCATTTGATACAGCGAACTCATTGTCATGTTCAAGAAACCAGTCTGAGATGATTCCAGCTTCTCAACAAGGCCGCACTCATCCTGCTGAAAGTAGCCATCAGAAGTTGCGTACATTGTGGTCATAAAGGGTATGGACATGGTCAGCAACAATATCTCAGGTAGGCTGTGGTGTTGCAGCGATGCTACAATGGTACCAAGGGGCCCCAAAGAGTGCCAAGAAAATATCTCCCCACACCATGACACCACCACCACCAGCCTGAACTGTTGATCACAAGGCAGGATGGATCCATGCTTTCATGTTGTAGATGCCAAATTCTGACCTTACCATCCTGAATGTCGCAGCAGAAATTCGAGACTCATCAGACCAGGCAACGTTTTTCCAATCTTCTATTGTCCAATTTCGAATGAGCTTGTGCAAATTGTAGCCTCAGTTTCCTGTTCTTAGCTGAAAGGAGTGGCACCCGGTGTGGTCTTCTGCTGCTGTAGCCCATCTGCCTCAAAGTTCGACGTACTGTGCGTTCAGAGATGCTCTTCTGCCCACCTTGGTTGTAACGGGTGGTTATTTGAGTCACTGTTGCCCTTCTATCAGCTCGAACCAGTCTGGCCATTCTCCTCTGACCTCTGGCATCAACAAGGCATTTCCGCCACAGAACTGCCGCTCACTGGATGTTTTTTCTTTTTGGACCATTCTCTGTAAACCCTAGAGATGGTTGTGCGTGAAAATCCCAGTAGATTAGCAGTTTCTGAAATACTCAGACCAGCCCTTCTGGCACCAACAATCATGCCACGTTCAAAGTCACTCAAATCACCTTTCTTCCCCATACTGATGCTCGTTTGAACTGCAGGAGATTGTCTTGACCATGTCTACATGCCTAAATGCACTGAGTTGCCGCCATGTGATTGGCTGCTTAGAAATTAAGTGTTAACGAGCAGTTGGACAGGTGTACCTAATAAAGTGGCCAGTGAGTGTATGTACCCATGTAAGAGGGGACGTTCTCACGACCTTGCAAAAAATTCCTAAAAGTTCTCTAAAAGGAATCGAAAATCCCAAAACTTTACAGAACAATAGGGACGTTCCTACTCTTTTCTTTATAAAAGTGCTGCAGTTCAAGGTTCCTTATATGATTTCCCTTATGATTCAGCATCCATATCAGCCCTGTAGCCCAAGACTGGTTGCCCACTGAAGCTGAGTAGGCTTGAGTCCGTCAGTTCCTGGATGGGAGACTCCTGGGAAAACCAGTTTGCTGCTGAAGGTGTTAGTGAGGCCAGCAGGGGGCGCTCACCCTGTGCTCTGTGTGTGTTGTAGTGACGGCGACACTAAACCGAGACGTAGCTAACCAGAGGTCTCCTGACTGGTTAAACACGGATGTCCCTCTAAATAGAGTAGGGGTGTAACCCCGGTATCCTGGTCAAATCTGCCCCTGGCCTCTGTCCATCATGGCCGCCTAATCATCCCCATACACCGATCTGGCTCCATCACTGTCTCCTCTCCACTCAGTAAGCTGGTGTGCGATGGGCGTTCTGGCACACTATGGCTGTGGTTGTGTATGGCACTATCAATGCTGCGATTTCGCAAATGTACGTACATCTGGCCCTGGGTGTCTTTGTGTGCATGGCATCATGAAATCCAGAGAATACGGTGTATTTGGGGCACAATGTTGGACAGAAAGCTTGGTCTCCATTGAAAGTTAAAGGTCTTTATGAAGGGCAAAATGCACCCAGGAATAACTCAAGACACAATTCTGGACTGTTCTGCAATATATCTAAATCACATTGAAAGGGAAGACGCCAATCTAATATGGGGGAACTGGAGCAGTTTGCACAAGAGTGGGCCGAAATTACAGTACAGCGGTGCAGAGAGCTTGATGATCGCTTTAGAAAGTATTTAATTGCAGTTATTTTGACCAATGGTTGTTCTACCCAGATATTAAAGGGCTCTTATTATGCTTTTTCACTTTTTCAACTTTAGTTAGTGTGTAATGTTGCTGTTTGAGCATAAAAAGATCTGAAAGGTTTCCAAGCTCAAAGTCCACTCCAAAGGGAGATATTTCACTTAACAAAATTCATTTTCATAGAACTTGTTTGGACTATCATGCATTTTTTCCAGGATTTGTGTCATAATGTTACTAATTTAAATAATCCCCGCCTACTGACTACGCAATATAAGGTGATCGAGGCCTGGTTGAGCTGCAATAGAGAAGACTTGTTATCAAAGAAATTATGTTTTTTTCCACCGCGTCACTAAAACGAATTTATTTCGACCTTGCTAAGGCTGACAAACTTATTAGTGTTGATATGCAGTAGTGTTTACTGTTAGCGTCTGTAAACTCTCTCTTCTGTAAGACTGTTCACCGCACCTTAGGAAAAATAACGTGGTTTTGTGATCGATTACTGTTTGTATTACCATAGTTTTCCGACAGGTATCATGATTAAATGGTGTATAACGTATTCTAAAATGTCTAAGAAAATTACAACAGCAACAAAAAACACACCCCTATGAGATGTCCTGTGAAATCCGTTCTTGGCGATCCTCTTGTTTGTTAACATTGTTAACTCTGAATCAGGGTTTAGTTAGTTTGAATTTGACGCCATCCCTAATATTTACACCTGAGCAGATAAAACTCACGTTTATGGTAAGTGCCGTGACATTTCCCGAACACATGCCAAGTGCTGCCAATCACAAAACACTGTCAGGACTGAAAGCCAGGACTGTGTTTCACAAAGGCATTGTCGAGACGATTAGTTGTAATCTACTTAGGCTACAATGCTTTCAGAAACGAAGCCCCGGCCAGTTTCCGCAGTGGTTATTGAATTTAAACTAGTCTTCTAAGATGACTAGATCAGTAGTAACTTTAACTGTACTTCTCTCATCCACCCTATTAAACCAGTTACTGGGCACATAACTCCTTCATATTAGTAGTCGATTTATGATTTATGACTCATGTTTAATTGTTTATAGACCATCCCTGTCACTCATGGGATTTGGACAGATTTGTTCTCTCAGTCAATCAACTCTAAAATGAATTGAATTGAATATTTTGGTTTTGTAAAAAAAAAAAAAAAAAATATATATATATATATATATATATCTATATATATATACTGTATATATATATATATATTGGTTTTGCAAAAGGTTTCTAACCAGGGCAGATTTCTGTGCATAAGCTCATTTGAAATCCTGCAGGTAACTCTGAATATTAAACAAAATGTTTTATATCTTTATATTCTATCATTTCTCTTGCTTTCATCTCTATTCTAGCCTGCATTCAGAATAATCTTGGGACTTTGAATTATAGCCCATCTCATGTTACTGCCTCCTTAAGACGAATCACTTTGCTGTTAAGATGAATTATACTTTACTTCCCTCATTTGTAAGGAACTTTCAATAGAAAGGTAAATAAATGTCAATGTAGTGAGAAGTATTCATGTGTCAGAGGAAAGGTGTAGTTCAGAGGATCACACTTTTGCAAAAACCTTTTGCAAAAACATCTTATGTAAGGAATAATTGATTCCAGACAATTGAATTCTTAAAAAAATATTTCATACTCTGCTACCACCATTTTTGTGCATTTTTTTTCAATCTTTTTAAGGTATGGATTGCTTATTCTACTTATACGTACTACGGTTACCACACTGTCACGGTTACCACACTGTCACGGTTACCACACTGTCTTAAAGGGATACTCCACTTATTTTGGAAATAGGCTCATTTTACAAAACCCAACTGAGTTAAACAGTTGGGTTTACATATTATATTATATATATATATATATATATATATATATATATATATATATATATATATATATATATTAGAGCTGTCAGTTAAACGCGTTATTAACGGCGTTAACGCAAACCCATTTTAACGGCGTTAATTTTTTTATTCGCGCGATTAAAGGTCTTTTGTCCTAGCAAACTTTGTAGTTTTTTCACATACTTTTGCAACAGGACACGGCATGCGTCCTGATCGGTCCTGATCCATTTCAGCGTCTCGCGCTCGCCATCCACTCAAAGCCGGCTCGCAAGCCCAAACGAGTGTGTGCGGCGTGCCTGATGTTTTGTTTTCGGCTCTAGCTAGAATCCGCTTGCGCTTTGGTCGAAGAAGCAACGAAACGTCCTCGCGCGGCGCAAGCAATTGAAATGAATGGGTTTCAGATCGCAGCACGAGGACGTTTTGTGCCGCACACACTCGTTTCAGCTTGCGAGCCGGCCAAATAGTAACGTTATGTTTTGAGTGGATGACGAGCGCTAGACGCCGAAATGGATGCCAATGAGATTCTGAATGTAAAGTTTACTTTTAAAAAGTTGCCAAATTGTCCCATTGACAAGACCAAAGCGATCTGTATGTTTTGTCATTATGAACTGAGCTATCATCATCGCAGTAACGTTCCAGCCTGAAACACCACTTGATGATGGCCAAGCAAACACACACACACACAAACACAGATGATGCAAATTCTCCACCCCTCGTCAATATCAGGACCTCGTCAGTATTTCTTTCACCCTTTTATTGATGGACAGTGTTGCATTGTGTGAGAGATTATTTAGGCTATATATGTTAGAGTGAAATTGAACACTATTCCAATGTTATTTTCAATAATAATAATTAAAAAAAAACATTTGCACTAAACAAGCCAATCCACTTTTCCATGTTGATAAGAGCATTAAAATGAGAAAAAAATGTAACAAAAAGAAATCAAAAGACATTAAGAATAGATAAAAATGTGCGATTAATCGCGAGTTAACTATGGCATTAATGTCATTAATCGGATTAAATATTCTATGTCAACAGCACTAATATATATATATATATATATATATATATATATATATATATATATATATATATATATATATATATATATATATATATATATATATATATTTATTTATTTAATTAATTATTTATTTATTAGAAGTATACAACCAGACAGTTTCTGGTCTCATTCGACTTCCATAGTATATTTTTTTCCTATGGAAGTCAATGAGACCAGAAACTGTTTGGTTACTGATATTCTTCTAAATATCAGAAAATCAGCTGAATGGATTTAAAAACTGTAAAACTCTGACTGTTTAACTTCGGGGAGTGGTAAAATAAGCCTATTTCCAAAAAAAAGTATCCCTTTAAAAAATCCACATTAAATTCAAAATAGTCAACATGTTTGGCAGAGCTAATGACTGTCCTTTTGAAAGATGTCTAGCTTGATGAGAACAATATATGCACCAAGTTTGTTGACTGTAAGTTAAAGTGGCTAGACCATTTTAGTCACAGACTGTGCTACAGAGCCAAACTCCCCCACTTCCCGCCACACTCATTTCTTAACTTTTTTCTGTGATGTGTGTGACGAATTAGATTTAAAGCCAATCAACAATAATCCTTTTTTACATTTTTTCAGACCAAGTTTGACATGATTCGGAAAAATATTAACTCTGTCGTGAACTAAATCCAAAATGGCTGACTTCCTGTTGGATAGAGGTAGTGGATGTCAGTGTAAAAGTGAAGGGAAAATACCCACAGTGCCATCATGGGCCTTTTTTTATATTGACCACATGAAACAAAGAAGGAACCACAATTTCAGTCATTTGAATCCTTCTAAATAGCTCTTCTGAGGTATGTGTAAACACCCATGTGTTTCTAATGTTAAACAAATCAGTCTTTCTCATTCTGTAATATCCTATATGTCATATTCAAGAGCCATAGTTTCACAATCTCACTCAGGCTACATTCACACATGGCCAGTTATTTTCATAAACGGACATTTCACCTTCTCCGTTTTCAAAAATAACATTGTGCACACTTGTCAGTTTTCATGTAAGTGGTTGTTTACACAAACCCGTGTATATATGCTGTCAAGAGCATGCTAAACCTGTAGATGGCAGTGCAACGAGTGGCTCAAGCCAACGTTAGCCAGTATCGAACACTTTTGACACAGGTGCAAGTTCTGTCGCAACGTCAGCTGCCTTAGACGCCGTTTTCTCAGTTTACATGCAAACGTGCAATTAATGTTTCCAAATTCTCCACTCTACCAGGGTTTTTTGGGAAAGAATAGTTTTCAAAAGGCGAATTCTCCATTTAACGTGTAAACGAAGGGCACAACCGAAGGGAACTTTTTCAAAATAACCATGTACGTGGAAACAGGGCCTTAGTTCGTACCTTGTTTCTGTTTGCACTTTTCCCCTGTTGAGTTTGTGTCATGGTTGTTAATTTGATCTCGTCATTCAGTTCAGATGTGTGTCGTTAATAATCCTTGTTTGCATGTATACTTAAGCTCCTCTGTTTCTGTTTATTGCTGTTGGGTCTCGTTTATATTAGATGTGTTGTATGCTGTTCTCATTGTGTGGATTATTGCATTTGTATTTATTAAACACTGCCTTTTGCATTCATCATAGTGTTTGTGTGCACTCTACTAGGGATGGGCAAATTAAGCCTCATGAAGCACTGAGGCTTTCCTTTAATTGTTCCGGGAAACGATTTGAAGCATCAAGAGTGTCAAAAGCCAAGCCTTCTTGTGGCAGGTCAAATTTACAGCAGCCATTAACCTGAGTGCGCCGCCGTTTGGCACGTTGCGCGTGTCCCTTCGCACAAGGTACTCACTCCCTCAGGACAGGTTGCAGGTCCAATCTCACATAGTGACGTTGCAGTACCTCGAAGCCGTGCAGCAGCGAAGTTGCAGGCACCAATGTCGCCAGCAGCGACCGCTGCACCAATAGCTTGCCGCAGCACGTCGCAGGACTGAGTCCGTGCAGCAGCGACTGCAGGACCAGAACCGCCAGCAGTGACCGCCTACGAACCGCGCAGCAGGTGAAATCGCGAAGATCAATCCTGCGAATAGCGGTTGCCGGCGTCTGAAAGCCTGGCCGCAGGTAGCGGTTGCCGGCGTTAACTTGCCAGCAGCGACGACGAACCTCCTTAACCCTGCGGCAGCAGTGTTGCCTGGGATCAGCAGCTCCTGCCAGACGGTTGCAGCGACCTGAAGCCCGCGATGCGCGTCCATGTCTCAGGCCTGGCAGGAGCGCGTTGCCGCGTTGAAACCTGCATCAGCGACCAGTAACCGAAGCCGCGCACAGCAGTTCATCAAAGCCTGGTGCATAAGCGACAACGCCACGAAGTCGCCATAGCGACCATAACCGAAGCCTGCACAGCGAATCGCGACTTAGCCTGCACAGCGTTGCCACCAACTGGCCAGCAGGAACCATAAATCCTGAGCCTGGCAATAGGAATCGCTGCACCAATCGCACAGGAATCGCTCAGGTGCGAAGTTGGCAGTACGCTGCAGGACCCAAGCCTGCGCAGAGGCAGGCGAATCGCGACGAAGTCGCAGCAGGCGTTGCTCAGACCAGTTGCGGACAGGCGTCGCCGGACCAGAAATCGCGCAGTAGTGAGCGAACCAGCCGGCACACAACGCCACACTGAAGCCTGGCGCAGCAGCGAGTTGCTGGCACGAACAACCTCTGGCCAGCAGCGTTGATGACCTGAAGCCGCGGCAGCAGGTGTTGCTGGACGAAGAACGCTGCCAGCAGCGCGCCTGCCGACGAATAATCGCCAGCAGGCTGTTGCATGCTCAGCCGCAGTAGCGACGCGGCACCAGCAAAGTTTCGCCAGACGCGTTGCAGGACCCACGGCCATAGCGACCGAGGACCAGTTCCGCCAGCAGCGGTTGCCGGACCAGAGTTCGCGGCAGCAGCCGTTGCAGCGCGCCCAGCCTGGCCAGTAGGCCGTTGCAGCAACTCCAGCGCATCAGCGACCTCGCCAGCCAGCTGCCAGCAGCGGCGTTGCTGGACCGGAAGTCCTGCCAGGCCAGCGCGTTGCACCACCGAGCTGCGGCGGCACACGACGTCGCTGGTATGACAACCGGCATACGCGTCGTGCACGTCAAGCTTCGCCAGCAGGCTGTTGCAGCGTTCAGCCCTGCCGCAGGCAGGCGTCGCCGGTCAGCTTCGGCAGCAGCGAGTCAGCGTTAAGGCCTGCCAGCACGGTAAGTCGATGCTGCCCTGCCAGCAACGTTGCCGTTAACTTCTGCGCAGCAGGCGGTCTGCACGCTCGAAGCCTGCGCACGACGTTTGCAGTGTCGAGCCTGCAGCAGCGGTTGTGGATGCACAAAAGTCCTGCGATACACGTGAATCCATACGAAGCCTGGCACCAGCGCGCTCCGCCGGCAGGAAAACTCCGCGCAGCAGCGAACGCCGACCAGTTGCGGCACAGCGACCGCCAGGATGGAGTGGCGCAGATGTCGTGACGAAATCGGTGCAAGCAGCGTCCCGCGAACGACACCGGCAGGCAGCGCAGTACCAGAATCGCGCATATGCGACGTCGCACAAACGTTGTGAGGAGCGGTTACGAAGATCAAATTCGCGCAGCAGGTGAACGTTGTAAATTAAGCTGCAGCAGGCCAGCGCGAACCAATTGGCGCAGTAAAGATGCGCTTGCAGGACCTTAACTGCGCGGCAGCAGCGGTCTGCCGGAACGAAAAAGAATCCGCCAGCAGCGTCAGATCTCTTCAGCCTGCGCAGCAGGTCGATGTTGAGCCAGCAATGGCGGCGATCAATAGGTCGCGCATCATGAAAATCGATAACGCTGCGGCAGCAGCGCGTTGCACGTACTCGAAGCCCTGCGAGCAGCGGGTTGCTGGACTGAAGAAGTCGCGCAGGACGAGTTCAGGTCGAGCTGCGCAGCAACGGGTTGCCGGACTGAAGCCTGCGCAGCAATGTTGTGGACCACAAACTTCGGCGCAGCACGTCACTACCGAAACTGTGAGCAGCGCGTTGCGGAAAAATCAGCTTTGCGCCAGCAGCCGTTGACGACAAGTTCGTGCAGACGGAAACCAGGTACCGAAGCCCTGCGCAGCAATGTAAGTTGCTGGAATCAGAGTCCGCGATAGCGTACCGCAGACCAGAACCGCCAGTAGCGAAATTGTGGACCAGAGTCTGGCGCAGTACGTTGCGAGGATCACAACTCTCGCCAGCAGCGGGTTGCCGTTTACCGATACAGCGAATCGCGACCAAAAGCCTTGCGCACGCAGCGTTGATACCCAGCTGCCAGCAGCGACCGCCGTTAGAAGTTCGCGCAGGAGCGTCGCGAGACGAAGTCTGCCAGTAACGGTCAACGTCGCTGCGAGGAGCCGTTCGCCGCACCAGTTTGCCGCAGATGTCGCCAGTAACCAGCCTGCGGCATAGCGAACCACAACCAACCGCGCACACGAACCAGCAACCGAGCTGTGCAAGTAGCGAACCGCTGCAAAATCAAGTTGCAATAGGGTTACCTGCAGCGTTAAGTTGTGCAGCACGCTTCGCACAATATGTTAGTTCGCACAGTGTTGATATAACTCGAAAGCCCTGGCGGATGTTTGACCAATAATTCTGGCGATAGTGAACTGATAACGAAGTTGCGCAGTAGTGAATGGATAACCGAAATTAAGCTGCAATAGCGAGCTGTATGAAATGGTTAACAAAACAACATCAAAGGCTTTTTTGTTAAAGATGACACCAAAACGTATATGATGGAGCATCATATTTCGCTATGAAGAAACTTCCTTTTTAACGAAAGTGGATTTTTCTTTATTAAAGCTCATTAATAAGAAATGAAATATTACATACACACAATAACCTGATTTTGCTAAACAGGATGTCCCTGATCAGCATTTAACGCCACAATATTTGAACTTCAACATCAGGTTTGTAATCTTTAAACAGTTTATATAGGGTATCATGCAATGGAATCGAACAGCCAACAATATTCAGCGACTTCCCCAGCTGACAAGGTCAGTGTCATGGATAACAACTGTTTCAATCACAAACCAAAAGAATGTATTGTACGCCTATAGACTTTATAAAAACTCAATCATTTAACAATATAGCTAGTTTCAATCACTGAATTATCGTGAACACTTTATCGTTGAAAGATGTAGAAATTTTTATGCCTTTGTTTTGCAATGGAACATTTAACTATAAAGAGGCAGCACTATCATTATTCTTTTTGAAAAGTGCACCATCAGGTCAACCCCAAGCATACGGATATCCTGAGTACTTTGACTTGTGTCGAAGAAGTCCTTTCTGGTTTTATATTTGGGGTTTATACTACCATTTAGAACACAATTGCATACATTGTTACGAACAGGGCTTGACAAACTTGTTCCTGTTATGCATTTACCAACTTTGGCAGACAGCACTTAAATGATCACATTTCTCAATTCATTCCTCTGTCTCCCTAGCAGAGACAAAACTAGGAGATTCCAGGTTAAATGGGGGTCTAATATTGGAAGCTGACTGGCATATTTGAAGGTGCTCTGTCTCTGAGAGGTTGCTGCAAATGGAAAATGGATCACTGGGCTGCTGGTTTTCCTATTTCCATTGCTCACCCCTTCTTTGTAGATTTGCTCTAATTTGGCCAATGATTCATGCAGAAATGTTCACAGTATATATCTTCAAATTGCTGACTCATTGGGTCGCCTAACAGCGAGAAGGTCTGCAGGTGAGCCAGCCAGGTGTTTTTCCTGTGATGGACTGGCCATCTATCTAGGTTGTTCCCCTGCCTTTATGGACTGAAACACTGGGATAGGCTCCAGCATCCTCACAACCCTGACATAGGAAAAGCAATTTGGAGAATGAATGATGGATGGACTTAAAGTTTTCCTGAAGTCAATAATTTGATCCCTTACAGGGTCAAGTCCACCCATAATGAAAACTTAAGTCATTAATTACTCACTCCCATGCTGTACCAACCCCTAGTAAGACCTTCGTTGTATCTTCTGGAACACAAATGAAGACATTTTTGATTAAATCTGAGAGCTGCACTCATTCTCCATAGACTGCCTAAGGAAATGGCTCTTGACGGCCCATAAAGTCATTAAAGAAAATGTTTAAATATTGCATGTGCCTACAGTGGCTCAATTATAAGTTTATCAAGCGACAAGACTACTTTTTGTGCGAAAAACATCATAAATAACGACTTTATTCGACTATTTCCATTACTTACCTTACTGGGCCTCGAGACGAGATAGTAGAGATTTCCAGAACGCATGTCGAGAACTGAGATGAGGACGTCTCTTCTTCGACTACTTCTTAAAGTGCACATTTTTGAAACCGGTCTCTGTGTAAAACAACAAAAACACGAAACTCTGAAGACGATGACATCATGCACATGCATGCATGTTCAGTCTAGAGTGTTTCATCGCCCTCTTCTGGCCTGGCTGCAGAATACAGCATTTTAGTCGTTTCCTCTCGATCCGTGTGAAGGGGGATCATTTTGACAATGTCGTCTGTACGTGAAACACTGAAAGGAAAATCGTCTCACGTTTTAGCGCATCGTTAACGTGTAAACGAACCCTTGAGTCTGCACTGAAAACTTCCCTTTCTTTGTATAGTCAGAGTAACCAGCTGTCCACACTATTAGTAGTGTAATTGAGAACTGGGGAAACCAAGAGGGAAAAAAGGACCTTCAGGTCATTGATACCCAATTCTATTTGTGACATATAAACGCTTGCTCTACTTTTCAACAACATGACAAATGGATGAGGAAAGCTTATCATAAAATGGCCTTATTGGAATGAACATTCACTGCGACACATACATCCAGTGTACTGACAGCGCGTTTTCCTTGCCCCAGTCACTTAATTACTCGTTGCAGGATCTTCTCATCAGCAGGTTCATGGGAATACATCTCAGGCCACAGACAGGGAATACCCCAAACAGATGGCCAGTCCGTCACAGCTCTCTCTCACACACACACACACACACACACACACACACACACACACACACACACACACTAGCACGTTTAGTTTCTGCCCTCCACCAATGCTGCATGTCTTTGAGGAAACTCCTGGCTCAGTCGGCACTTGGGTTTTCCTGCTGTGAGACTCCTGATTCATAGAGTTTTACAAATGAGCTTTTTCCATATTTAGAGCATGTTTTTAAGAAAAGTCTAAACACAAGAGAACTACACATGCGATTTGCTGTAGACATTTCTGAATGGCTTAATAATTCTCTTCCCGTAAGTAAAAGTCCCTAAAGTTTCAGAGGAAAACTTCTATTGAACAAGCCTAGCTGTATTTTGTTGCTCTCTTAAGAAAAGTGGTATTAATCGGAAACCATTAGATGTGTCAGAAGAGCTTGACGAACACACAGCCTCAAAAGGAAGGCTAAATTTAATCCTCCGGAGGGTTTTGCGTTTGTGCATCATCCAAATGAGTAGGATGACACTGCAGTGATTTCAGCACTTCTCAGAGGAAATAACCCACCCAAATCAAAGTTCCTTTCAAAGTAGAGATATCTGAACAATCTCCCAAAAAGTTTGTTTTATTGAATGAAAAATGAATCTCTGATCTAAGCACTGGTGTAATGTTTCACCTAAACTGAGAAAGTAACTGAAAATTCCACATTTTCCAAACAACTCCAGATAAAAGGTACATTTTCTTTGAAACATCATTTTTCTTATGATTTCTGTCTTGTTGTATTTAAAATGAAAAGAATAATTATATCATATGAACAAAATAAACATTTATGTACTTTTAAACCATGGTCTTGCACGAGCTGTGATGCGACATGTAATCCCGTTGAAAGGTCACACGTGTTCAGGTTCAACCAACCAACAGGTCTTACATGAGGTGTTTCTCTACCTATAGTGACACTGTGAGGTTTGATGGATGTTTAAAAGGAGCAGTGAGGACAGACAGTTTTGTAGAGCTCGACACAGAAACCGTATGGCCCTGGGGTCTTATTATTCTGCATATAGTTTAATTGATTCCTCTATTTTTTGGGATTGTAAAGATTTTTCTATAGGTTCCTTCTTTTGTCTTGATTAATGGGGATATTCTGCAAAATTTCCAACATAGAGTATTCATCTTAAGGTAAAGGTTTGAAAGGTATAGGTAATTTCATGGGGATCCACTGCTATATTTTGAGTTGCTTTCCAACATTAGGTACTGTGTGTGTGGAGCAAAGGTGGTCAATGGGAATTAGCCCTATCTCACACATATTAGTATAGTCCAGGAGTGTCCAATCCTGATTCTGGAGGGTCACTGTCCAGAAGAGTTAACCCCAATTAAACACCTGAACCAGATAATCAAGGTCTTACTAGGATTATTAGAAAGGCAGGTTGTCGAGGCAAGTTAGAGCTTAACTCTTCTGGACAGTGACCCTAGGACCGATTCCCTGGACTGTACAAATATTATAAATAAGGGTGAGTGGGGATGAATTCTCATTGGCCACGTTTGTTCGCTTTGACCTAGATACAGCTCTGCGTCTGTCACATCCTTTCCAGACAGCAAATTACTGTCGGCTCAGATCCGGGCCACATCTGGTACATGTGGATCCAACGGCCGGATCAGGGTCGAGACTATATTGTTGTCTGGGTTGTTGTCCTTTACATACATGTTGTCCTTTACATATACCCGTACCGAAACCATATGTCATTATTGTGATTTAAAAGTCAGTTGCTGCTATTGTAGAAACCTGTGCTGCATGAAATGATTGAGATGTTAAGACCCAACTAAAGCACACACTGATCACCATAATGGTGACTTAAAAATAGTGATTTCCTCACTCTGTGATTCTGCTTGTTAACATCAGGTGTCTTCAATAATGCTCAATCATCACTTAATTAATCACTTAATTATCTCATTAACCTTTATCACTGGAGTTTGTGCTGTGTTCCTTTTAGGAGAACATTCTGGGAACCAAAATAAAACTACCCGCTGAAAACATTATTCGAACTTCATGGTAATGTTCCCAGAACGTTTCTAGAACAAAACATTTCTAGCTAGGGATCTTCTTATGTAAGTGTTGCATTCTGTGGAATGATGAGTTTTAAAGCTTGGAAGTGGCTTTAAATCCTCTTCATCCTGAGGGGCCTCGGATAGATTCTTTCATCTCGGCATGATAGTGATGAAGCATGAACTTGTTCCTTGTTTTGTGTTTGGACTTTTATGTTGAAGTTCTTGTGTCATTTTTCCTTGCTAGTGTTGTATATGGACTTTTAGTTTGTAATGTTCTGTTCCTGTTTCCTGTGATTATTCCAAGGGTGTAATCCATCGACCGGAAGTTGAAGTCTCGCGGAGCTGCCATCTTGTAGCAGAACTTCACTTGCGTTAGCATTCCCATTGACTCCCATTCATTTTGGCGTCACTTTGACAGCGAATAACTTTACATCTGAGGCGTTTGAAGACCCCATTTGTCCTTTATTTATTTCTAAAGAAACACGACAATGTATAAATTGCTCCATTACCTTGTAGCTTATGTTATGGCCCCGTAGAAGCAGTTTTAGTGAAAGTAGGCTAACGATTGCGTCATACCCAAGCGACTCTCTGTCGCACAGTAGAGAGATTACCGTATGGACAGGAGAAGAAGCTTAAGTGTCATTTGCTCAGTTATGACATTATTAATGCAAATATGTTTGAGATGTCTTTGCTATGACAACTTGACATTGGCCAATACATCATAACCTGTCATAAATATGTAAAAACATGCACATGGCAGATTAATGATCTAACTTAAGTAAAAGCACTTAGCTTTATTGGTTAACATTACATTAAACTGTCTAGGTGGTTGGTTTTGACATTGTGCTGCTCATGAGGCTCATTTATAACATTTTAATGACAAATTCAATGTGTACCACTGTAGTTGAGGTCACACGAAAAATATTCATCACACAGTTATAATGGCCTGACAGTTTAATGTAATGTTAACCCACAAAGTACTAAGTGGTTTCTTAAGTTTGATCATTAATCTGCTATGTCATGTTTATGACATATTTATGACAGTTGTGTTGTCTAATGTCAAGTTATCAGTACAAAGACACTGTCAGGTTATGATGTATTGGTTTATGTCAAGGTGTCATTACAAAGACATCTCAATGTCATATTTGCATCAAAATGTCATATCTGAGCGAATGACACAGGTGTCACAAACATGCATAAACCCTCCTTCATATTCGTAACATGTGTCCTGTCATGATTATGAAGGTGTCATGTCAGTCTTATACATACCCCTTCCAAGTAAAATGTTATGTTCTTTAATGTAAATGATAATGGGGTGTAACATTTTTTGCTATATACTCTTTAATATTTTCCACTTTGAATGTTGAAAACTAGAAGTACTCATGTTTTTCTTTCAATGTATGTGAAAAATGTCTTTATATATATATATTTTAGATCACCAGAAGCTGGACAGGGAGGCAAGGATCTGCAGACTGCTGAAACACTCCAATATCGGTAAGTTATCAAACTAAATGAGATCGTAACATAAACTTGTTTTTATAGCCAATTGAAGGCCTGGGTTTGAGGATTTGGAAACGTTTCTATTATCACTTGTATTGCAGAGGTAGGGGAAGAGTAATAATAACTAGCTACATTTTGTAGGACATTAGCCCAATAGGGAAATATGTATAATTATTTATGATCAATAAAAGCATTTGAGTCTCAGACATCTGACGAACAGAGTGAGAATGTCTATGAACTATAATAGGATATAACTCTCCTGGCTTTCATTGGTGTCGTTGATGTAAAGTGGTTGCTTTCTTGTCTCCTGAGTTTGATCTGTGATCTGAAGAATTTAGGATTAAGGACTGTTTGTGTACAATACTCCTGTGTTGTGTGCTTTGTACATTTCCTAAAGAATATGTGAGTATTGCCTCAATGTTACCTCATATAGTTCCCTTTTAATGTGTATGTAACAATAGTGTATGAGTCTCAGTAAAAAACCCATGTCTCGTTCTGTTGCCGAAATATGGCTAGGCATAATCCGGTTGCTAGGGTGCTCTGAATGGTTGCTAAGGCATGGTAAGGCAGTTGCTATGGTAATACTGACTACTTGCTGAACTCTCACTGAAAACGGTTTAGAGGGATATCTTTGGATGTACAGTGTGATTCTTTAAAAATGCTGTCCTGTTCTTTTTAGCCCATATCTGCTAATCAATTATTTTGTTTTTGAGAGCTTTTTGTCAGTAGCCTTTTGAGGTGCATACTAAAATATTATCTGCATCTGGCAAATGGCTTTAATCAAGTTATTTAGTAAAAGAGGCAGAGAGATTTGAAGTGGATGTGCACATGGGCATGGAAGGGTTCAGACCATTTCTTTATTCTAGCTCTAGAGTTGCAGAGTTGACTTGAATTAGTTTTACAGCACTATCTAACGGCCGATTCTCACCAGATTTGGTACACAGTCTAATATATACGGCCTCTATGGATCTACCAAATTTCATAATGATCAGTTATTCACAAACTGAAGATGCAGGAATTTGATTGGCTATTGGCGGCCATTTTTGTTGCTTTGTGCGATTAAGGTTTTTTAAGCTTTCATAGGACTTACCCCAAAAAAGATACACATCAAATTATATTTTCCTTGATCAAACAGTTTCAGAAAGCATGAATGGCTTTGTAAATGCAAATGCAAGTGACCCTAGCCTAATTATGTTGAAAGTCAAGGCAACGCTGAACGTTGAAAAAAGCATAAATTGCATTATAAATAAAAATGCTAATTACTTTTTGCTTGAACCCTAACACAAAGACTCCAGCCAATGTAAGATTTTTGGATTAAATATTCCCAAAACAGTATGTTTTGTTGACCTGGGTTTTGTATTATCTCAAATGTTTCCAACAATGTATAAATCAAGAGAAATCAGCTATTTTAACCAGTGTAACGCCCTGTGTCATTGCGTCGCCTGTCAATGATGTCATATCTACCCTCGATTTCCAAACACCAAAGATGCTTTTATACATAGTTTTAGTTAACTACAAGTAGCGTAGCTACTAACTACATTTTTCAGTAGCTTGGTAGTAGCTCAGTTGCTTTTTAAACACTGTAGCTTTTCTAGTAGCTAACTACTTTTTGCAGCAGTAGCTGTGTAGCGCGAGTAAAAGCTACATTGCTACATTGTCGAGCCTGCGCGAATCAGCGATATTCTTCTTCTTGTTAGATTACAAACGAATTTTTTTGCCATTATCGCCACCTGTTGTTTAATCACGCATCTTGCGGCTAACGGTTCACTGACGTACAGAAGTGGGTTGACACACCCATATTATGATTATATAGCAAGACGTGACGGCAGATTTGGAGAAACAACTAATGTTAATTACCCATGGCCTTATTTGTCCAAGTTCAATCAGTATTTTTGAGAAAATGTTCTACATGCAATTTACGTTGTATGTATAGACCATTTCACAAGATGTAAACTACACTGGTCCAGAAGCACTTCCTGTTTCATTTTTTTAACACTACATAAAAGCTGGGATAAAATACAACCAACAGAACATTTAAAATTTAATCAAAAAGTTAAACAAACATCTTTAAGATGTTTTCTTTACATGTGAAATAAAGAAAACAGTTACAAACTGAAACAGGAAGTGTTTCTAGACCAGTGTTGTTTACATCTTGTGAAATGGTCTATATTTCGTTCTTGCAATGTTGTAGGCTATTTGTTGCACTTTTGACAAACAGTCAGAGATATTTTAGTGTTGTGTGTAATAAAACAATACTCTTTGAAATCATAATTGCATTGCCTTGTTTTAAACACTAAATATTTTACTTAAAACATTCACTTATTTACAATTATTCAGTTATTTATAATATACGTTGTTCAAAAAGCAAAAGTAGTTTCAATGTAGCTAGCTACTTTTTTATTGTAACTTGTAGTGTAGCTTTTCTAAACGGGTAGCTTGACTGTAGTTAAACTACTTTAACTTACGAGTAGCTTGTAGCTTGTCAAACTACAGTTTCAGAGTAGCTTCCCCAACACTGCGTAAATCAACACGGTAAGTCTTATTGTTTAAATCTCTGATTTTCTTGATTTACCGCTAGTAACATGTTTGTATTATGCCTCAGAGACCACTAACATAGCATAATCAGAATGAACACTGCAAAAAATAATTCAGTAAAAATGGTAAACAACTGGCAGCTGTGGTTGCCAGCATCATACCGTAACTATACGGTGTGTTACTGTTTTTGTGTTAGAGCATCTATTAGATTAAAGTTTATACTGTAGTTGACAATACAGTATTTAGCTGTTCATTTCAAAAACAGTAACATATCGTATTTTTACGGTAAGATGCTGGCAACCGCAGCTGCCAGTAGTTTACCGTTTTTTTTTATTATTTTTTTTTTACAAGTTGTAATAGTAATACAGCCTTTTCTCCACCATCAAATATATTTGTCAGCAGGGTGTGCAGGAACAGATGATGCTCAAATGTAGTTTTTAATAATCCACACAACAATAACACACAGGGCAGAAGAGAAACACATTAACGTAACGCAAATGTGACCGGACTACACACATGAGCGAAAGGATGAACTGACGCAATTAAAGGCTATTAACAATACACAACTGAAACAAACTGAACTCATAATGATGGTGACCATGGTAACAAAGAAGTGGCGGGAAAATCAAAAACAGGAAGACATGTGACTAATGAAAGCAAACTGAATGTCCATGAAAGCTCAAACAAAATAAACATAGCTAACAATATTGTAAATGTAATGGCATGCCACTTAGCAACTCAAGTCATCCAGCTTCTATTAATGTGATGTTCTAATATTCGATCTAGCTTAGCCTACTGCAGTGTGCAACAAGTGTCTCAGCCACCTAGTGAACGCACAATGTAACTTTCAACACACTTAAAGCTACACTGTGTAACTCTTTTAGTTTATTCTTAGCTGAAAACACATTCTTAGCTAGTTCTTTCAAAAATATATGTGCTCATTAATGTATATTTACTTTGTTCAAGTAATAAAGTATTCATAATATGCCATTGAAAACACATACGGTAAGGGGTTCTAATGTCGGTCTGCCATGTTGCCCCTCCATCTTGAAAGTACATTAGCCAAAGAGGGACATACCCATTAATTCAAGCTTCGCCTTTCGCGTTTACGTTTGAGTTAACACTCATGGACGGGGTCGAACTGGAAGCCATGTTAATCTTGGACTACATTGGCCACCGTAGGAGTTAAAACGAAATCGGAATTGAGAGGAACAGAAACTAATATTCACTGGATGATCATATACCTTTTCACCGCTAGATGGGGGTAAAAATCACACAGTGTAGCTTTAACATGTATTTTTAGTATGATTGTTTTGACCAAGTAAAACCACGTCTGGTTACCCTACAACTTTAGTTCATCAAATAAAGTGACCTGTAAGAGTAGAAATTCAGCACAAATAAAATAATGTGAATTTAACTGATCAAAACGCAATTCAAACAGGTTCAGGAAGTATGAGGCAAGAACGGCACTTGTTAAATGTCACTAATGTCATAATAAATATACATAAACAACAACAAAAAAAGTAGTAGTAAAAGAAAAACGTTTGCAAAATCCATTGCGTTGTAGATGTTTCACTGACCGTTTTAAAGTGAAATGTTCAGTGAGTGAAGAACAGGAAGAACAATCCTGAAAAACAATATCTGTAAGAAAAACATAAGAAACAAAAATGACTTCTAGATCATGTTTTTCTCTTTCTCTTTTCCATGCGAACCACGACCGTCATTGTTCCCCAGTGCGACTGCATGACAGCATCTCGGAGGAAGGCCACCATTACCTCATCTTCGACTTGTAAGTTTCTCTGACCAGAGAAGAAGCATCTTAGCACTTTATATAAACTATAAATTGGCCCAAAAAAGGCCCATGTGAGTAAATGCATGATTTGTTTTCAGAAATTGCTAAATGCATTTACTTGCCTGTGCTAATGTCAGCGTTTATGTGGGAATGGCTAATGACTTTGAGTGGATACAATAGATATCTTTCTTCATATTGAAATAATTACAGCACTTACTGTATGACACCTTCATAAAACTATTGTCTTAAAATTGCCAGATGATGAAAAGCATGAGTGTGTTTCTTAGACTTCAGGCATTTTAATCTAACAGTGATTTTTATTATACAAATTTCAGCTTTTGGTGACATTTTATTTTAACATGGCCTTTCTATAGTTTAATTACATATTGGTAATGAGTAATATTATTTAAAGGAGTAGTTCACTTTTAAAAAAAACTTTTGCTGATAATTTACTCACCCCCATGTCATCCAAGATGTCCATGTCTTTCTTTCTTCAGTCGAAAAGAAATTAAGGTTTTTGATTAAAACATTCCAGGATTTTCTCCATATAATGGACTTCAATGGGAACCAAACAGTTCAAGGTCCAAAAGACCTTGGGTCTTATCAAGAGAAAAGGATCGGCCATTTAAAAAAAAGTTTTATAAGCTCAATGCTCGCCTGCTCTAGTTCTGGGATGCTCGTTCGGGACTCTCCTGTTCGAAATCGTTCATCAAAATGAACAAATCTTTTCCAGTTAACTCGTTCATTTCATTCGTTGAATGAACCAAATGACATGAAAAAATATTAGCTCATTTTGATGAACGAGTTTGAACAGGAGAGCCACGAACGTGCATCCCAGAACAGAGCAAGGTGAGCATTTGTGCTTATAAAACTTAAACTTTTTTTTTTTTTTTTTTTTTTTTTTTTTTTAAATGAGTGATCGTTTCGCTGATAAGACCCTTATTCATCGTCTGTGTCTTTTAAAGCCCTTTGAACAGTTTGCACTGAAACTGTCTTTTGAAAATGAACTGTTTGGTTCCCATTAAAGTTCATTATATGGAGAAAATCCTGGAATGTTTTCATCAAAAACTTTAATTTCTTTTCCACTGAAGAAAGAAAGACATGGACATCTTGGATGACATGAGGGTGAGTGAAATTATCAGCAAAAGGTTTTTTTTAAAGTAAACTACTCCTTTAAAATGCAATCTACTTACTATAGGGTTAGGGTTTGTTTTAGAGTTAGTCACTTATAGTTACATATATAATTTACTGTTAATACTATAAATACATGTAATGTGTAATGAGACAACATTAAATGAGAATGTGTTACCCAACTTTTTTTTCTTTTTTCCCCCCATTATATTAGGTTAATTTTGCAACTTAGTATGTACACTATACCACACAGAAGACCAGTATATATACATGTATGTAGCATAGATATTTAGAAAGATATTGGAGTCAAGGCAACATTAAACTCTGCTTACTTTCATTGTCTGAATATGAAATTGAAATTGGACAGTAAAGTTTGGCCTAAAACCACAAGACTGGTTTCTATATATTCCTTGGGCCGTACCAGGTCGAATGATTGGTACACGTGTCCATATGTTTCATTGGCACCATGCCCTTAATAACTTCAGTGCCAGCACCACCTAGTTGCCAAAATATAACAATGTTTAAAAGTGCTCAAATATTTTTTTTCATTACTGTTAAATTTGGCCTATTATGCAGAGTACTATATCTGCTATAGTCTGCCTTTTTACATATCCTCCATTTTAAATTTAATGAAAGCATTTTTTTTACTTCTTTTTTAAAATGTGGCTCATGTCATTTTGACATCGTGCCAAGTTATGAAAAGATTTTTGATTGTTGTGTAAAGCCTTAACAAATCTAATGACTGCAATTTACGTTACATTAAGTAATTCTGCTCGTTTTTATTTTTTTATGCCTAAAATCAATATATGCAATCACATTTTTAGCCACTGGTGTGCTTGACTCCATAATTTCTGAATGCAGCTATATAAAAATTTTTTGTACGCCCTGGCATACACCGTGTTAGTAGACGAGAGTGTGAAAAGTGAAAAGTTCACAGGGTCAGAAGTTCCTA
Source organism: Hybognathus amarus (assembly GCA_030378365.1). NCBI lineage: Eukaryota > Metazoa > Chordata > Actinopteri > Cypriniformes > Leuciscidae > Hybognathus > Hybognathus amarus. Next base: position 297,762 of record JAQIUQ010004350.1, read on the forward strand.
TAGAAGTATAATGAATAATCCATGAACTAGTGCTGATTCTTGTGGTCTGGTCCAGAGTTACGGGTGGTGAGCTGTTTGAAGACATTGTTGCCAGGGAATATTACAGCGAAGCAGATGCCAGGTGGGTGGGCCATCATCAGCATTACACAAACGGATGTATAATAGCATTACACAAATAATGCCAAATATGCAAATGCATAAATGCACACTAAGTTAAATAGTCCAAAGTAGTCACTAATCTTGCACAAAACTGCCATTTTTGCATTTTCATCAGACTGCATCAAATTCACGTTGGTAAAGCAGAAAAGAGCTTTCTTATTGTTACAGTAAACAAAGCAAAAGAAACTGGAATATGTACATTTGATCACATAGTCCAGTGTATTTGAGTAAAAGTTTTCTCTCTTTTTCACTTTTTCTTGTGCCTGAAGCCACTGCATACAGCAGATTTTGGAGGCGGTTCTTCATTGCCATCAGATGGGTGTCGTTCACAGAGACTTAAAGGTATTTTATCATGATTGACCTTAAATGTCTTTTATTAGCACTCGTTATGGGCCGAGCACATGGTTTGAATGAATGATGAATGATTTCATCACTGGATGAATCAGCGTTTTTGAATTAATATCTTGAGTGAATGATTCAATGACAAACACATTTTTAACACTCTTGTCGCCACCTACTGGTGTAACGATGTAATCAATACAATCTTTATTTAAAGCGTCAAGTTCCTTTTAAAAGGTGATTTTGATGGCTTCCGTAGACATTAGTGTTCATATCCGAACTATAAACTATTCCCAGTAACTTCTGTGATAATTTGAATAATTATACGACAGAAACAATAATACTGTGTATTTGTGAAGCTGTTTCATACATTAAACATGACAACTGCTCTCTCTCAATCAGAACGCAGATCTCGGACTTGTCAAAGGTTTAATAGACACAGGCCAGTCATTGTCATTTAGGAATAAGATTAGGGACAATCTGAATTCAGATCGCTATTTTTTAACGATTAATCGTGCAGTTTTAATCTAAATGCTCTCAGATGTTGTATCAGTGTGTGGGTAATAAAACTGTTTCGAGACATAACTAGGGGCTATTTTACATACAGTACACTGTATAAGCAACACTCTCTCATTATAGCGGCCTTATCTAACAGGTTAACACATTCACACTGGGAGTGAGACACATCTGTGAGATCCCACAAGTGGCTCATTTTTATCTTTTCTTCAGTACAACTCATGCTCAAGCTCTCACTATATCCAGGAAAAACACCTTAGACACAAATGTAATTCTAAAATCTGAATGCAGTCAACTAAAGCAGTCAAGATGTGATATATGACTAGCCAAGCATATAGTGATGTTAAAGGAGTAGTTCGACTTTTAAAAAAACTTTTGCTGATAATCTCTCACCCCCATGTAGGGGTGTGCCACATGACGATTTTAACCGTGGATCGATTAAAGATGTCTCCACCATCTGCTTCTAAAGACATATTGTAGTATCGGTATTACAGTGCATACTATCAGTTCAGTTCTGGCGCCTCAAAGCGACGTAGCCTGACACATCACACGTTAATGAATAGGTAACAGTTACGCGACACTGCATTCACAAAAGTTCATTATTTGCATAAGCCTTGCCGGTTAAACATTTAATTCACGTGCTGATGACGTGCTGCCTTCCCTGAGCGCATTCCGACGCTCACAGGCATGAGAAGCCTGTCAACAGCGCTTGAACACTGGATAAGTTATCTTTCGAAGCCTCTATTTAGCTAATACTTTTAAATACACACAATGTTTACATAAACAGGCTATGTCTAAAGTGAAAGCCAACATTTGAGAGAATATCTGTGTAATATCCGTCTGATATTAAACGCGTCGCTACTGTTAAAAGCGTCAGGAATAGAAAAGTACTGCCGCTGTGCCCTTAAAGGGAAAGAAAAAAAAGAAAAAAAAAATCTGTCATTATTTACTCACTCTAATGTTGTTCCAAACCTGTATTGACTTCTTTTTGTTCTGAACACAAAAGACGGATTTTAATGCGTGTACCAACAGTTGCTTGGTCCTCATTAACTTCCAGGAGAGAACCGATAAAAAACTATAGGGGACCAGCAACTGTTCGGTTAGCCACAATAATCAATATAACTTTAATTTTCAACAGAAGAAGCAAGAAACTTATTGGGTTTAAAACATTTTGAGAGAAGTAAACTTAATACCATTTTCATTTTTGAGGGAACTATCCCTTTAGTGTTGATAAAACAAACAAAAAAACACAAGGAGAAAATCACTCACTGACTGAGAACTTTAATAGTAGCTTTGAATAAGAATCAATAATTTATTCAGTGAAGTCTATGTAGTGTTTTAATTTAATATTTGTTCATTTAATTACTTTCTTCAATGCTAATGCTAAATACACCTACTGCATCTGAAAAAATAAAGCACTATTTATTTAATTTGAATATTAATTTGTGTAATGTTGATTCTTATCTTATTTTTTAATAACAAAGAAAAATAATGACAAAGATTTTTATCTTTTCCACTGGCCTGAAATGTTTGCATTTCTTTTTCTCTTTGCTACATTAAGGCTTTGTTTTTAACATAGGGACATTAGTTTGGCTGTATCTGAACAGCCACGTGCAAAATATTAAAACCAACTTGAAAATCGAATCGTGATAAAAAATCGTGATCATGATTTTCCTAAAAAAATCTTGATATGATATTTTTGCCATATCGCTTACCTGCTACCTCATGCCATTCAATATGTCCATGCTTTCTTCTTCAGTCGAAAAGAAATTAAGGTTTTTGATGAAAACATCCAGGTATTTCTTCATATAATGGACTTCAACTGGGGATCCAAATCGGTTCAAGGTCCAAATGAGAGTTTCAGTGCAAACTGTTCAAAGGGCTTTAACCAACACCAGACGTACTGACCAATAGTGGCTCTATCAAGGAACCTTTCGAGTCATGACTCGGAAAACGAATTCTGTCATTTCGATGAACCGAAGTTCTAAACAGGAGAGTCACTGAAGCGCGCATCACAGAACAGAGCAAGGTGAGCATTTGAGCTTATAAAACTTAAAATTTGTTATTTATTTATTAAAATGAGCGATCGTTTCGCTTTATAAGAGCCCTTATTCATCGTCTGTGTTCGTTTAAAGCCCTTTGAAGCTGCACTGAAACTGTCATTTGGACCTTGAACCGTTTGGTCCCCATTGAAGTCCATTATATGGAGAAAATCCTGGAATGTTTTCATCAAAAACCTTAATTTCTTTTCGACTGAAGAAAGAAAGACATGGACATCTTGGATGACATGGAGGTGAGTAAATTATCAGCAAAAGCTTTTTCAAAAGTGAACTACTCCTTTAAGAAACCATGATCGCTGGTTTTAAAAGCTAAAAACATCAAGGCAACTCAATTTACAAAATCGACTCATAAACTGTTTCGCCTTTTATCAATTAACTTTAGTGAAATACTACTCCAGTATGTTTTGTTTCCATGTTTCTAGCCAGAGAACCTGCTTCTGGCTTCCAAATCGAAAGGCGCAGCTGTGAAGTTAGCAGACTTCGGCCTTGCCATTGAGGTCGAAGGGGAACAACAGGCCTGGTTTGGTAATGACCCGTTTTATTATACCAGCAAACAGCATTATATGCAAAAAAGTGCAAAAACATAGATTAACGCTACAAGGATAATCTTCACATAATATTGAGTATATGAATTGCTGCGTTGTTCTTTGCCCATTTTCAGTTGCTCTTCTGCATATTTGTTTTGGTGCTGATGTAAATCTTTATGCATTTGATACAATTACTGTATATATTTTAGGGGAATAAGAAAAACAATATGAGTTTATGTTCTCTCCATATAATATGAGTCACTTTAACGCTTGCCTTTAACTTTAACGTGTGCGCTTTGAATTGTGTTTTGAATTTGACGCTTCACAAATTCATCATGTGGTCCCGGTTTGATGCTGACTAAACTCCCATTTTCATTTTATGGCTTGTTCGGTGACTTTTCTTGTAATAATGTGTAATTATCGTAAAATGCCATTTTTCAATTTTAAATTTCAGAAATATATGCTCAAATAAAGTTTTTTTTTTCTGACATCAGGGTTTGCTGGCACTCCTGGTTACCTGTCCCCTGAAGTCTTACGGAAGGACCCCTATGGAAAAGCTGTGGACCTGTGGGCATGTGGTTCGTGTCTCATATTTTTGCATCAAACACTGAAAGGATGCATGATGATGCAGGACGGTACTAAACCATCCATTGCAGAGTGTTGCATTGCAATACATTCGCTTTGACGTGTTTATGACGTTTTCACTCTAAATGCAGACGAATTTTGACTTGCACGTCTGTAACCAAAGAATGTCTTTTGCCACACTGTAAAAAATCACATGACTTTTAAAGGGATAGCAAATCAAGCAAGTCAGTAATTACTCACTCTCATGCTGAGTAACAGAAAGTATTCTCGTCGCTTAATAAACTTAAGGTTGAGCCACTGTAGTCTCTCTGACTATTTTTATCGATGTCTTTAATAACTTTTCTGGGCCGGCGAGTTTTGATCCTTTAGAAGCCTATGGAGGAGTGATCCAGCTCTCAGATTTAATCAAAATATCTTAATTTGTGTCCCGAAGATCAACGAAAGTTTTACAGGGTTGAACAACATGAGAGTGAGGAATTACTGACAGAGTTTTCATTTTGGGGTGAACTAACCCTTTAAAGTTGCAATGAAATGGAAGTGGCGACAGATCTTTCTTCCATATTTTGGCGTACATCTGAGTGTAACAGCTTACTGAAAAGGATAAATGTTGGGCAGGGACTCATATTCTCTGCATTACTGTAGTTGTTGACTGGATGTGGAGGCAGATGAACGTGAGCTTGCAGGAGCAGGTTTAAGCACACTAAATGATTTGAGGAAGTCTGGTGAACGTCATGAGAGAGAAGTCTGCCATTTTATACAAGGACCCAATCATTAGATTTTGATTAGAAATTAGAAAGGTCAAATTTCTTTTTTAAATGCAACATACACTCTTAACAATTGAGTTATTTATTGGAATAGGAATCCATGAATCCACAAAATGTTATTTACAGTGGAAAAAAATGTCTTTAAGTTCTTAAAATATATATTTTTTAAGAACTATTCGTTAAATGGTTCTTTTGGGAACCCAAAATGGTTCTTCTATAAAAAAATGAATTCTTCTATTTTCTTCTTGAAAAAAATGTTTTATATATTTAATTTTTTTAAGAGTGTATGCATGGATGAATCATTCCCAATTATAATAGTATACGCTGGTTCTATGAATATGCAAATAAGCCCTGCCTCCACTCACTCACTCACTCACTCAGAGATCCATTGGTTGACGATCACACATTGATCTGATTGGTTACAAGGTTGTTTGTGACGTCAGAAACACCAGTGATTTTCAAACAGTGTTTTTGAGACTGTCTTTGGTTCACTGCAGTTTTAAGGAGAAATACTCAGCAATGCTGTCCACTTATGAACTTATACATGGATTGTTGTAAAGCATATTAAAAACACCACAGTTTTAACAACATTAAAAGCTGGGGGACTTTAAGATGTTAAATGCTCAACAAGTACATACAACTTGAGACATATAGTTAAAAATAAAAGGTACAACACTCCTTGGTCTCTCCTTATACCTTGCTCTACTATAGCATAGATTATATATATATATTGTATGGATTAAAGCTTAAAGTTTATTAACATCAATCCTAATTTCTTCTTTAGGTGTGATTCTCTACATTCTCCTGGTTGGATACCCACCCTTTTGGGATGAAGACCAACATAGACTCTATCAGCAAATTAAAGCTGGCGCATATGACGTCAGTGAAAGTGTCCTTCATATAGTGATGATGATGATGATAATGCCAGAAATGATGATGTGTGTCTGATTCATACTTGTTGCACCCACAGTTTCCTTCACCTGAGTGGGACACGGTCACTCCTGAGGCAAAAGATCTTATTAATAAGATGCTGACCATCAACCCAGCGAAGCGCATCACCGCTGCGGAGGTGCTCAAGCACCCTGTGGATCTCAGTGAGTTCAGGACCGTCCATCAGGACTCAACAACACACACACATTTTATTGGAACTGGAGATAAATGCCTCATTGATGTATTTCTACCTATCCTCTTGCCTCTTTTTGCTTTCAGCATCGCTCCACTGTTGCGTCTTGCATGCATAGACAGGAGACTGTTGAATGTTTGAAGAAGTCTAATGCCAGAAGGAAGCTTAAAGGTAAGTTTATATGAGGATTGCAAGAAGCTCTCGTACTGTAAGATCGCATTAACTCTGTTTAGAATGATAAGAGGGATGTGAAGATCTGGGCTGATACCCAAAGCATTGCAGGTTTGAACCCCACAACACTCTTCAGAAAATTTGGCTTGAATTTGCTAAACTTATTTATTTATTTATTTATTTAAAATGGACAGTGCATATTAATGAACATGTTAACTTTTTAGCATTGTATGTAACAATATTTATTTTCATTGATATTAGTAGGTTAGTATCTTCATATTATTAATATTACTATTATTTGTATATATTAATAAAGAATAAAGGAATAAAGAACTCTAAACTTATTCGTGAAGAACCCTTTATATCCTGAAATTGTTCTTCATGATGATACGGTTCTAAATAGAATTGTTCAAGAATCATCTTTTTTTAGAGTGAAGGATTGTTCCATCAACTACAAATATTATAACACTTTAATACATGTTAATTCCATTTGGAATCCTAAACAGTTCCAAATGGAATTCCAAAAGTGTTTTGAATTCCAGCATACAAGATGCAGAATTTGAATGTCTGAAGTACAAATAAAAATTAAGTAAAAAAAAAAAAAAACAACCTACAAAATAAAGTTTGTCTAGTTTGGCTTGACAAATCCCAGACAGTAACAGTGCCGGTTCAGATTCGGCCCACATCTGGTACATGTGGATTCCACTCATAGCAAATGTGGGTCGCATCTGGCCGACACTGTTACTGTGATCTTGTTTGAAAGTTTTACGGAAAAAAAGTTTAAAAAAATTCCTACTTGCAAATGAGAAATTTCTGAATTTTGCACACTGTGACTCGATAACATGACTCCTGTGTTTTTGCCTTCAGGGAGCTATTCTCACTACTATGCTGGCCACCAGAAACTTCTCAGGTGACTCCAAATATTATATTCTACTGTGTTTGTTTCTACCCTGTGTGAAATGAGTGTGTATGAGTCAGGAACCACACTATCAGACACTGGAACTGTTTTGATTCACGTTTGCAATGAAGGTTTGTAGAGATTTTGCTTGAACATGTTGTTGTGTTTGAAACCCTTTACTGAAAGATGCTTATGAGTCTGGCCATTTGCAAGCATTTGGAAAATTGAACAAACAAATTATAATCATTGGCAAATCTGTAAAACAATCAATTAGCGTATAGGTTTTAATGAATGCCTTAAATGTACATCTCATAGAATTGTTGAACAATCCCATTATTTACAATAAGTATTAAATAAAAAATAAAAAGACTAATAACAGTGAGCTAGTCTTACCCCAAGCTTTGCTTTTCATCTTTTCCCTCAGCTTTATATGAGTAAAGTTTGCATGTTCAACCATCTTGAATCTGATGGGAAATCAGTGCGGGGCACTTTTTCCCCTTCCTAAAATAATATAAAATGTATTGAAATTTTGTAATTAAATAAATTAGATCATTTCAACATTTTTGTTGAATCCCTGAACAACATTTCAAACAACCAATCAGATTTGAGGGACACCAATCAGATTTTAGTTTGAAAACCATGGGTTATGACTGGACTAGGTAATAACGTATGTGTAGAGATAGGGTTAGGATTAAATTTTCCAACAGGAATGTTGTTCCAGGATCAACAAAATGAAGTCTAGAGTGAACATGTAGTAGATGCCACAGATTCAGGGCCGCCACCACGACACCTTAATCCGATCCTGCGAATCAATTTCTGTTTTAAGTATTCTGTTTCTTGTGGGAGTGTATGTCTGTGCGGGTGAGTGTCTGTAATAGGTCAGCGATGTCTAAACTAAAATAGATAGCTCCACCTGTTCAAGTTTAGCAGCCGTAGCTTTTGCATAGGCCATTCTATCACTCCCAAACACTCTTGATCATTCATCACATTCGCTCTATTTTTACCCAGAGCGCTCATTCTCCACTACTTAAGATAATGTTCAATGGAAACACACTGGCTTGAGTCAGCAGTGCACTTTTAGCGTTTAGTACCTCTGTCTGTTATTCAGTGTGACCATTCAAACTGAGATGTAGGTCAAGCATGACCAAGAGTGATGATTCTATAGTTTCCTATAGAAGGTGAGAAAATACCCATCCAGTAAAAGTCTGACTACAAATCTTCCATTTTTGGACTATATCTACGATTGGTTGTACCTGGTCGGCCCTAATGTTACATTGGTTTAACATTTCGTATTCACTCACTGTTCCTGATTATTTGTTTGTTTTGAGCAGCCATTAAAAGTGAGCAGTTCCTGGAGTGTGGGAGTGTGTTATGCTGGAAACTCCCAGCTCCTCTTTTAGAAAGTCAACAGATCTCCAGAGCTAAACTTGAGTTGGAGAACAGAGCAGAGCGGTGCTATGCCTCTCACTATGCTTTTCTGGGCTTTTGTGCCCTTTCTTATAGCAATTTCACTCTTTTTCTTTGTCTCTTCAGGAGGAAAGAGTGGCGTCAGCAAGAAGACAGATGGTGTGAAGGTAGGGTGGAATTCAGATTTAAATCAAATTTTATTATTAAAAAAGTGTATGTTATATTGTATTATATCATAGACAACAGTTCATCCACTTTTGACTGTTTTTGTGTGTTTGTGAGCGAGTCGTTGAATCATTCACATAACCAATTTATTGAAAACACACAAAAACACAAAACATCACAGCTGATTTTGGAATAGCTGTTCGAGCTTTCACTATTTCTGCCATATCATACATAGTGTGTGCCCAGACTGGCCCACATCTGGTACATGTGCATTTAACCAGATGTGGGCCGGATCTGGGCAGGCGTTGCTCATTAAATCTCATTAAAGTACTGTCCTGCAATTCTTTGTCTGATAACACCAAACATCCACTTTGGACCTCTTCTCATCCTGTTAGCGAAGGTGAACTGGTTTGTTCAATGATTTTTGCCTTTAACTACGATTGTGGCAGCTCTTGATTGGTATTTGAAGAAAGATTGGTGTTTTTGCTCGCTACAGAGACACAATGACTTAATCAGCGAATCTGTGCTGCTATTGTGGGGAAAAAAAACAAGATTTTCTGATATTTTGGAGCATAAGTTCTGAACCGTATAGGCATCCTATGGCAGGCGACACATATGGTACACGTGGATTCAACACGTACCAAATGTGGGCTGTATCTGGTCCAACACTATGTTGATGTCTGGCTGTTTATCTGGATGAAGTTTGAACCATTTCAGTTAATGCAGTGTCCTCAAAAATACCTAAAACAAATTATCCTGATTGTAATACTTTGCACATATATGTGCATGGTGTCAGTCTTCTGGAGGCATGTATACTTTTGTTTCCAAACAGACAGAAGGTGGTGCTATAAACAGAGTAAACAAAAAAGGCTATACCATTTTGCCCAGCTGTCTTAAATTTGAGTCCATTGTTCATTTTTTCAGTGCATATTGTTTAAGAAAGCTAAATATTTTGCAAAACAATCCAATTCCCTTTAATTCTCATTGCATAGAGTCCAATAAAATGAGATGGCGAACCTTACAGTGCATCCGCTCATAACAGGACAACAGCAATAGGTATAACTATGACACAATGAGTATAGCACATTTACAATACAATACATAACTTTGGCAAATGATGTGAGGAAATGCATGTTAGAATATTGCTCATCGTTAACTTGTTGTTGCCCTGTGTACAATACGTTCAATTGAAGTATGTCCATTCAAAGTGCAGTTGAGAGTTTAAAAGCCAGTATTTGACAGAGTTCAGTTCTCGAGTGTGTATATCCGTGATAGCCTACTCTGTACCTGAAACGCCTACTCAGAGGGCAGCCGGACAAACAGATCCATGGTCATGGTGGAATGATACGTTAGGATTCAGTATGTTAGCTGCTCTACAGAATATAGAGTATACTTAGAAAACGAGAGCTGAATAAGTCTTCCAGTGAGGGCAGTGGGCATCTGATGATCTACTGATGGCTCTCTGGAGGGCTCTTCTGTCCGCTGCTGAGCAGATGCCATTCCAAACAGAGATGCAGTACGTCAGCACACTCTCAAAGAAACAATGATAGAAGGATACCAGCAGTTTTCCATGCCAGTGGAGTCTCTGCAATGCCTTCTCCACTACTGCGGTGGTGTTGGTAGCCCAGGAGAGATCTGTGGAGATATGTATGCTCAGAAAAATCTGCTTCTCTTCTAGAACTTTATTATGAGTTCTTTTGTTTTTAAAGAGTTCAATATGAGACTATTGTCTGAGTACCGCCTTGCCAATCTTTGGACTCCATCCCTATAAGCTGTCTTGTCTACTCCTGAGATAAGTCCAACAACAGTTGTGTCATCTGTTAACTTAACATTGGTGTTTGTGAGATGGGTGGGGACACAGTCATGAGTGTAGAGAGCAAAGAGAAGGGGCTCAGCACATAGCCCTGTGGGGTGCCCATGCTGAGTGTGAGGGCCTAGTCTTACAGTCTGAGTGCGATTTGTCAAAAAGTCACTGACCTCCATGGCAAATGGATTGGGGAAAACCCAAGTCGTCAAGTTTTGTGGCCAATCATCCTAGAATGATCATTGACATAAAGGCTCTACATCACTTGAATCTGGATAACTCCAGTTTGCAGTTATATTTACTGTCACTGTTGATCATTGTAGCCAATCACAGACATATATGTTGAGCGTGTGCGTCAATCAGAAGTGTTTAAGAATTTGTTCAACAGTGCTCAAAATGCTAGAGGAAAATGCTGGTATCATCATATTTTTACCTTTGTGCACAAACTTGGTACTGATGTACCAAGAGGCAACTTGGTACCTAGAGGCAGAGGCCATGTCCATTCCAGAGTCAGCGCTCATTCACCTTTCCTCCCAGAAGTTAGTTCCCAACCTAAAACCTAACCTAAATTTGTTCCTCCTCCACCAGTCCCATCTGGCTTGTTAGACTCTCTAGTTCCATCCAGTTCCCTGGCTCCCCCTTTACCTCCTGATACCACTGGCTCTAAATCCTCCAGCTCCACTGGCGTGAACACTGTCTCCTGGTCACCCAGATCTACTCTTGAAGTATTGAAGGGGTGGCCTCCAAGTTTCAACCAGATTGGCTCCACCTCAGCCCTCCAAGCCCATGATTCCACCTTGACCAATCAATCCCTTGGCTCCACCTTGACCAGTCAATCCCTTGGCTCCAACTTGACCAATCAATTCCCTGGCTCCACCCTGACCAATCAATCCATTGACTGCACCTTGACTAATCGATTCCTTGGCTCCACCTTGATTAATCAATCCCTTGGCTCCACCTTGACTAATCGATTCCTTGGCACCACCTTGACCAAACAATCCCTTGGCTCCACCATGACCAATCAATTCCTTGATTCCTTGGCTCCACCTTGACCAATCAATCCTTTGGGTCCACCTTGACTAATCAATTCCTTGGCTTCACCTTGACCAATCAATCCCTTGGCTCCACCTTGACTAATCAATTCCTTGACTCCACCATGACCAATCAATTCCTTGATTCTTTGGCTCCACCTTGACCAATCAATCCCTTGGCTTCACCTTGACTAATCAGTTCCTTGGCTTCACCTTGACCAATCAATCCATTGGCTCCACCTTCACTAATCGATTCCTTGGCTCCACCTTGACCAATCGATTCCTTGGCTGCCACCTTGACTAATCAATTCCTTGGCTTAACCTTGAAAAAATCAATCCCTTGGCTCCAGCTTGACTAATTGATTCCACTGCTTAGCATGTCATGCCTCTGGCTACTCCATTGTTACTTCTTACTGCCACTATGGGCCTCCTTAGACCTTACACCCCCCCCCCTCCAGAAATCAATTGTCACTTCATACAAAATAAAATAAAAATCCACTATATCTACTTACACACAGGCTTCTCTTTTCAATACAAAAGTGTGTGCTATATTCCAACTGACTGAATTATCCAATTATCCAACAGACTGAAATATACATAATCAGTTACTGATAAGCTCCCAATATATTTGGACTCGAATGGCCACTGGCCAGTAGTGGCAATTTCACCTGTAAACTACAGTGATATTTCCTGATGTAGATTATATCATATTTTGCAAAAATGTATACTGAAACAAGTTTATCATAAAACCAGGTATGTTAGCACTACAGATACTCATGCAAATGCTTCCTTAAGCCTTATAAGCCAAGCAATAGACACAAAATTTAAGGTGGACTGAATTCAGAGGAGGACTGTTTTAGACTTTATTCACATATTCACGGCTGTTCCTCTCATCTCCGTCTGTCAATTCAGTGTTTGTTCCTGTCTAACCTCTTCTCATTTCTCTTCCAGAAAAGGAAGTCCAGTTCCAGCACCCAGCTGATGGTGAGTGTGAAACAGGCTCCGTCCTGTTGACAATCTGCCACAACTGGCAACCTTTATAGGCAACCTAACAATGAGCAAAACATGGCTGCCATGGAGCTGGACTTTCTTTTTGCTGATGTTGATGTTACATCACATCTGTAAAGTTGATGCAAATCTGACACATTCGTTATTGCAGGACTGATGTCAAGTCAGCAGCTTGACACCTCTGATTTTCACTAACTCTTTCTTTCTTGAAGTCACAGAGAAAGCAGCTGGTCAACTAATGATCTTGCATTATGTGATCCTGATTTTAAAATTAACAATAAAACCCTGAATCATATCCTTTCTAGGAATCATCAGAGAGTACCAACACCACAATTGAAGATGAGGACACTAGAGGTGAGACTGTCCATCCATCCACCTGTATATCCATCCATCCATTCATCCATCCGTATATCCATCCATCCATCCATATATCAAACCAGCCATCCATCCACCTGTATATCCATCTATCCATTCATCCATCCGTATATCCATCCATCCATATATCCATCCAGCCATCCATCCACCTGTATATCCATCCATCCGTATATCCATCCATCCATCCATCCACCCATACATTATCCATCCATCCATCTTTACATCCATCTATCCATCCATTCATCCGTATATCCATTCATCCATACTTCTATCCATCCATCCATCCATCCATCCATCCATCTATCCACCCATCCTTATATCCATCCGCATATCCATCCATCCATCTGTACATCCATCCATCCGCATATACATTTATCCATAATTCTATCCATCCATCCATCCATCCATCCGTCTATCCATCCATCTGCATATCCATCCATCCATCTTTACATCCATCTATCCATCCATTCATCCGTATATCCATTCATCCATACTTCTATCCATCCATCCATCCGTCTATCTATCCACCCATCCTTATATCCATCCGTATATCCATTAATCCATCCATCTGTATATCCAAGAGTGTCCTGTTTTTCAACATCCCAAACCATCACAAGCAAATGAGACATAAAGTGAGAAATCAGATTTTCCAGTCTTGCTACCATGCACCAAAAATGTCTTGTTTTGAAATGAGCCCCATCCTGACTTCATGATGCAGTTCTCATTTGCATATACACACATGTCCATTCAACACACATCATCATTGTGGTGATAGAATACTTACAGATCCACGAACACTGAAAATGGTTGAAAATGAACCATGATGCATTAGGTGTAAATAGCCTCTGCCGTCATGTAATCTTTTCTCAGCTGTGCTCACACACTGATAAACTGTTTCATTTCTCATTTTAGCAAATCGTGCCAACATATTCATAAAACCTTTATCTTAATTTCGAATTCCCACATTTTTGCAAACTGTTTTTTTTGCCCACCCATTTGTCACTTTTTTTCCCATATTAGCATAAACACACAAGACTCAATGACATTAGGTATTATTTTTCATATATGCATTTTTAATTCTAATTGGTTACACTTTATTCCGATGTTCCACTTTAGACATTCTACAAACTATAAGTAACTTTGCAAATACATGTCACCTTTTCTACTAACACCTAACAGTCTACTACTACTCTAATGAGAGACGGTTGACATGTAGTTGATGAGTTACTTATTAGTAGTTAGCAGAATGTCTAAAGTGGACCATCGGAATAAAGTGTAACCTTTTATTGGTTACCATTGGTTATTAATCAGGTACTTTTATCAAACTTGACATGATGATTATACTTATTTCAATTTCAACTCAATAAGTGAACCTAAGTGTAAATCACATTTAAAGAAAACGACCATTATACAGTGTGATCTAAAGCAAACGGCACCACCGAAAACCTAAATATTGTTATTATAATATTAATATTATAATATTTTAAACCTATCTAAAATATTTATCTTTGTCTATTGCAGTGAGGAAGCAAGAGATCATCAAAGTAACAGAGCAACTCATTGAAGCCATCAGCAATGGAGACTTTGAGAATTACACGTGAGTCTGGCACCATTTGTTTTCCATCCAGCCCTTCAACATTTGCATTTGCCAATCATTAAACGTGAATGTACTGTAGTGGAGACTGGGTCAGTCGTCATGCTTTTCTTAACGTGTGTAAAGGACTGTTCACACCAACTACAACAATAACTGAAGTCCTGCTCCGCAAGTACTTTCTTTAGTAATGTACTGTAAAGCAAAGTGTAATCACAATAACTATCTTTCTAAGCTTTTTAAACTCTAAGCTTTTTTATTCCAGCTGATGAATGATACAATGAATCATTGACAGCCAATCAGAATTTACCCAAAAAGGCCTTTCTCCTTTGTCGTGTGGTACACAATACCTGGAGAAAATTAATTCGGGAGAATTTTTAGGCGTGGCTTCAAGATGAAATTTGGTCAAACTTGACAGATATGTAAGAGTGGTAGCATCATTTTTTGTTTCTTCAGTTGTTGATTGTTAGGTCAATTTGTCATTCCCTAAATTCTCCGGTGTTTTTGGAGCGCAGTGCTGAGTGTGTGCACCAAGTTTCATTTCAGCACATCAAAGCGTTACAAATATGTTGTAGTTTATGTTGAAATTCAAAATGGCGAAGAGACCTGATTCACCTGATTCAGCACGATCCAAGGATCCTTTGAGATTTTAGGACTAATAGAACAGTAGGTGGCACCTCTTGAACAGTAGGTGGCGCTGTACTAAATATCTTCGGTAACACTTTACTTGAAGGGGTGTGCATAAGACTGACATGACACCTTCATAATCATGACATGACATATGTCTTCTTGAATATGAAGTAGGGTTTATGCATACTTGTGACAACTGTCATTAAGTGTCATTCGTTCAATTATCACATTTAACATGTCCTTATATGACAATTATGGTTTCAGTTATATATGGAGCAGATATAATATATAATGATTAGACAATGTAAGAGGCCCTCATTGTTAAGCATAATAATCAAAGGCGCCCCCATATTGGCTATTATAGATATTTCTTCTTCACTAACTATGATGATGCTGCTTGTTTTGAAAAGCAGTTATTGGGAATGTTGATATATTAAAATTAATGAACTACGAAGATTCAAGATTCTTAGAAGATTCTTTATATATATATATATATAAATGAAGTAAACCAACGTGATCTTCTGCCACTGTGCATCCATAGCACCAGTTCATGCTTTATTTGTCATGTTTATACGCAAAGAAATATTGTATGTGCATCTTGTATGCAAAATGTATCCGTTGTAGAATTGGTTGGGTGTGTGTAGTTTGTATTATATGCATATATGCAAAAAAATGCATATCAGATGCATGCAAAAGGTTTTTCTGTGTATAAAGAGCACACAAAATGAAAGCATGAACTTGGGATACGCAGTATAGAGATTGGGCTCACTTAAACTTGTGTAACTCAATGAAAAACTGTGATGTTAAAACACAGATGGCTTCCTGTCATGCTTATGACAGAGCAAGCTATCGTTTCAGTGTTCCAGATGTTCTGGATCTCTTTTGCTGTCTAAAGTTTCATAAGCTGGTTGTAAAATGAAGTCTTTTAGAGCTCCATAACCAATAAATCAATGTCAAGAAGACTTTATAATAAGATATATTATCATATTAGTCGGCTGTGTCCCAGACATGCATCAGGACGATAACGGTTTAGCCAGTTAAACTATCAAATCACTTCAAATGATTGTGTATATTTGTATATCTGAAGCACTGTGTGTGTTGTGAGTGATTCAGGAAGTGATGTGTGTGTGCAGGAAGATGTGTGACCCCAGCGTGACCGCGTTTGAGCCCGAGGCCCTGGGGAACCTGGTCGAGGGCCTGGACTTCCACCGATTCTACTTTGAAAACTGTAAGATGACACAAATACCTATATGACTATTTATTAATCAAATGCAAATTTCCATATAACTTCTGCCTAATTTGTCAAAGCTGGATGTGATGTGGTGTTCAATTGTGACATCCAGACAACGATTCACAATATTTGGAATAAAAATAAGAAAATATCCAGCATATAAGACACTTTTGTGTATTTCACATAGTCTACTTCTGTACCAGTATATGTTGGGCTATTGAAGCCTTTCTTCTCGGATTACAGTGACTGGATCACATTCAAGAAGGCCACTGTCATTAGACAATACACTAAAAAAAAGATATGTTGGCTTTAATTTTTTTTGTTCCAACAATGTTATGCTAACCTAAGGATAATGTTATGCTAACCTTAAGAGTAACGTTCCAGCAACGTTATGCTAACCTAAGGATAATGTTAGGCTAACCTTAAGATAATGTTCCAGCAATGTTATGCTAATCTAAATACACGGTCTGAAGATTCAGATCCTCCAAGCGTCTCTATGAATACAGTATGTAGCAGCTCTCGAGAGATATCGGTATGAAAAAGGTGGTTTTGTTTGCTTGTTTTTGAACAGTGTGGTCCAAGAACAGCAAGCCGGTTCACACCACCATCCTGAACCCTCACATCCACCTGATCGGAGAGGACGCCGCCTGCATCGCCTACATCCGCATCACGCAGTATCTCGACACGAACGGGATGCCGTGCACCGCCCAGTCAGAGGAGACACGGATCTGGCACCGTAAAGACGGCAAGTGGCAGATAGTGCATTTCCATTCGCTCAGGCTCTCCGTCTGCCATCACTAAATAAGAGTCAGGTAAGAATGTTTAAGGCATTAAAGGTGCAGAGGCACTGATTGCATTCTTGTTCATTTTCATTGGGAATGAATGATCATTATCTAAAAAAACAATAATTCTTCGGTCATTTTTTACCAAAAAAAAGGTTATGCCAAACTTAACTTCGTACGTCATCGGAATGGTATGAAACTTGGGAATAGTTTTCACACCTGGTCTGTAAACACAAAAAATAAAATCATGGACATGGTTTGAAAATGGAAAGGGTCAAAAATTAAATAAGCCCATTGGAAATGAATGGGAAGTTCATCTTGTGGACGCGTTCGGTACTGCACACAAACATAATCTGACTGAAAACACTTTTTTAAAGACATCAACTTTAATTTTCAGGTCTATGCTCAAAAGTGAATAAATGGATTATAACTAGAGCATAACTATAATTTACTACCATATATAAAACATGACCGAATTAAAATATAGTACATTCGTTTAATTAAAAAAAATGTTGACCAATACACTAAGAGGACCAAAGGGTTAAAATATTTATCCTATTAAAAAAATATATATACAATGGAGTTTCCCAGTACTGGGTTACTGCATTTCCCAGACATTCCCAGACGTCTCATTCATAAAACTGTGTGCAAGATCCTTAATAAAAGTGTGCGTGCGCCCAAAAGCCAAAAATGGCGTAGGCTACAAAAAAAAAATCAGATTTATAAAACCGTGCTGTACGCTAGAACCTGCGCAAATACCCTTTATCAATCCCAGTTGGCGGAAGATTGTGTGCATGTGTCTCCACCCCAAAATTACTATATATGAGCTTACAGCGCACAACCTCTTTTGCATATCATTTGTATATTCATCCACGCGATACAATGCAAAATATGAGATACAGACGTGCATAAATAAATAAATCAAATAGTATAAAGTACATTTCAGAGAAAGTTTTTCTCAATCTTTTCCACTGGCCAAATAGTGTTTTTAATTGCTTTATTTTTTTTATGGAAACAGTTGATCACTATTTGCGTTAAAATATTTATTATATTAATATTTGTATATTCTCTGTAATGATTTCATGACCGAGTTTCGTGGCATCTCTTTAAATTAGATTAAGTTTATTTATCCTCTCGGAATAAACTTAATCTAATTTAAAGAAATGCCATGAAATTATTCCATTGCATGTTTTTTTAGAAACAACCCTAAATAGCCGACTTCCTGTTGGGCTGGGGTAAAAAGTAAGAGTGTGAAGTATATATGAACTGATGAGATTTATATGTGTACAGAGTTTCATATTATTACATGCAAGTGTGTTTGATTTATGGACCAAATTTTCAGACCAAGTTAATTTAATTAATAAACTAACTATATAAAACTATTGTCAATGCACTACAATTAAACTGGTTATATGCCTTTACTTATAAAAAATACAAATAAAAACTTATTTAAAAAATACAAGCCTTAAGACATTTATTTTCTTTTATGCAGGCCAGACACACAGCAGTGAAATGGTTAAGTCCCCTCCCCCTACACACACAGAGACATAGGCTCAGAGAGAGCATGACTATATTCAAACCAAAATATCTGACTTTCTGTTGGTCCAAGCTAATGAGTATAAATGAGAAAGTTGTCCGGCTCGAGGAGTACAATACAATAATAACTCTATTAATGAGAGTGACATATTTAATCTAAATGTGTGTATCAGATGTAAAACCATTTAAAAGGGTCATGAACTGCCTTTTTAAATTTTATTATATTGTTGTCTGAGGTCAACTTATGACCTTCGCTTGTTTTTTTGCATTCAAAAACATCAAAATGAATAAGTAATAGGCTATTTTCAACCCTAGTTTTGAGTCTACCTGAAAAACGCTCGGTTTTTATGGGCGTCTCGCACTGAAGACTTGGAAGTAAACGCCCACTGCTGTGAGTGGATAACAGTTTTGCATATTATAATGAGTTTCGACTTTCGAAATTGTTTGGAAAACGTCCAATGTTGTAAAATGGCAACCGGAATGATTCGCCCATACATGTTCGACCCAGAGTCCGTGTGTTCCTGTCAGATCCAATATAGACGGCACAGCACCGTTCTTTACTCTTAATCGCTCTGCAAATCCAGTCTTGTTTACAAAACAATCCTCAGTGAAATTAAGCGACAGACGACGATGTTTTACCCTCCTCAGCTGGAACGTCATTAAAAATAACGTTTATCCATGCAGTCCTATTGGAATCCAGAGGAAGCTTATGCAGCGACTGTCTTCCACAACCAGGCACTGCACAATATTCTGTATCGCTCGGTAGCTCGAATCCGGTTTGTCATTCACGAGGTAGGAATCTATGTTATTTAGCTATGCGTGTAATGCGCGAATCGGTGGGCGGGGCTAAACCGGCCGTGTTGAAGCAGGCGTTGATCTTCTCCTGTGGGGGTGGGGTTTTATCCTCTTTGTCGTCATAGTTCCCCACTTTGAAAAACGAGTCGTTTGCTGAGGCTGGTGTCAATAAAAGCTTTTATTGGACTAACAAGGACGTTTTCAGTTCTGAAACTTACAGGATAATCTTATAATATGATGACCTCTTAGGTGTCAAAAGCTCAAGGAAAATTTTATTTCTCAGTTCATCACCCCTTTAAAATTTCATAACAATATTCTGGCTCTGTTTGCATACTGACCTCTCTCTCTCATTTCTGTCGTAGTTGAACACATCACAGTTGCAGGATCACTTGAGGATGTACAAGCTCCGAGCTTCTCATCTTTTCCTTGAACTTCATTGGCTTTAGTGTCATCACATTCACATCAGCATTTACTCCTCATTGCTCAGAACACTTCTTTATGGATAAACTATGATGAAGCCACTTTGTGCTGTGTGGTGTTCATTTTTTCAGTAGTTTGGGTATGTTTACAAAATTAGCCACCATGTTTCCACCATAAGTGTGCTTGGACAAAGGACAAGGATGGAGCAAGCACTGCATTCCAGAAGATGATTTTATAAAAAGGACACGGGCATCTATATACTCTTTTTAATCGGTAAACATTTAGACATTGGTTTTTCAATCTCTCTCTCCTATGCCTGTTTTAAAATAAACCCATGTATTATTTTAATTTGCTGTGAAACAAAAACGTTTAAATATTTGAAACTCCACACATGTAAGAATATTGTAACGAGTTTTCATGTGAATATCAATGAACGGCTTGTTCTCCAAGTCACGCACAGTGAACAACAGTGAATTTCGGTATACGTTTAGCCATGGAAATCAAAGCTGCATCATGACCAAAAGAAGAAGAAACGACGCGCACTGCAAGAACGGACAGATGGAGAGAGCTCGCTGACCCGAGCCGCAGTGCATTGTGGGGCTACAGTTTCTGCATGCCAGACCTTTTTTCTTTTCCTTGATAACGTTCTTCCAGTAGAGCTGGTGTATTTGTTCTTCCTTTTGTATTTTAGGATTCAGGGATTTTTTCTTTTAACAACAAAAGAAAGTCTCTTGAAGTCATTAAAGCTCTTAAGGGTGCGTTCGATGTCTAGGCTTAACGTCTATTCAAATTCAATGAGGACATGTTGTGAGAGAGAGAGACAGTGTTGTTAACAGTGAGGGAAGTGCTCATCTACTGATGTTGTTGTTAAAAACACTTGACAACACAAGGCGTTAATCACTCACAAATGTGCTTTCATATTTATTAACAAGTACAATGGAGTCACAGTTATTAAAAGATTCAAGGAATAAGGTGGACATAGTGATGCTCAACGACTTATAGCGTTTTAACTTGTTGATATTGTATTCAGACTATTGGAGTATTGAATATCTGCTATTCAACTTAGTCTTTCTGTCTTATCTAAAAATTTGTAAGGTATATTAACTCATTTGGCATCTTACATGCACAGATTAATATATGTTTAGAGTTATTAAACCATTTACGTTTTACTTAGTAGAATGAGCTGATTAGTCAGGCTTGTCAAATATTGCTTAGTATTTATTTTGTAACTCAAGAATGTTAATGTGATGACTGTATGCATGATTCTTTTGTTATTTGATCTAAACAAGATTGTATAGAAACGTTTGGCCATGGCTGTATAAAACCGCTATTCATAACACCATAAACAGAAAACACTTCTTTAAGTTAAATCTATAACACATTTAGGCTACTTGTTCCATATCCGACAAAGTTTGCTCGTAATATATACGAACAATTGAGTTATTATTCAATTGACATTAAAATTTCTCAATGATTCCCTCTTTATTCACCTTCTTAGAAAGACACATTTAGAAGTGAAAAATAAAATGCATGGAAAACCACGGCTCACTGTTCATCGTCTTCTCTAATGTTTCAGCACAGTTTATGAAAGGCATATCAGCATCTTTTGATAGTTTTTGACGTATATACTGTGTTTTGTTGAGGCATGCTGTTTCTATTGTCAAAAGTGGGTGGGTACGATGATTGTTTTCGGAGTAAAATGTACTTTTTGCAGTTTGGCTCTAATGCAACCGGGCTTATAAATAAAAATGCTTTACAAAGTGGTGTAGTCGTCATTTATTATTTGTTGTGAATTATTCTTTGTTAGCAGGTTTTCAGGAGTGCATCTGTAACACGTTACATGTAGTTACTTTAGTGATAACAGCAAATTACGCATAATTACATGTAACTAACCCTACACCGTACATGCTAACACTTTATTTTAGTGTCCTTTTTACACATGTAGTTACTTTAGTGATAACGTACTCGGTTACTAACGTAACCTCAGTTCTCTCTAGAAGAGGGAAACGAGTACTGCATAATATCTTACGCTCAGGGGAATTTTAAATTATTGCAAAATGCATTGTGGCAGCATGCAGACATAGGCATAAGCTTAGCTTGCCTATTGGCTGTACTGCGGCAACTGCAGCAGCCTATCGAGAAGCGGCCCTTTGGTGACAGTCCAATGGGGGTGCTTCGCGCCCATTGTGTTGTGCTCCCGCCAAAGCGTGCGTGGCCTAGCCCTATAAACATAGCTGGATGAAAAAAAAACAAACTCACAGCCCGTTGAGCGAACCTCAAGCGAGTGCATTACTCTGCGCTGAAACGTCTGGGGCAGGTGGTACTTGACTTTTAAACCGACAGCAATTTGGCTTGTAAGGTGGGAACTTTTAGGTCATAAAACCTTATAAATGTAGACGGGGAGGCCCAGCCTAAAGAGATCCCACTAGACCACGCCCACGATGAAGCCATGCCTCTGGTAGAGTATGCTCTAACAGCTAAACGGCACTCAAGTCCCTTTGTAGTGTATGCCATTGGTATCAAATATCCATCTGGATCAGGTCTGTTTCGAAAGCGGCTAGGCCCTTAGCACGACCGCTGAACAAAACGAAAAGATTCTCAGTCTGTCTGAAAACAGACGAGTGAGATACAGTAGGCCTTTAGAGGGTAATTCCACCCTGGAAAGATGAATGTGTATTTAAAATGGGTCATTTATGTTGAAAGAAATGTGCAATTATTTTTGAATTTAGAGCTTTCTAGACTGAGAAAAGAGTCTAAAGCTTATGTGGGTGAAAAACAGCAACTCCCAGAATGCCCTTGCTTCGCTGCCCTAGAGAGGCCACGCCTACCGGTAAACGCGCAGTAGGTAAACAACAAGTCTAGGCTAGTGAGTCTCCGTGATGCGTCTGCCTGCCCTGAAAATGCGTTTCGAAATCGCCCAAAATGTCCGGGATTCGAACTTTTGCATTCTACAGTCGTCATTCAACATGTTTACTATAGCGAGCAGGACGAGGGAGAGCTGTGTGGACTGGAGAACGACGCGAGCGAGTCATGTTCAAGCCCGTTCACACCGCCAGCGATTTTGTCGCTGTGTGTCGCTAGGCTCTGTACAGTGATGTCGCTTGTGGGCGTTCGTAGTGCTGTGGCTCTGCTGTTATTGGTAGACTGCACGTCTGGCCATATCTATACAAAAGACCATCACAAGTGATATATACAACTATATAATTTTAATTTGACGGGGAATAAATGACTTTTAAGGCTAAAAAGAAACTGTATGCTGTTGTGATTTTTGTGATTTTTTTTCTGTATGCTGTGAGTGTTTTTATATTACCACAGCAGTGTTCAGTGGATTAAATCATTTACTAGATCAACGATCGATCAATGAACAAATTAAACTCACTCATACTGGCACAAATTATAAAAACGCCATTCGAATTTGACAAATAATCAATTTTCTTGTGCCTAATTGTCAACGTAATGCAGAGGAAATTGCAAAATGAACTGCAGCAGTGCTAAACGTGCATCATAAAATTAAAAGACTCGAACTATAACGTTAAAATGTATGCATTAAACTCACTGAGACTGTCGGCAGTTTCTTTTCCATGCATCATTTTATTATCCATGTATGTGGTTACAGTAAAATCATATTAAACAGTGAACTCATCCTCAAACTCTTTCTTTCAGTCTTGCCTGCACTCGAGACGGTGACGTGAGCTCCACTGAAAGACAGTCTTCTTTCCTATTGGTTGTCGCTCGCGAAAATCGCTTCTGATTTGCATAAAGTTGAAAATTCTCAACTTTTGTCGCTTGTCTCTTATCACTTGACACGCCCACATTCTGTCGCCAACGGTCACTGTCGCTCATGTCGCCGGATGTCGCCAGCGCTCCATTGAAATGAATGGGATCTTGTCGCTGCGTGTCGCTGGCGGTGTGAAGCCCCGTTCACACTACACGCGACTTTGTCGCTGCAAGTCGCCAATCGCTGGCGATGAGGTCGCTAGTGGGCGTTCCATCACTAGTCGCTGAGCGGGACATCCAAAAGACAGCGATGTATAACAAAGTATGATCAGATGCAATGAGTAATCATAGTATGGGCCTATTTTATTCTGTGATATGTTGCAATAGAATTTTAATATCTGTGTACAGATACAAGATATACTGAATATTTCATAGAATACATATAATATTAATATGTGTCCATCAGTATACAGTACTTATGTAATAGGTTGTACAGTACAGTAATAGGTTATTTATATCTAGTATACATTGATTTCAATAACATTATGGAGTATATACACATGTAAATGGAGAGTGTAAATAGCACTAAAATATTAGAAAGGCCACTATAGTACGTTAACTTAGGTTTTGTTTACTGTCTCTGTCAAAAAAATAGTTAATTGTACAGACTATTCAATCATTTGAACCTACTTGGAATCCCCACGAATCGCCGAAACTCCTTTCCACGCATCGTTCTTTTTATTTATGTCCCTGTATGTGGGCAGAGACATATCAAACAAAATTGGGAAATTGCTAACCGCAAGGATCAATTTCTCATCCATCTTTAACTAGCGTGCACTAAGGCCCAGGGGCTGAGGAGAAGGATCACGCTCCACTCCTATTGGTTGTCGCTCGCGAAAATCGCTCTTCATTTGCATAAAGTTAAACATTTTTCAACTTTTGTCGTTTGTCTCTTGTCGCTTGTTACGCCCCATCTAGTCGCCAACGGTCGCTGTCGCGCGTGTCGCCGGAAGTCGCCCGCTCACCATTGAAATGAATGGTATCGCGTCGCTTTGTCGCGTGAAGTCGCGTGTAGTGTGAACGGGGCTTAACTCTGGCGAGCGGGAGAGAGATGTGTGGACTGGAGAACGACGCGAGCGAGTCATGTTTACTATGGCGAGCGGGAAGAGTGAAAGCTGTGTGGACTTGAACATGGCTCTGGACTCGAGAACGACGCGAGCGAGTCATGTTTACTCTGGCGAGCGGGAAGTGTGGACTGGAGAACGACGCGAGCGAGTCATGTGGCGAGCGGGAAGTGTGGACTGGAGAGACGGACGCGAGTCATGTGGCGAGCGGGAAGTGAGCTGTGTGGACTTGAGAACGACGCGAGCGAGTCATGTTTACTATGGCGAGCGGGGACGAGTGAGAGCTGTGTGGAGAACGACGCGAGGCCGGTGGCGTGATTATCGACGAGCGGCAACTGAGACGTAAGTTACTGGTCTTGTATCTCTCACGGAGGAGTGGGAATTTTCTTAGCAATGTGTTAAAACCCATATCAACAGATAACTTGTTTAGCGATCATGTAAACACTACATTCAGATTCAGCAATCAGAATGAATTCAGTTAGATTTAAACAGAAGCTGTAACTTACATGTAAACAATGCATGGCGACTGCAGAAAGCTGAATCCCAGACATAGAGGACGGTAACACCTAAAGCTACAACTCAGCTTTCTCCACAGGACAACAGCCTGCTAGCTTAGCTTAGCTTCCAAAAAAGATGTGTAATCCCAATCCTCCATAATGCATCCGTCTGTGTATTCAGTACCTTCGTCTATATTTTCAAAACATTTCTGTGGTGAAATCAAACGCACTGGCTCTGATCTGTGATAGGTCTGTTAGCGCATTAGGCCCAACCCCCTATGGGCGGGTTTGAAAGGGTGGGATCTTGTGCTTGTAGTTTTTCCCTAAATCCCCTCTCTTACACGCCAACAATGACGTAAAATGACGATTTTTGTGTCATTGTAGGAGGAAGTGAAAAAGGTAAATAGCAGATTTCTTTCGTCTTAGGGGAAAATGAGAAAGTGTTGCACCACCATTCAATAGTATAACTGGGTTTCTAACAATGGAAAGCTTAATGCAAATGGGTGGAGTTGCCCTTTAACGCCCTTACTGGGAAAAGCTGGCCTGTGCTTTCCTCCTCATAATGAACCGGTAGGGCAGACAGGGAGATAACCTGGGCCCTGAAACGGTGTGTTGAGGGATTTAGGCACGTATCCGTGTCTTGGTTTGAGTATGAATTTTGAGTCGTTAGGCCCAAATTCATCCTCTTAGCTCCTTTAGGAAACGAACGACCAGATCATTTTTCCACAGCCACGAGCCAGACGCAGGTTTTGTAAACGCTGCTATGGCCGCCACATAGACTTTGAGCGTGGATGCGGAGCTGACCTTATCCAGTAGCTCTTGTAGGAAGAAAAGTACCTTCGTTACCCCGCTGCTTGTGGGTGGAAAACCTTGGGTTTTGCACCAGTTAACAGACTGCATGATGATGTTGATCACTCTCTCGGGGAGGTTTGCGGGTACCGGTTGATGTCCCATGCGTGCAGGGCCCACCTTTCCAGGGTGAGGATGCCAAATTGAACCCATGGCCTGAGAGAGGAGGTCTTTCCCTCGCCGGAAGCGACCATGGGGCAGTGCTCGTCAGCTGCATTAGGACTGGGAACCATTCCTGGTTCATCCAGAGTGGAGCCACAAGGAGCAGAGAGACATCTGGTTTATTCTAAAATGAATACGACATAAAGTTGGTTAATGTTGGACGTTCGATATTCGCACATTTAGGGGCCGTCTTTAAAGTTACAAACGTGTACAGGTTTCTGACTTCAATAGCATTTGAAGAGAAAGACTTAATCATTAAAGGGACACTGTGTAGTCCTGTAGGTATTTTATTATCTGAAATCAATATTTTTATTCATAAATATGTCCTTAATGGTGTACAAATACCTCTGCAAATTATCTGACTTATCCCCGTAAATGAAGAATTTATTATCTTAATTATCATGGGACGGGTAGGTTCACGGAGGCTTCCATGTCGTTCCGCCATCTTGAAAAACTATAATAGCAGAGAGTGTCAAAAAGTACCACCAGCCAAACGCATTTCCACAACGCGTTTTCGTTCAGACTCAGAGCTAGCGTCACGTGACTGAAAGCATCAGAAACGGAGGAGGAGAGCATTGAGGCGCATTCGCGGCAAGTTTAGTTTAGTGCATTGCACTCCTATGTTTTTTTATTTCTCTATTATTTGTAACGTTAATGGTGGACCATACATACGCCGAGCCACAGGAGAAGACCTCGTCGCAAAAAAAGGCCAGACTTGAAAGAAAAAGGAACGTGACCGGAGATTGCAAAAAACCAGAGTAAATGTCGGGATAGCGTTTTCAAGGTGGAAAGAGCTAATGCAGCAGAAAGATTTCAAAAGAGACGCTGAAGTTGCCTGCTTTCTCCTCGACATGTAAGTTAATGTTACAGTCTTACTTAATTTTTTGTCATTGCTTGGTTGTGTATTTTATTATATAGACAGTAGGGGTGGGGAAAAAAATCGATTCTCGATGCATCGCGATGCGGACATGGACGATCCTGAATCGATTCACAAATATCCCAAAATCGATTTTCCAAAAAAAAAAAAAATATATATATTTATAAAAACGTAATATTGACGGAACGCGAAAGACGGAAGTGCAGTGACCGGACCGTCTGACGCGTGCACATAACAGAGACGCGATGGCGCGCAAGATCCAAACACCCTCCTTGTTAGGTTAAAAGCTGACGTGTGGAAATATTTTGGCTTCTGAAGTTGAAGGGGGAAAGGAACTGGGCAAGAGCCACGCTAGTTGTAAGCTTTGTAGAATAAAACTAACGACGGAAACACGACAAATATGAGAAGCCATATGATGCGTTTCCAGCCAGAGGAGGAAAAACACTCGGCTGTACCGGTCATTATAATATTAATTTACTACAAGTAAGTTAAAGTTATGCTCCTAGTTCAGGCACACGTTTATTTTCCTGTTGGTTCTTTGGAATGCTAATAAAATATATTGTACGTTAATTCTTTATGGGTCATTACTTTGTACATTTAAAGGAAAGTATTTATAGTCACACACACACACAAAAGATTCAGATAATCGATTTGTAACATTATAAATGTCTTCACTGTAACTTTTGATCAACTTAATTTAATTTATCCTTGATGAATAAAAGTATAGATTTCTTTTTCTTTCTCCCAAAAAATGTAAGAAAAATTCTTACCAACTCCAAACTTTTGAACTGTATTGTTTAATGTTACAAAAGCTTTCTATTTCAGATAAATGCTGTTCTTTTGAATTTCTGGGTGATTCTCTGAATCGGGTGCCCTTCAAGCCCCACAAACTTGCTTCAAAGATTTTCAATTGAAGGAAATCACAAAATGCATTTTAATGCTGTCAATTAATAGAACCAGGTGCCTTTGCATTATAATGCAACACAATTGTTCAAAAAATTATTTAAAGATAATGGTTTGCCTAAGTAGTAGACAACAAGCATGTTTGCATGTCTTCACTAACCATCATTACATTTTCATTGAATTTCAAACAAATAAAAAGTGCAATTAATACCAAAATGATGCTGCTGCTAATATAATCATATGTTGGTCTAGTGTATTTTTGTTTACTGTTGTAAAATGGAAAATCAATAATCGCTAATCGAGAATCGTTAATAATCGAAAATCGACTGTAATCGAATCGGGACTTCAATAATCGTAATCGAATCGAATCGGGAAATCAGACAGATTAACCACCCCTAATAGACAGTATAACATTTATAGTTAAAGTTAAACAAACTCTTTGATTAATAGCAGCTGAGTAACGTTACTTTACTCAATAGCTGCCATTGTGAAGGTGCTAAAATCAAGGTTTGTAAGTTTACACTTTATAACCTATAAATTCATTAAGAATATAGAGATAATGATTGTTTTTGCATTGTTTGCACACCTAAGGCTATTTCAAGATTTTAGTTTTCTGACATTTTATGTTATTTATCATTTATACTGTGACCGCATCGAATAATGCAGACGCATACAGTAATTTTGTATGTAGCCTATGGCTATAGTTTCATTTGTGAACATTGGAGAGGGTCAATCCTACTTTGATCGTCTCTTGTAGCTGCCGGGTATCTTTGTCGTCGTTGTGTTGACACTCGCGCTCCTCGTCGTCCATCTCCTCGCCTAGATCCCACTGATCCACTGCCTCTCTGTCCTCTACCTCTTCCTTCTCCCTACTTCTGAATCATCCGATAATGATATCTAACAATCACGTAAGTCAGAAAATATAACGAATAAAGTCGGCATTACTACTAATTACAACAGTTCATGTTTTTCAGTGTCAGCAACTAATACTGTAACATTCATTTGTTTGTTGTGTCACATTGCTGTTTTTTTATTTTTTTAATTACAAACCTGTTCATCCGGAGAGAAACTCGATGAAGTTTTACTACAAGACATCCTGTCATAGCATTTTTGGTACATAACGGCAACCGTAGATGCAGTACGCACTTGAAAAAGCGAGGCGCTGGAGAGCAAAATTCGTTTGAATGCAAAACACTTTTTAACCACTAGATGGGGGTAGATCCCACACAGTGTCCCTTTAACTCAACTGTAAATATTCATGCAGGTGTCAGCATGATGCACACCTTTTGCATGTTTTATATTTATTTAAAACTGTCAATATCTATATATTTCTGTTTTTCACTACTGTATATGATCATACACCACATACAATAATTAAAAGCTCAATAACATAACAAGAGAATGGCTGAGTAATAAAATATTATTGAGCTTTTAATTATTGTGAGCATCGAATGTTCCTGGTTTTCACAGTGCATTGTGGGACTTTTAGGAAGCGGCGATTGAGAACGACTCCTTAATCTATACAATAGAGTTAATTATAAAGTGGATTAGATGCATACTGCAAAACAATAGGTTAGTTTTCAACATAACTTTATTGCACATTATAACAGTACTGATCAAATCTGTTTATATATACTGTATATATATATATGTAGCACAGATTCAATACCTTGTCAGTCGAGCCTGTGAAACTGAGTGCTTTATTCGGGCTGAAAGAGCTGGAAATCAACCCTATTTTAAAAGCAGATTTTTATATACAGTAGTAAGATAATGCCTACATTTTTAACAAATTGTTTCAAAATACAAAGAAAAATTACAATGAGGTCTGAAAGAAAGAACTGTTCCCCAACACCACCCTACAAAAATAGAAGAAATATTAGATGAACTAGATGGAAATGGGATTTTTTTAAAGATGGATTATAGAAAACTTTACATAAGTTAAGAGAAATCAGTTTGTGAGCTTTGCATCATCAGTGCAGTTGTGGGTCCAGGCTTCGAGCTTCAGCGATGAGGCGTTTGATTCCCACCATCCACTGACTGACCTCCGCCACATGATCCACCATCAGCCCACGGTGCACCTCGTCCGCGCGTCCCAGCTTCTGCTCTTCACGGCTGAAAAGAAGCACATCCAAATATGCTTTTACTCACTTTTACCAAGATAGACAACAGAAGTCGACATAAATGAACAGTGTATTTCAACAATGTCTTCAATTCTGAACGAATCCATTAAA
This sequence comes from Hybognathus amarus, assembly GCA_030378365.1. Classification (NCBI taxonomy): domain Eukaryota; kingdom Metazoa; phylum Chordata; class Actinopteri; order Cypriniformes; family Leuciscidae; genus Hybognathus; species Hybognathus amarus. The sequence goes on from JAQIUQ010004350.1 coordinate 328,039, forward strand.
CTGCAGCATTACCAGTAGCCCAGTACAAACCAACGGCATTTCAACATTTGAGTGTGAACACTCATCAGCAGGATTAGATAGACAGACAGACAGACAGACAGACGACAGACAGACAGATAGCTGTGTTTTACCCTTGAACTGAAGTGAACAACACTGACTCACCTTGGGACAATCCATGCATCCTACGTTTCACCAAAGGAGAGAGTTTTCCACTCTTCCACATGTCCTCAAAAAGCTTCAGACGCCGTTCTACATCATCACAGATCTGTTTCTGAAAAAATAAAAGAAGACAGTCAGCAAGGAGACGACAGGAACAGGAACATCCACACCTTGCTGACGGTGTGTTTAATCGACGGTTCAGGTGTGTTTAATCGGGTCGCAGCTCAAGGATTGGACAACCCTGACTAACAAGACTCTTTCTTGAAAGATGTTTTCTTTATGTTACGTGACTGATAGACTTGTTCTAAACTCTGTGTGTGTTTTATATTGTTAGAACCCAAACAATACATTTCTGTGCTGGTTTTCCGAGTTACAGCCACTCAGCATTTTCATTGGCCACAATTTTGACATCAAAACCATGGGGAAAACTGCTTTATAGTAGTGTTGTCACGATACCAAAATTATTGTTTCGATACCGATACCAAGTCAAGTATTGCGATTTCGATACTTTTTCGATACTTTTCCTGAAAAGGAAAGTATTTCTTACAAGGCGTTTCACATGCACCTTCTTTGCATAGGTCTGTGCTCTTTAATGCTGTAATAACCTAATATAAATAAATCACTGACCTGCACATGCTCTGATTATAATCATATAGCCGATAGATCATTTTGCTGATGTTTTGTATCCTTTATTTTAGCAGCTTGCAAATTATTTATGCTATCTATGAAAGTTGGGGGGAAAGTTGTACACCTAATACAAAAATAAATGAAACATCTCCAGTTAACTAGCAGATAATTAATTTAGTTCGCTATTAAATAAGAGATCTAGCGCTAAAATCTGTTGTTTTTTTTTATCAAGCAGAGCGCTCTTTTTCGCTGCTATCAGTTGCATGGATACAGTGTCTTTTGCGGCTCGCCCAGTCGCGCACCGTCTTCACACGGACGCGCGCTTCAAACTATCGCCGTTGCAGAGACTATTGTGTTCAGGCCGCTGGATTGTGTTGCTAACAACTTGCAATGTATAACTATCAGACCGGCCCTCGCGGCCTCGAAACACTACCGGCCCACCGGGAAAGATCCGACTCTCCGGATTGCCACTCCGCTACTGACAGGCGGCCACTGTATGACGTGTGCTCGCGCATGCAGCCGTCTCGCGGTTGTGTTTGTCTCATGACAGCTGCAGCTTCTTTGCTGCGTTCGTGAGGAGAAACACAGACGTTCATAGGGAGAGACTGGAAGCGTGCGTGGCACACACCAACATGAAATACGTCTCTTACAAATCTGGAACGCGGTCATTCATAAAAGTATCGATACTAATAAATGTAGGTATCGTGAGGTTTTTAATTTCCGAGTATCGCGATACTTTTGAAGTATCGGTGCACCGTGCAACACTACTTTATAGATATTTTTAATATCATCTCATAATTTGGCAGCAGGTTTTTTTAGGCTACTGTCACTTTAAGAGCTGACGCACGGATCTGTTATACTATCACACATGCGTTTATTTCTCAATGGTTTACGTTCACTTAAAACTGACTGCTTTTAGGTGAATACTCAGCAAGACCGGCATTTTGACATTATTTTGTGTTTTAAGCGCATAAGAAGCAAAAAATAGTTAGAGCCGAGAGGCGGCTTTATGAGCGCGAACTTTGAGTCTTAGAACAAAATCTGCAGGAATAAGCGAAATTATGTGCACTACGTGCAATCCCACGCAGACATTCAAGCCCTTTAACAGCAACAATATTCATCCAGAGCAAATTAAACAAGTGAGTGAATGGAGGCGGGGTTAAGTGTTGTTTGTCCCGGGTTCGAATCCACTGTGAGACACCAATGTGTCCCTGAGCAAGACACTTAACCCCTAGTTGCTCCAGAGGCGTGCGACCTCTGACATATATAGCAATTGTAAGTCGCTTTGGATAAAAACGTCAGCTAAATGAATTAGGGATGTGCACGAATATTCGAATTTTCGAAATATTCGATATGTAATTATTATTCGAAAAATTAAATGCTATTCGAATTTTGAATACGTTGCTTTGCTGGCCGTAAATGCAGTGATATATTCTAAGAACTAACTCGCAGTTATAATTAAATGCACTGGATGGCGCTGTGGAGTGTGTTAACAAGTTGTCTGTATTTGATCACATAATGTTGTCATCTGCCTCGCGAAGTTTGGAATTAACGTTACTTGAAAAGGCTCTTACTAAACGGAATTACTTTTGATCAAATTAATTAATTAATCTGAGTTATGATATCATCACCATGAGAAATCACATGAAATCCAAACAGTCGAGTGAGGAAAGACAGCTGTTCATCATTGCATCACAACTGCAGGTAAGCGCAGCTGGACCCCGCGTGATCAAAGATGTTAACTTATCTAATAGCAAAATGATTTTGAGACATACTTCCTTTAAGTTTCGTTAACGGAGACCGGTTTAAGAACAGAAAATGCAAAGTGCTTTTAGAAACACCGTTCTCTTTGTGTCTCTGAAACGTCTGTCAGCGCGGCGTCTTTTCTCACTCGAGCATAAAGTGCTGGCGACGCCCCTGCATGTAACGTTAGATATTATTGTTTTTCTCAACATAAACGTGAAACAATATAAACAAGATAATCAAATATTTGCTGACTCGTGTGTATGTGTGTACGTTCTGTACGATATCTGACGCAATCTGCTTTATTAGGGGTTTTTTTTCGCTCGCGCTGCTTGAGCATGCTTTTAATAATGCTTTTTATATATATATATATTGTTTACACATAGGCCTACTGTTTAATGTTTTCAACTAAAAGAAAACCTTAATTAGTATTGTAAGCTTGTTGTGTATTGCCTAATTGTAAGCTTGTCCAGAAATGGTGACAAAAACGTAAAAAAAAATAAAAAATAAAATTGACGTATTTTTCGTTAAACATAATTTAAATAAACGAATATTCGATTTTTATGAGCCCGAATATTCGAATGCAATATTTTTGAAAAATGCCCATCCCTAAAATGAATAAATGTAAATGTCACTCGCTGTCAGAGAGAGAGAGAGAAGCTGTTATCGTCTATCTATTCTGTGGATAATGAGGATTGGAAGCGTTTCAGATATTTCAGTATCGATATATGCATAAAAAAATCTTTATTTTTGACAACACTGCACCTAGTTTCCTATTTCCGAAGCCTTTTAAAAGACTATAAATTAAAAAAGTATATATCATATACAAAGTAGCCATCAGGAGTGACGGTGTTACACGACACTGCTGAAGTGTCAGGCCCTGGTGCAGAACCAAAATTATTTCTTAGTTATTTTGCTCCCATTGGTTTATGTTCTGAACTTTATTTTCAACATGGCACAGAATGACTTTACCTTCACAGTATGTCTACATGCGTTCAACGCCCAATACAGCGGCTCTTGTACATCCTCGAGTCGAGGCTCCGTCTCCAGCTCTGCGCTTCCCTCAGAGGGGATTCTGGGACAGGTGGGAGCAGGAGTGATGCTGTCCAGTGGAGGAGGAGGAGGGTTTATTCCCCGGGGAGGCGTGATCCCCGTCACTGGGGTCGACAGCGTCTCCGATCCTGAACCTACAGGGGCAGGACTCATTTAGATCACACTTTATATTAGGTCCACATCCCACCAGTTAGAAGTAACTTGTCTACTAACTCTCACTAGAGTAGACTGCTAGGGTTCGATTAGCAGAATAGGTTGACATGTAGTTGCAAAGTTACTTATAGTCTTTTGAGGAGAATCACAATAAAGAGTTATTAGATATTAAGCAGACAGTCTATTAATACTCTAATGACTGACAGTTGACATGCACTTGCAAAGTTACTTATAGTTAGTAGGCCATCTAAAGTGGACTATTGACAATAATTTTTGTGATTATAACTAGTATAATTAGTGATTATAATTCATTTAGTGTTGTGAAGTTGCAGTTGAATTACACTTAAAAACTTGAATTACCTCATCTAATTTTTCATCCCTACACTTAATATGTATTAAGTAAATGTATTCATTGGTAAATGTGTTTTTTTTTTAATTCATCCAGAATGTGGCCCTATAATAAACCACTTCTCATTTATGCTAATATTTTGAGGTATAAAAAATCCTCTTAATCCTTCAAAGGCCAACGAGTCATGTGGAACAATTTCCACAATGTGCTTTTAATGTACATGTACCTTGTAAAATGCTCTAGAGAACAGTTTTAGTTCTCTTAGTGTGTCCGTACATACGCCGTATCACCAAACATAGTTGAGCGCCATGACACAAAGATGAGGTTAAACCAGGCACAATTAAAATAAGCACTTTTTTTTTACATTTTTTAAATATTAATTTAATTATTAATTATACAACTGAACCATTGAGATGGACTGCCATACGGATTTTAATGTTAGATTAATAGCACCTAAAATATTATTAATCAAGATTAAACAGACAACTTTGTGATGAATTGGTTATATTTTTTTTATCAAATAAAAAGCCAAGAAAAGATGACAATCACTACAGTATTATACTGTAGTTTGGCAAAAAATACAATTAGTCATTTGTTGCAAACATGTAAAGAGGGGAATCAAGTCAAGTCATTCTCATTTATATAGCGCTTTCAACAATGTAGATCGTTTCAAAGCAGATTTACAGAGATAAACATATAATCTAAGGTAACAGAGATGGGTTTGGTTTTATAGCGGCTCTTGAATAATGTAATTTTCCAGCTAAAGTTAGTTTTGATTGATTCACTTCCGTTGAAATAATCATTTGTTATTAAATTAGGGGCCACTAACACTGAGATCTAACCTGAAACAGACTTTAAACTGAACCCGTGATAAATGCGCAGTAAGAACTATATTCTATAGTTATGTGAGTTTGAATATAAAGGATTATTAGGAACACGTGTTCAATTTCTCATTAATGCAATTATCTAATCAACCAATCACATGGCAGTTGTTTCAGTGCATTTAGGGGTGTGGTCCTGGTCAAAACAATCTCCTGAATCTCCAAACTGAATGTCAGGATGGGAAAGAAAGGGGCTTTAAGCAATTTTGAGCGTGGCATGGTTGTTGGTGTCTGAGTATTTCACAATCTGCTCAGTTACTGGGATTTTCACACACAACCATTTCTAGGGTTTACAAAGAATGGTGTGAAAAGGGAAAAACATCCAGTATGCAGCAGTCCTGTGGGCGAAAATGCCTTGTTGATGCCAGAGGTCAGAGGAGAATGGCGCCGACTGATTCAAGCTGATAGAAGAGCAACTTTGACTGAAATAACCACTCGTTACAACCGAGGTATGCAGCAAAGCATTTGTGAAGAAGACACAACACACACAACCTTGAGGCGGATGGGCTACAACAGCAGAAGACCCCACCGGGTACCACTCATCTCCACTACAAATAGGAAAAAGAGGCGACAATTTGCAAGAGCTCAGCAAAATTGGACAGTTGAAGACTGGAAAAATGTTGCCTGGTCTGATGAGTCTCGATTTCTGTTGAGACATTCAGATGGTAGAGTCAGAATTTGGCAGTAAACAGAATGAGAACATGTATCCATCATGCCTTGTTACCACTGTGCAGGCTGGTGGTGGTGGTGTAATGGTGTGGGGGATGTTTTCTTGGCACACTTTAGGCCCCTTAGTGCCAATTGGGCATCGTTTAAATGCCACGGCCTACCTGAGCATTGTTTCTGACCATGTCCATCCCTTTATGACCACCATGTCCCCATCCTCTGATAGCTACTTCCAGCAGGATAATGCACCATGTCACAAAGCTCCAATCATTTCAAATTGGTTTGTTGAACATGATAATGAGTTCACTGTACTAAAATGGTCCCACATTCACCAGATCTAACCAAGAGCATCTTTGGGATGTGGTGGAACGGGAGCTTCGTGCCCTGGATGTGCATCCCACAAATCTCCATCAACTGCAAGATGCTATCCTATCAATATGGGCCAACATTTCTAAAGAATGCTTTCAGCACCTTGTTGAATCAATGCCACGGAGAATTAAGGATCAAACACAGTATTAGAATGGTGTTCCTAATAATCCTTTAGGCGAGTGTATGTGCGCAGGTGTGTAATTCCCTACAAACCATGCCTTAAACAAACTACTTGTCTCGTCTATAAAAATCAAGAGGTTGAATCAGCTTGACCTGTGAGTTGGGGCGCATGTACCCTCTTGTTGAGAAGATTTCGCTTCGGTCCTCCTTGATCCTTCTGCAGGCCGTAGGAGAACTGGCGGGTCGTTCCAGCCATGCTCCTGATTGCCTGAGGAGAAAGCAACATTATCTGAGTAACTTTACAGTATTTTCCACAACAGAGAGTGAAAACAAGACTCCTCTGTGTCCACTGAACATCATGAACCCTCAGCTCATTTAGTCTTCTTCTGCACTGAATAAGGGATCCAGACTGTCATAAAACAGTCCAAAAATATTCATTTATGAGTTATTTTTTAAAAAAATTGCAGAGATAGCCACTGGCAGGGCCGGCGCGTCCGTATAGGCGATCTAGGCAGTTGCCTAGAGCGGCACTTTTGTAAGGGCGGCAAAATGTGAGCCAATCGGGAATGAACAATTCACAAAATAGGTTATTTATATGATTTACTGAGCTGCCGCCGCCCCGCAGCGACGGTAAGTGCGAGTCCCTGCTCTCACGCAGTGTTGCCAGAGAATGTCTAATTGAAGAGAATTGGCACTGGCTGGTTACTTCCGGTTTCTGGACTGGCTGCAGTAACACGTCTCTGTCCATGCGGGGGCGCTCGCGGTCGAGTGCAGAATGAATGGGAGTCAATGGGGTTTCACCCCCAGAAATCCACTTTCTCAGGATGTAATTTTTTGTCAAGTAATTTGAAAGTTGCATTCAAAAGGGAGGGCTAAGATAATACACTCGGCTGAAAATTGCATTTTTAAGTTCACTTATCTGTTCTAAAAATCCGTTCAAAAATGTGATGACGTCACACAATAGCAGAATGCTAGCGTGTTCCGGCCAACAACGGCCTAACTTGTAAGACATCGAAAGGACATAAGTACTCGTTAATTCGACTTTTGGCCTATAATCTGTATTGAACTTGCGGAATCAACAATAAAATCTGTTAATTTAACGACAAGCAGGTGAAAGAGACACATTTAGCCGTTTAGCTCCATAGACTCCCATTCATTCTGCTCTCGCCCGTGATCACCTCCAGTGGAATTCTAATGGAACTGCAACCAAGATGATACACAATGGGGCTAATAGGAAGTGCCAAGGCTCTCCGTTCAGACGGGCTCTGGTGTTGCCAACTATTTTCAAATGAAAGTAGCTAACGCCTTCCCCAAAAGCTCGCTAAATGTCGCTAGATGACGTCATACGTAAATTAGCATATTCGTGACGTCATCGCGTTGTACTTGCGTTCCGCTTGCCTAATGTGTTTTCTCTATAAATTAATGCTCAGCTCACATATTGTATTTAATATATTATAATATAATATAGACGAATGTAAAATTAAGCTGTTCTCATTTCCTATATATTTTTGTCACACAAAACGAGTGATAGTGAATAACAAAAAAAATGTAATACAGCAAGCACAAGAAAAGAAAGGAAACTAAATTGTTTAAATAAAAAACATTATTATTTAAAGAAAGCAGATAAGTGATCTGGTCTGTGGGAAAACACTGCTCATTCACCTCTGTCAGTGGCATTCAACAGATGATCTGCTCCTCTCAGCCATTCACTAAACAGGCGTAAGAGTAGAGTGACAGCAGGAAGAAAGCAAAAAGTCGGGGTCTGAAAAGTTGCTAAAAATAGCGACTCATTTGCGCGATTGTTTTGCAGTTTGTGCGCGGATGAGATCATCTCCTGCTCTGTCTACAGCTGGGAGGGGCTGCTGCGCGAGGACTGGGCCACCTGTGGGTGATTTGGGACGGGGTGGGACCCACGGCAGCACTCGCTGCTCGTTGAGATGAGGAAAAACGATATGTGATTTCACGTCAGAGAGTCTCCAAAAGTCTCTAATAACATCAGAAAAGGTCGCTAGATTTGTCGCTAGTCGCTTTTTTGAAAATTTGTCGCTAGGGTGGTCTGAATACTCGCTAAATATAGCGACAAAGTCGCTAAGTTGGCAACACTGTCCCACGAGTCATGACTGCGTGAGGGGAAGTTCGGATCATTTTACCGACTCTTTTGAGTCATTCGAGTCATTTAGTAAGTGGCTTGGCTTTAAATGTTATTCTTTTAACAGACAAATTCCCCGATCACATCCACCTACGCAATGTTGATTGTATTCTGAATTAAGAAATCATAATGCAGTAAACATAAATAATTACTTTACCTTCCGAGTCTTACTTTCATTTGGGTGATTCGTTCATTGTGTCACATAATGAACAGATCGTCCGTTAATCACCGATCAGGGACAGGATGTCGTCGTCGAAACGATATCGCTTCAGGAGAACGCAGTTTCTCAAAGTTGAAATTAATAAAAATACTACCTTCGCAGTACAATGAAACAAGACTGGCAACAATCTTCATAGAGCGTGAACTGGCTCAGAGAATCAATATGAGGATGCAGTGAAGAGCTTTGCTGCGATTAAGGCCCGTCGTGCACGCGCTTCTGAAACGTAAGTTAAGCTTTATTTGCTCTTTAGTCGTTATTTAAGATGCTGAACCTGCTGATGATATAATGTGCTTGCGGACATTTCATTTGTGTTTGTTTTTTTATGCACGGAAAGTTGTGTAAAGAAATTTGCAAACAACAGTAATTTGAGGAGGGGAAATGTGATTATTTGGAAAAGTCCTGTCATGACTGCTGAAAGAAAAATGCCAGCAGGCATTTGCCTAAATTGCCTCCTGCATAAACTTGATTATTGTTGACATTTTGGGCACACACGTGTTGGGCACAATTTGTGTATGTAGGCCTATGGCTTATTGGGCTTTGTGTGTTGTTGCTAGTTTTGCGTTATATGTATATGGCATATTGGTCTTTGTGTGTTGTTGCTGGTATACGTTGCAAATAGAGGGGCGGCACAATTGTTTTCGCATAGAGCGGCAGAAGTGCACGCGCCGGTCCTGGCCACTGGCGACGATTATAAAAGTACATTTTATAAACCATTTAAAAAATTGCATGCCTTTTTACCTGTGTGTTCTGTGACGATTAGCCTATCACAACTTTTATTGCGTTGACCTAATAATTAAATTGAGATGTATCAAAGTTTGAGCAAAAAATAAATGAATTCTGCATTAGAAAAACATGTCAAAACAACAAATATCTGACTTTTGCAAACGGTCATTACGTGTGACAGAAAAAACGTATTCCGTGCTGTCAGCTCTTAAAGTGACAGTAGCCTAATAACCTGCAGCCAAATTATGAGATAATATTGAAAATATCTATATGGCAGATTTCCCCATGGTTTTGATGTCAAAATTGTGGCCAAAGATAATGCTGAGTGACTATTTTCAAGATTATGTTTAGTGAGTTGTGCAGTTGTGTGTGGGTTTGTTTCTTCTTTAAACCACAATTTCGGTTTCCTCTGTCTGTTTGTTGTATTAGTCAGGAAAACCACTATTAATTTGCTATAAGGGTGTGTCATCTGTGACAAAGGTGCTGGAGGATGAAGACTTAGAGCTGGGCTGAATCAGATGAGGCTGTTGACCAACCAATATTAATTCACTATACATTCAAAAAGGGAATTAAGTTATAAGTAAGGAGAACACATAATTACCTTTTCAGAAATGATCCAACTAAAAAACTTGTGATTTGAGGAGCTTCCACTAATATTTTCAATTCCATTTGTTTGCATTTTGTTTAAAGGCCACGCCCACAACAGAGCAAATCATGAATATTCATGTTTACTCCACCCACTGGAACTGGAAGACCCTCACTTTATTTATTTAATTATCTATACACATTTCATTATTTATATATTTATGTATGCAGGAATATGCATATTTATATATTTATTTATGTACAATTTTGTGGATTTATTTTTTTATTTGCTTATTTATTCTTTTTTGCAACCACTTCCTTAAGAGAACTTATACAGAACTTGCTCTATTAGTTATTATTAGGACTTTTTTTTTTTTTGTTTTGGGAACTAAAAGTTCTGTAGCTGGGTGTATATACACACACACACTTAAAATGCATTAGGGCAGAGTAATCGGGCAAAACTTAATCATGACATTAATTTCTTTAACAACACCGAAAGTAATTACAGTAAAAAACAACACTATTTTCAATTTTCTTGGAGGGAATCACGTTGAACTTTACAATGTTGGGCTGGTTATCTCCCTCAGCTCGGGTTTGTTTTAAAAAAAAAAATGACCAGGCAACACTGCTGTGATTAATGAAATTAAGTTAGTTTACAGACTCGTTGTGTTTTTATGTCTTTAACTGAGACCAGATGCCACGTCACGAGCTGTCACATGGAAACACTCTTATACACATTTCTTTAATAATCAATGAGTATTAAGTTGATTCTTGTTCTATCGCAGTGTTCTGCATTAGATTGTTCCTGTCGTTGTTTACAACTCACAGTAAATGTCACGAAAAGTTGAGAGGAATGAATGAGAGTGAAGGAAGACACCGTGATGACAACATTAACTTCTGCTGATTACTCACACGAATATGTGACACCGATACATAATTTGTGAGCTTATAAATTATATGGTTATAAATACATGTACTATTATTTATCTTACCTGGTTTAACAAACCGATCATTCATAGCAGCCTAGAGACTCCAGCACTGTGTAAAGATCCGTGTGAGCTCGGCAACAACTCAGCATTGGCAAAGGCAAAATAAAAGTCACCGGTAAAGTATTTTTATAATTAAATATTAATAAATATTAATATTATAATTAAATATATATAAATGCACAGGGTGAGTCCAAACACCCGGGTTACGTTAAAATACATTATTCCGCTCTGTTTCACGTGTTAGTTTTCATCATAGACTGTAAAAAAATGATTTTCATACACGAATTCACCACCTACTGGTGAATTAGGGAAAATATTGAATCGATATTATTATTTATTTATTTGTTTGCAATCCACGCAGTTTGATTTCCAACATATTTTTAAATATTACAAAAATACACCCATTCTTCTTATTATTAGCATTTTATTATTATTTTTTTCTCAGTCGTTAAATAAATAAAAAATAAGTAAGTGTAAAACAAGAAAATTGTCCACAGCACTCCTCTAACTTTGATTGCGCATTTATGTTAGCATGTTATAAAACAAATTACCGTCAGAAAAGTGGATTCGTTCGTCATTCCTCGGCTTCGGTGACTTTTGTGTCACATACATCTTACTGCCTTTAAATAACGAACTGAACTGGGCTGTTAATCATAAATAACACTATTTGAATAATACGTTTATTAAAGTTGATTTAAAAATATAATAATTTGAGACATTTTATAGCATATTGAACCCCCATAGATAAATTTTTATTCTGTCCCCAGGACCAATTTCATGATAAATACTAGGATATCTGTGATTTTTTTTATATTGTTGGCATTTTAGTAATAATTTTTTGTAATGTAGGCTTTATAATTATTCTTTTCAATTAATATATTTAATTAAGCAATTAAAAGGTTCTTGGCTAGTCCCTCAATTTATTGTCAACCCGGTTATTTGACTTTCCAGTAAAATAAATGTTGTAAAAATGAAATGACATCATATAAAGCTGTCATCACATCTTTGCAGGGAAAACAACTTGGGCAAGCGAGTGACATCCTCTATTATTTAAATTGTCTATTTAAATTTGATGTGGTCCAGATTATGAAGGCACGTGAATTAAAAAAAATGAAGAGCACAGATAAATAATTTATAATAAACACTACAATATTATAAATACACAAAAAATTGTAAATTTTGAGTTTTCATGTTGACTTTAGAGGAAAATTCTAATCTAATCCAGTACAAAATAAAGTAACTGTTGTATGTGAGAGATGAAAAATCATCCATCTTCTAGTCTTCATATCACTCGTCCACCCCGTCGCTTTGTCCACCCTGTTTTATTTATTTTACAATACTTTCATAAAATCAGCAACAACAAAAAAAACATTCTAATTCAGTGACAATGAAAATGTACTTAAGTATCAATAACGCAGTACTTAAATAACAAATCACACTAACAGAGAACCAATATGTACATCCAATATCTCATAAGAGTTCTGCATTCCAATAAATCCATGTCTGTATACCAAAATGAATGGTTTATTTATAATTCTCATCATTATTAATGACTGGATGGACACCAAATCATGGTCTCCCTCATTCATACAGGTCGCAGAGTAGAAAAGTAAAATACAGAATGACACCTTTCACAACCAAATACTGCATAACAGTAACTCTACTTCAACACACAGCGCAGCGCGTCGCCTCTGCCTCCAGTCCGCAGGTCTTCCTCCTCGGTTTCAGTGCTTCGTGTTGGTCGGAAACAAAGTTTCAATGCAAATAAACTCTTCCAATAGTAGAATAGAACAGAAACATGTTTTTTTTTTTCACTAAACAAGCTCATCTCACTTTATAATCCCGAATGCCTATTTTTTTTCCAGGACACGGGAGCAACAAAGACGAGTTCTCCTCCTATACATGTTACATGTTACAAAAAAATATAGGATCTCCATGTATCCTGCTTTAAACAGTGAAACACAAAAGAAAGAAACATGCCACCAAGAGCAAGAGAGCATTTGCTGGATTGGGTAATGTGTTTAATGGGAGCGCAGAGGCTTATAAGAGGAGTTAGTCAATGTCCATCTCGGGGAGTTTGGCGTCCGGTGTCTCCGGGACTCGGCTCTTCTCCGGCTCGGTCTCTGGGGCCTCCTGTCCGTGAACGGGACCGTTCTGTTTCGGCCGGCGTCTCCTTCGGAAGCTCCACTTTGGGCTTCGGTTTGCTGACGATATGATTACAAGAAGAATACAGCTCCTGTGTAACAGAGAAGCAGCGGTTAGAAGATTCACACTAATACTATTCATATTTGCAGTCTATAAAACACAGTGAAGCCATGATAAATCCCAAACAAGACCTAACTCGCAATTACAATAACATGCACCGGGTGGCGCTGTGGAGCGTTAAACAAGTGGATTGCAATTATAACATCTGCCTATAACTTAGATTAAAATAATCAAAACACTTTACTTGGAGGGGACTGATATGACACCTTCATAATCATGACAGGACACGGGTGTCATGAATATTAAAGAGGGTTTATGCATGTTTATGACAACTGTCATTAAGTGTCATTTGCTCAATTATGACATTTTTAATGCCAATGACATTGTTTGACATTGATTAATGACCAAACTTAAGAAAGCACTTAGCTTTATGGGTTAACATTACATTAAACCGTCAGGTAGTTTGTTTTGACACTGGCTGTCATGAGGCATTATAATATTTTATTGACATATCAGTGTGTACCGCTGTAGTTGAGGTCATGACACAGTTATAATGGCAGTCTCTGTTTGAAATCTGCAATTGCAGTTAATCGCGGGATTATCAACTTTACGTGGGTTTTGCCTCGGCCCGGCACAGATGAACACATCCACGTTTGATTTGAAAGCATTTTACAGCGGGCAGGTCTCCAGGTGTCACTCGTCATTGTTGTTTGAACCTAAATCTCCACCTCCAGCATCCTCTCACACACATAGCCTACTAGCTGAGACTCTTCTTTATGGTACAGGTGTGCGTGTGCGTGGTGCAGATGTGACATAATGACGCGAAGACATGTTCGAGTTTCCCGTGGAAATCCACTAGTACCACTGGAGTTAAAAACATTATTACGAGCTAACTGCTTTGAATAAATGAATATTCAATTTCAATGAGCCCAAATATATTTGAATACAATATTTTTATCCCCAGTTCAGACATGAATGGATAATCCACGTCAAGCGCTTTGTGAGGTGTGTACCTTTGTTTTGGCCTGAATCTCGTGGGCTTTAACCGTCGGGTCCTGGCTGAGACTCTGTTTGCTCTGCAGGTTCATCTTGTTGTTCATCCAGGTCATGGCTTCATTCACCTGTTTCTCCACCTTCATGACCTCCAGCTCCTCCAGGTGATCATACAGCTCATCCTGCGGGCACACAATGGGATCAACACAAATCTCATAACAACTGGGGTTTAGTAAACAATGATTATTCAGCAATATTATCAGTTTACAGCTGCAGTAGGTAACTTTTGTAAAAACAAAACAACATTTTTTACATATTTGTTAAATCTGTCTTTATGTCTTTATGATAATCTGACATGCTATGAAGCTAAGTCATGTAGTGTACTTCAAAATTAGAATATTGTGAAAAGGTTTTCATATCTGTAATCAGCGCTTGACATGAACTTTTTTGCTCACTAGCCAATGTGGCTAGTGGTTTTCAAAATTACTAGCCACACAGCACTTTTACTAGCCACATTTTAATTGGGGTTTAAAACGCGCTAAAATTTAATGATATTATCATTAGCTCTGATAAGGTTGTAAAGCTCCTTTTTTGAAAACATGTTGTCTATTAAGATAATCACATACAATAGCTTCTTATTGTAGGCTATATAATAAAAGTGCTGCATCTTTTTTTTACAGCAGTAAATACTGTAATACAGAGTAGAACAATGATCTGCATTAGAAACAATGAGCAAAGAATACATTATTTTTTCTAAGAAAAAATCCGCAATTAAGGCAACAGGATTACAACTGTATATATGACGGTTTTGGGGACTTTGGATTGTTTGTTTTGCATCAGCATTTCCTCAAAGCTCTGACTCAATAATTATCATCATGAAGATACAAGTATCTGAAACAAGTATAGGCCCACAGGTCTTTATTTTCCAGATTATTCCCACAAATGCATCTCCTGTTTTCTTTCATGGCATGATTAATTTTATTAAAACACATAATTAACTCTGTTAAGATAGTTGTGATATGACGTGACATAAGGGGAGCCCCTGCTAGTAGTTACACCAGTGTCCATAAATCATGAAGATTATTTTTTCTTTATATCGGCCACGTCTCACGAACTGACTGAACTGTGTTGATGTGTGTGTGCATGCGACCAGTAGTGTGTGCGTGTGATGATTGTTTGACAAAAGTCTGGATGTCATATTTGGCGTGCGCAGCGGCACTGCAGGAGAGTTTGAGACGCGTGTATGTTCTGGATTGTCCTGCTATTAAAAAAGATCGCTATATCATCACATTAAGTGGATAATTAAGGGCAGACTGAAAACAGCCCTCAGTCCGACGGCCAGCCCTGAGTTTAATCTCCACATGTCTAATGTTGTGCAATACGTTTGTTATGTCAGGTGTCTTTTGACAAGGCTACAATTTTTCAACACGCCAAAGTGGCTAGTGGGAGTTACTGTGTTCCCGCCACGCGTGAAATCCACCCGTATTTGCGGTTGGCGGGTGTTAATGTCAAGCCCTGTCTGTAATCCATAATCATCAAAATTACAATTAAAGTCTTGAAATATCTCATGTAATGAGTCTATATAATATATTAGTTTCACCTTTTAAGTTGAATTACTGAAATAAATTAACTTTGGCACGATATTTCAATTTTTCGAGTTAACCGTATTTTGTCATTAAAGTTTTTTTTTAATTCCTACAGACTTGAGAATTGATTACCTTTGCCTTATAAGCCTCTACAACTTTCATGTACTGCTGGACTTGCCGTCCGAGCTCTTCCAGCGCTTTAGGCCGCTCCTCGTTCTCGAAGTATCGGGTTTGAATAGGCTCTCCCAGTTTCTAAAAGGAAAGAGTTCATGTTTGTTCAATCATTCATTCTTTCCAACGGGTTCAAACTTGAACAAATCGGCACGCACGTTACCTTCAACTCGGCCAGTTTATCAATGTACACTTGCTTCTGCTGGTCCTCTCCTTCTTCATACAACCAGTTTTCAGTGTCCTCCAGTTTTAAGGAGAAAGAATCTCGTTCCTGAATTGAAAAACATTGCTTAGTTGATCAAAACCATCAGTTATAAGATGCATATGTATCTTGAATAAACAAACACATGCAGACACTCACAGCCTCACTGACAAAGCTCTCCAGCACTCCATGCAGTTTGTCTCTCATTTCATAAACGTACTCCTCCACGTAGTTCTTTGCATCGTTCCTCTCCTTCTCCAGCTTATCCTGCATGATCATCTTCCCCTGTAGGCAAGAACACACAGTCAGAGCCCGGGAGTTCGTCCCACAGAAGAGTCCTCCGCAGTCTCAGGGTCTCATACCTCGTTCTCCACGAACAGATTGAGCATGTCGCTGGCCAGCTGCCACTGCAGACTGCTCTCGATGGGCAGATCCACCGTCTTTGTTTTCACTTTGGGTTTCTTGGCCTGCGGAGGCTGATCGTTCTTCTTCTCCTGTTTGTCTCCTGTCTTCTCCTCTGGCACAGTCTAAAAGGGAGTATCCAATGGGAACGTTCACTTCAGAATTAGAATTTCCTGCTAATTTACTCGCCGCACGTCATCAGAGATGTTCATGTCTTTCTTTCTTCAGTGGAAAAGTAATGAAGGTTTTTGAGGAACACACTCCAGGGTTTCTCTATATAATGGACTTCAATGGGGTCCAACGGGTCGAAGATGTGAGTTTCAGTGCAGCATTCAAACTGAGTAAGAGTCTGATCTAGACAAACTAGCGGACATTTAGAACAAAATACACATTTATATACTTTTAAACCACAAATGCTGGTCTTGCACTAGCTGGAAAGTCAGGTGGTAACCGGATGTAGGTGGAAAATTCAGGGTAGACAGAAAAACTCAACATCGTTGTTTTAACTTTTATTTATTATTTATAATGTTTTGTTAAACACGGAAACGATCTGAAGAGGAAACGTAAAGTGGTGTTGCGTTATCACTTAATATTCTGTGTTTAGACGAGCGTTACGGTGGGAATTCCATGACCATTCGCTGAAGCCCCGCCCTCCCCAAGTTACTGTTGCTACGCCTGTCAAGCTTTCACAACTGGCACATCTATTATAGTGTGGATGCACCGGTCTCAGACATTCCCAATGAGATAACAGTATTTCATTGGAGGGATATATTCACAACATAAAATTCAACCAATTAGAGAATCATTTCTTAAAAATTGAAGCTAAAGCCTAATGTTATAGTCCCAGCGCAAGCAGCAACCGCCTCATAGCCGCTGAGAAAGATTGCATATATAGATATATATATTTTTAAATATATATAAAAGCAATATTCGAATAGTAACTTCAGCATTCGAATAGTATTGTTTTTAAAAATTTGAATTATATTTGAATTTCGTTCCAACAGCCCTAATTCAAATGGGAAACACAAATTCAGGAACAGCTACGCTCGTGCACAGCAGGGAATGTGAAATGTCAAAATAATCCTAATAATTATAAATCAAACAGCTTATCCATAAATCTTGTGGAATAACACTAATACCAGGAGAGCCGTGATCGGATTGGGTTAAAGTTACTTACTCAGGGGTAGCAGT
Organism: Hybognathus amarus; assembly: GCA_030378365.1. Classification (NCBI taxonomy): domain Eukaryota; kingdom Metazoa; phylum Chordata; class Actinopteri; order Cypriniformes; family Leuciscidae; genus Hybognathus; species Hybognathus amarus. Next base: position 345,575 of record JAQIUQ010004350.1, read on the forward strand.
TAGTAGGACGTCGATATAACAAAATGCAGAAATTTTTTAAAGTATGTCAGTGAGCCTTTGTCTTGTCTTTAATCGTCTTTATTTTACATTACATCATTATGACCAAAGAACCGTCAATATTTCCAAGCAATAGGTGTTTTTGTTAACCATGTCGACATTTACCGGTAGTTGTGAATGGGTCTCCACACTGCTTGATCACGGCCATCATTTCTCCCCGCGGCTTTTAGATTTTCTGGAAGGAAAGCAATTCCTCTCCCCGTCCAAACTTTCCCAACTTTTAGGAGACCGGTTTCAGATTTGCACAATCCATACGCACAATGCTTCAGCATGTTTCTCTCATTCGAAAGCTTGCCAGACCTCTCGCGCATAGTTACGGTTGCTAAGACATCGATTGGCCAGTGGTGGTTTTCGGGTGTGGCTTAGCAAAGGGTCAACTCAATGTAGTATGCATTCCAGGCGGCTAGGTGGCGATGTGAAGCACTGCCACACAAAAACACCAAGTCCGCACGCCTTCATACAACCTTCACTGTCTCAGGAGACTTTTGCGTTTTACCCTTTACACAGGAACACGGCACTGGAGCGTTTTAAAGATTTCCACTCTGGAGGGTGGTTTCACTTTTAAGTGTTTTTAAGCCCCTGAAAACCGTCGCGTAAACGAAGACATCCGATAAAATATTTTTACATTTTCACCCGCGAGCGCTCGTGTCAACAGGGCCTTAAGTCTTTGCACATTGGCTTTCTAAACACCTGGCTACACATAACACATGACCTTTCAACGTGATGACGTAATGTGTGTCGCATCACAGCTAGTGCAAGACCAGCATTAGTGGTTTAAAAGTATATAAATGTGTATTTTGTTCTAAATGTCCGCTAGTTTGTCTAGATCAGACTCTTATTCAGTTTGAAGCTGCACTGAAACTCACATCTGGACCTTCGACCCGTTGGACCTCATTGAAGTCCATTATATGGAGAAACCCTGGAGTGTGTTCCTCAAAAATTCTCATTTCTTTTCCACTGAAGAAAGAACAACATGGACCTCTCGGAAGACGTGAGGCGAGTAAATCATCAGGAGATTGTAATTCTGAAGTGAACTCCTCCTTTAAGTGTTGTAGAGCAGTGGGAAAAAGCTCCCATCTTTTGTCATTGACGTGCAAGTGGACCATTTTACACTACTTGGAAAGATATTATTCATTTTGCATGACCTGTGATTAATCTGCCAAATTTTCCAATATACTATCAATCGAACCTCTACTGAATATGAAACTGGAAGCTGACAATGTGGTCAATCCATGCTTTTAAATACTTTAGCATTTGTTGTAATTGTGTATATTTGGTCGGGGTGTAACGGTACATGCATTCGTCGGTAAGGATGCCACGGTTCGGTGCATTGAGTCACATGACATCTACAGTCAGTCACAGACGACACGCACTGCAATCCAGGAGGGGGTGTGGAGCAATGCAACGCTGTTTGATAAGAGTAAAAAGTGCACAAGTAGAGACAATGATCGCTATGTTATCTCTCAACCAGCGTTTCAATGGTGAAAAGACATCAGTAAAACAGTTTGAGAATAATATCTCGCGTAGCATTACATTTATCATTTATCTCAGGGATTTAGTGTCGACAGTAGAGTAGTCGAGCAGTTTGCTAGAGACATAAATTCTAGAGATATATGCACTATTTTAGCCTATTCATTATATTTATCTAACCTGTCAGTAATGTCTAGATTAGTTAATGTACGTTTAAATACGTTAGTCATGAAAGTTATGACAGCCACTGTGTAAATTACTAAATTTTAAAAAATGAATTTGAGTACAAAATGTACTTTATAATGAGATTTAGAAGTTAATGCAAAACCTGCCTTGAGGGCAATTTACAGTACATGTTTTTTTGAGTGTTGGTTACTATATCTGAAAATAAATAGCAACTGAATTTAATAATTTGGGCTATGTTGTTAAATGTAACCTTTAATATTATAGCAATATGTAATTAAGGTCTCCCTATATAGTTTAGAGCATTAGCTAAGATAGTTTTCTACTTTAAATAATAGAATTTATTTTAACACGTATACAAATGTAATTAAAAAATATTTTTTTTTTTTACCAAAATAAGCAATTTTGTGTTTAGTTTTCTCCCCTGCCGAACCGAACCGTGACTTCAATGCCGAGGTACGCACCGACGCGTCACACCCCTAACATATGGTGTTGGTGTGTAAGTGTATTCACACACACCTCCATGTCTTCAGTGTCTGATTTCTTGTCAGCATGTTCTTTCTGTTCATCAGCTTGAGCCTTCTGTGCCTCTTGATCCACGTGCATCTTGTTCTTTAAGGAGCAAATACAATGAATGATCTTACGGCTGCCGTCACACACACGCTGAAGATTATCGTGCGCATGTGAGCACAATAAAGACAAGCTTCTAGTTTCTACTAATCTTGCAATGATGGATACTGAAAACCTTAGAAACATTAGTTTTTGCATTTCACGGGTGACAGCAAAACAGCTATTCATCAGGGTTTGAAATGAACTGGAAAATTTGGCTACAAAATATTTAAGTTACTGGCCGTTCAGAACTCCTACTGGCCAAAATAAAGAAATTAACCATGACTCACGAGTATTTGTGTAAATCTGTGTAGATTTGTCTCACATGAACTTCCAGCAAAGTGAGTAAATATAATAAGTAACAGTCCGAACTCGGCGAGTGATCGGACAGTCCATTTATACACATTTGGCGAGTGTTCATTTCAAACTCTGGTTGTCACCATCAACAGTGTCAATTTCAGGAGTGACCTCTGTACAGATACAGAGTGATACTAATGGGATTTAACTCCACATTTATAATCATGGTGACAAAAGCTAAACAGTTTTTGCTCATTTTGAATCAGATGTAGGGAGCACATGCGCACAGTGGCGTCTTTACCTCGTCCTCTTTGGCCGGGGTGTCCGTCTCCATGGGTTCTTCTCCCTCTGCAGTTTTCAGGACCTCCACCAGGGAGGCGCTGGACACACTGAACACCCCGTGCACATTCACACGCACCTTCACCTTCACCTTCGAGCTCTCGCCCGACGGCTGAGGAACCACATTCTGGACGTTAAACTGGCCTGTGGACAAGCACACATTAGTCAGCAGGGATGCTTAATTAATCAATTTCAGGTTGTCTCAATTAAAGTGCCCCTATTATGCTATTTTAAAGGTTCCTAATTTTGTTTTGAGGGCTTCAATGCATCAGAGTCTAAAAAAAAGTTTCATTTTCTTATAATCTACATTGCAGCATTACCCGTTTTCTTAAAATGTCTGAAAAACATTGGAAGATGGAGTCTCTCCAAATCACTTCTTTTTGATTGGTCAGATGGCCCTTTGTGATTGGTCTACACTGTTCTGATTGGTCAGATGGCCCAGTCTGTTGTGATTGGTCTACTCTTCTCTGATTGGTCAGATGGTCCAGTCTGTTGTGATTGGTCTTCTCTGCTCTGATTGGTCAGATGGCCCAGTCTGTTGTGATTGGTCTACTCTTCTCTGATTGGTCAGATGGCCCAGTCTGTTGTGATTGGTCTACTCTGCTCTGATTGGTCAGATGGCCCAGTCTGTTGTGATTGGTCTACTCTGCTCTGATTGGTCAGATGGCCCAGTCTGTTGTGATTGGTCTTCTCTGCTCTGATTGGTCAGATGGCCCAGTCTGTTGTGATTGGTCTACTCTTCTCTGATTGGTCAGATGGTCCAGTCTGTTGTGATTGGTCTACTCTTCTCTGATTGGTCAGATGGTCCAGTCTGTTGTGATTGGTCTTCTCTGCTCTGATTGGTCAGATGGCCCAGTCTGTTGTGATTGGTCTACTCTGCTCTGATTGGTCAGATGGCCCAGTCTGTTGTGATTGGTCTACTCTTCTCTGATTGGTCAAATGGTCCAGTCTGTTGTGATTGGTCTTCTCTGCTCTGATTGGTCAGATGGCCCAGTCTGTTGTGATTGGTCTACTCTGCTCTGATTGGTCAGATGGCCCAGTCTGTTGTGATTGGTCTTCTCTGCTCTGATTGGTCAGATGGTCCAGTCTGTTGTGATTGGTCAGATGGTCCAGTCTGTTGTGATTGGTCTACTGCTGATTGGTCAGATGGCCCAGTCTGTTGTGATTGGTCTACTCTGCTCTGATTGGTCAGATGGCCCAGTCTGTTGTGATTGGTCTACTCTGCTCTGATTGGTCAGATGGTCCAGTCTGTTGTGATTGGTCTTCTCTGCTCTGATTGGTCAGATGGTCCAGTCTGTTGTGATTGGTCTTCTCTGCTCTGATTGGTCAGATGGCCCAGTCTGTTGTGATTGGTCTACTCTTCTCTGATTGGTCAAATGGTCCAGTCTGTTGTGATTGGTCTACTCTGCTCTGATTGGTCAGATGGCCCAGTCTGTTGTGATTGGTCTACTCTGCTCTGATTGGTCAAATGGTCCAGTCTGTTATGATTAGTCTACTCTAAATAGACCAAGCATTAAGTCTAGAGCCACCATGTGAATGAAGAACCACATTTTTTACAGTCCTGCTCTGCATGTACAAGCACACATTTTTTGTAATTTTGACACTTCATTACTGTAAATGATTAGTTTATGGAAATGTGTAGACTACTGTAATGCATTTAATGAAGTATTACTGTGCTAGAATCCAGTTACGCAAAGCAAAGAGTGCTCCCAACATACCTATGGTAGCATCGGATACGGCAACTCTTTAGGATTGTTGTAGTAGGCCTCCAAAGCGAAGGGCTCCTTCCGGTAGAAACTCAGCACTTTAGAGAACGGTGCGGCGTGGTTCTTTGGGAAAACTTCGCAATCACTGCAGAACAAGACAGCATGACTATTACAATGGTGAACTAACTTATGTAAAGGGATAGTTCACCTATCCCTTTAAAGAGTTAATCGATGTTCCGCAGAGAGCCGAGAACGCACCTGACGCCTTCATCAGCGGCTGAGGTCCACTTCAGAGAGATGGGGTACGGCACCACGTCTGTAATGGAGAACTCGCGCACTTTAAAGGCGGGTGACAGGATCGCACACTGAGGAACAACAAAACAAGTTAGTTGGTAACACTGAAGGTTGTCATCATGAGAAGTGGAGAGGGGAATGAACTACATGCAAGCATAACAAGTCATAAGAATTACATTTATAATATTATATCACAAATTAATCAGAAAAATTAGTCAAGGGTTTGAAAAACATCACTTTTACAAAACCTAAGGAGATTCCCCCAAAGAGGAGAACCATCAGTTTGCAGCACTAGAGTCATTATCTATAACTTGTGATCCTCTGCGGTCGGCCTGTCAGTAGTGCGGTACGGCAATATTGGGTTATCGATACAGCCCTACAAACGAGTGGCAAAAGGCCCAATGAAAGGAGTCCAGCGCTAACCTGCAGTGCACATCCTCTGGCCACGGCTTCATCCGCGTTCAGCGTCATGCTCAGCTCCTTTCCGAAAAACTTGCTGATTTTGTCTTTGATGGCTGGAATCCTGGAGGCGCCGCCGACGATCTCCACCGCATAGATGTCCTCTTTCTTCAACCCTGGTTGTAGGAGGAAAAAACCCGTTTCATTAGACCTGTGCGATATTACGCTTTTCACATAAAATGTCTCCACGATCTGCTTCTGAAGAAATATCGTAGTAGTATCGTGTACTCTCTCAGGTGCAGTTCTGTCAAAGGGTCAAAATAACTTATCCTCAACAGAAGAAAGAAACTTATTCAGGTTCAAAACAACTCGAGAGAGAGTAAATGATGTCATTTTTGGGGAAACGATCCCTTTAATGTTACTAAAACAACAAAAAACAAAGAGATAAATCACTCACCGTGCTTGACTGAGAACTTTAATAGTGGCTTTAATAAGAATCAATGAAGAATTTATACTGCGTAAAGTCTACGTAGTTTAATTTAATATTAATTTACTGCTGTTAAATACATTGTAGCTGAAAATATAAAGCACTGTTTATTTCATTTGTAGATTAGGTTCTGTACGTGATGTGTATCAATGCTCTTATTCTTTAATACCGAAGAAAATAATGACATCGAAATTTGTATCTAAATGTCTACCACTCTTTTTATTTTTTGTTTCCTTGTAAGGCTTTGTTTTTAAAATAGGGACATTAGTTTGGCTGTAATACCCAGTTACTTGCAAAATAGTAAAACCAACATGCAAAAGAATCGCGATAAAATCATGAATACCGATTTTCCTGAAAATTTCTTTACAAATAAAATTGTGAATTGCCGAAGTGTCTCGATCGCCCCCTGGTGGCTGGTGCCAGTATAGCTCATAAACCACGCCCCCTCTCCATGTAATAGACATGAGGGAAATTGTACTTTCCCAAAAATGTAATTTTGGGTAGTTTTTAATCACACTGATGTTTCTTCATTTTGAAATAAGTTCGGTCTTAGTTAGTTTGTAATTTGATGCTATAAAAACTGGAGTGACGTCATGATTGACAGCTTCTCTAAATGAGGCACTAACAGTGATTTTCGGGAGGAGATTGGAGCTACAGCTTCAATTTCTACATTTTCTTAACTGTTTATTTCACACTGACACAATTGTTCAGCAGTAAACCGTTTCCGCGCGAGTGTGGGCGGGACCTTGATATCGCGGCTGCACTTTACGCTCACTACTCAAACCAGCGCAAGATGTCATCGCCATATTGGGACTTTGGCGGCTTCACTTTTCACCAATGGAAGAGAGCGGGGTGCGCTGTCCATCTTTATTTTACGGTCTATGGTTCGATCACTCCGTGGCGAGCGGGAAAGCCCGGGAACAGTGTGTGTACTCACTGGTTTGTTCCATGATGCTGCGCAGAGGATTCTCCCACCCGGGCCAACAGCCCCGCACACAGCTCCTCAAACTGGGCTCTGGAACAGAAGAGTCATCAGGATATTATTAGACCTGGTATTTTAAAGCATTCACCTCTCATTTCCCCTTCACTGCTCAGTTACTAATTCACTCCCCTGACGCCGGGCACCAGATTTAGCTCCTGGCATTGCCTGTGGATGCTAACCTGTTGAGTTTGCTGCTGACGTCGATGTCATTCATGAAGCACTCGATGTTGAGCGGCAGGTCGGAGGAGTTGGCACTCATGAGCTTCTTGAGTTTCTCACACTCCTGGTAGAGTCGCACCAGAGCGCGGGGCTTCGATCGCACGTCCAGCTTGTACTTCTGAGCAAACTCATCACAGAAGTATTGGACCAGCACCTCGTCGAAGTCTTTACCTCCCAGCTCAGGGTCGAACGCTGAACCCAGAACCTGCATTAATCAGCCGATAAAGGACAAACACAACAGTTGGAGATGTACAAAACGCTTTAAAAACGATTCACATAGCATGTGTCCAACTAAGGGTGTGCGATATCGACAAATTATATCTCGATTCTGGGATTTTCTCGATTATGATAATTAGATGATATTTTGCTGAGTGTGTTTAACGTGTTGGTACCTTAAGTGCTGCACAGCATCATTATTTCTGTCGTACAATAGTTAATATTATCACAGAGGCACTGAAATAGTTTATAGTTCAGATAAACACTGATGTCTACGGAAGCGATATCAAAATAGAGCAAATCAGCTTTAGAAAGTACCTTTGACCCTTTAAATAATTGTTCTTTTTTGCTTTCTGCTTTACATGTTTGAAATAACTAAATATAAATAACAATTGAATTGATTTCTTGTTTAAAAAACTTCACTGAGATTTAAACATTTAATAGACTTATTTTGTTTAGTTGTCTGGGGTTTTCAAAGCTTTATTTAACCTCACAACTCGCATAATAAACAGTGAAATGCATGATGGATGCTTGCGTTGACGTCACCACGGGGCAATGACCTGTAAAATACAGCTGGTAAACGTGCTTACTTGCATTGCCAGGTTATTAATTTGATTTTTGGATCTTATCAGCGCATTGGTGAGCATGTAAATGTGTTTTAAGGGGAGACACCCCAGGTGAACAGGAAAGAACTAATCGAGATGAGCATGAAACTTCCCCTGTTGATTGCTGACATTAAGACAAATGGGTTTTTAGAGTATTTATGTTTAAACATGCAAATTATGTATTCTCATTAAATATGTGCTCATTTGCATATATTTCCAGAAGAGGAATCTGAACATTGGATAAAGCCAGATTTAAAATTGTTGTTTAATTTTCCATTTTCTCCCTGTTTTTAGGTATAAAATGCTTTATAAATCAGAATCTGAATGATATATGAACAAACGCCTCTACAGATGCAAAAAGCCAAAGTATAGTCAAATAAAGACCTAAATGTGTATTTTGGATTTTTTTTTTTCAAGAAAGATGATATGTTATTGAAGTCAACTAGCTCAAAATCTCAAAATTGACCAGTGGGGAAAAAATAAAAATATAAACTGTTTTTGCCAAACCTGCCAATAGTGAACACACCCGTAGTTGAAGATAACCATCCTGTGATCAGTTAAGATTTAACACTAAAATGTGTATTATAATGCATGGTGACAAAAAACCCGTACCTTCAACTTCCCCTTGTTAAAGGCACACGCAGAGACCTGGTAACCAGCATGACCAACATCCACAAACACCACAGTCCTGGGCTTTTCCTCGGGAGCCGGCAGGTCCTGTTTGTAGATCCCATAGGCCAGTGCAACTATGATGAACATGAACGCAATGTGAGTCAGTGTTTCCTCTAGGACATGTTCCAACTGTGGTGGTAGGCCCATTTTCCCAGGGGGAGTGGCCTAGGAGTGATATCACCATAGGCCACACCCCCTTGCTCAGTATTATAATATAAAAGACTCCCAATAAGAGTGGCACAGCGTTTATGCGCTTCCCGTGTGCAGAGTGACTGATTGAAAAAGTTCAAAACACAAAGTGGAGAGATATTTGATGCTTATTATATCTACACAACAGTTTATTGAGCCTTTTCGTTTAACAGTTTTAAATGTCAGTTACAGTGTGCATGAAGAACAGTTCATGGCGCTCTCTCCTCCAGTGCTGTAATCTAACACACACCCGGGAGACAGGAATACGAATTTAGAAAGCGATATAAAAACCATAGAACTTTATCTACAAATAAAAGATAATAATGGGAACATTGATCTTGAAGAGAGTTGTAGTGTTACTGTCGTAACCGAACCCGACGCGCTGTGTGATGCTGAATGAAGCATTACTGAGGAGAGATGAGTTTCCATTAACTTTAACTTTAATATTCATTATTACTTCACATTATGCTATCGAATGACTTTAGAAGTCCTGGAATATAGTATGAAAACTTTATGGTGCTTTACAACCTTTTATGCCTTTAGTGGGGCTTAACAATAGCACTATAGTGTGCACAATATCTGACCTCACATCATATAAGTGCATCTATCCATTATAAAAGTGCATCTATCCATCATAAAAACGCATCTATCTATGATACCGATGCATTGGAGTGTATCGGAAACACTGTAAGTACTATAATAGTAGTATTATAGTACTTTATAATAGTATATAATATATACTACAGTATAGTATATATTATAGTAGTAAATAATATAATGTATATATAATATATATAGTATATAATATAATAGAATATTATAGTCATGGCCCTCATGATAATTCACCTAAAATGACAAATTTTGTCATTATTTACTCACCCTCACTTGTGTTGTGCCAACTAGGCAGAGGACAATCACAGTTATCTCTCATCATTTAAGTATTTTGAATGTAAAGACGCCGAAGCATTTGAGAGCCACAGTGTGAGTTTGTTCCTTAAACAAAACTATTACACACCAAATTTCAAGACTTCTGAAGCCGTACGAGGATGAGGAAATACCTAAATGTGCTTATATATTTTTTCCCTTTTGGGGGCCTGACAACAGCCATTTCCATCCACTTATTTTAATGCGAATTTTGGGATATTGCATACAAATCTGCTGGATGGAAATTGCAAAGATGCGTATAAAATTTTCAATTATGCATTGTAAAAAAAACAATGTGTGTGCTCGTTTGGGTCAGATCATTTTTTTATCTGATAACAAAACATGCGCATAAACTACAATGGAAAAACTTTAACCGAATATATTCCTCTATGCGCTGCGCTTTAAAAAAATGCAAAAACGTGCTCTAAAACACAAGTGATTTATATACAAAAGTTATTATATTCGGTGGCTTCTCCTACTTCTCTTAGTGATATTTATCGCTAGTTTAGACGATTTTGTTCTCTTTGACTCGCTGCTTTATTGGCAAATGTTTTATGCAATATTCCAATTTTGCTCATCAGTTGAATCTGTTATGTAGGTCAGGCGTAATCAGAAGGGGAGTAAGCAATGACAGGCAGCTTATTTTTGGGTTAATGAATCCATTACAAGCGTTTCACCTGCTGTGGTGTCGTTCATGAGCCGGAGACAGTTCAGGCCAGCGATCTGTGCCGCATCCATGACGGATCGTCTCTCGGCATCAGTGAAGAAGCTGGGGACCTGTGTTAGCGCATCGGAAACACAAGGAAACTTATTATTCACATAAACAGACACTTTTGATATAATTGTGATGATTAAGGCTTACAGCTTATGAAAACCCCCAATTGAAAATTGGTATATTGTGAAAAGGTTTTAATAGCAGTAATCCATAATCATCACAATTATAACAAGGCTTGAAAATCTCACTTTGCATGTAATGAGTCTATATATTAGTTTCACCTTTTAAGTGAACTTTCGCATGATATTCTAATTTTTCCAGTTTCACCTGTATAGTCCAGTTCGACTTGTATATGTTTTTTGCCTCTTCATGACGCATTTTTTGACTGATGCTATCAACTTATACTCCGGAAAACACTGTATGCTATGCCAGTGAACTATACATTAGCTATATTTAGAAGTAGGCATGTAAAAGAGAATATACGTACGGAGATGACACAGTCTGCCACGGGTTTTTTGAGCGCGGCTTCAGCGGTCTCCTTCAGCTTGGCCAGAAGCATGGCCGTGACCTGTTCGATGCTGAACACCTTCTCCTCCTCCATATACGTGACCTGTGGAGACGGACAGCATGAAGCACTGAGATACAGCCACATCTGAAGCAGCTTTTAAAACATACCTCATTACAGCTTACCTCATTAACATTACCGATATGAACATGTTGGCCGATACTAATAACCGATATATCGGCCGATAAATCTAAATCCAATTTTTTTAAATACTTTTAAAAGAGCCTGATTACAAAAACAAAAGTCTCACCATTTAAATCATGTCACAAGCACACAATTATTATGATGTTCTCATGAGATCGAGAGACGACATTATCACTGCCGTTTCATTAGTCTTACCTTAATGCCGGTGGTTCCTGTCGGCATCTGAGCGAGAATCGAAGACCAGGCCGGACTTTGCCGTCTGGACATAAGGGTCACTGAACGCCCTGCCATGGAATCGCTTGAAACTCTGCACGGTGTTCTTGCAGTTTGTGACCACCTTGTTTGAGCAGAAATGATAATTACAACTACTATACATCCATGCAACGTGTTATCCTGTTTATTCAAACTAAACGAATGTTTACCTGGCTTTTGGCAGCTGCTCCGAATTCGACTCGATTCCGAGAATCAAACGATACAAACGACCTGAAAAGAGCACAACATTAGATATTAATACTATGATAACATTTCTTTTCTTTTTTTGGGAGCACCTTCTGATCAATGACAGAAATTAACCGTCCCATTATGAAGTGACACTTGTCTCTTTAAAATAGGGCTGTCACTTTAGTAAAAAAAATCATGTTTGATTTGAGATGAATTGATTTGTAACATTTGTCTAAAAGATGTTTCCATTACAAGTACATTAGTAGTACCTCAGGTCAAGAGGTTAAAATAGAGTGAAAAATAAAATAAAAATCACATGTAAGCCCAATCCAAATATTTAATGTCACATTGTTATTATTCCACTATTTGCATTAGTTTAATGCAATTTTCAGTGAAACATCCGTCTTTCTGTGGCATTAACATAGCATAGCCTGTATGCTTCATATATTGATTAATATTGTAAATTTAATTTAAAAAGTAACAGTATATTTTGTAGTGTGAAGTTCAATAAATTTCAGCACTATTTTATCTGTTATGTTTGTTTTCATTTAGTATCCAGTTTAAAAACAATTGGTTGAATATCGGTTCAACCAAGTTATATGGTATCGTTGTACAGTGTAGATTTTGGAGCGCATTTAATAATTTTTAATACAGCAAAATATATAGTTTATGTGAAATGGAGACACCCCAATTGACTTATCAGTGGAGAAAAAAATATTTATTTTACGATGTAGTTATTCGTTATGTCCCGCAAATCTGACTTTACTCAAAAGAAAAAAGGTCGCAAATATTTTTTTACAATTGTTTCATTCCGTGGCGGAAACCATTCCTTTAGTAATGTATAATAAATAGTCATATAGTCCGAGATAATAAGGAAATAATGACATTTTTTCCGCCCGGCATTAAATGTGCTAGAATGTTCCTGCGGGCGTGACGTCACATCAGCAGCGCGAGCCACGCTGTAGCATCTCCAGCTAACCGAGCCGTTATCACTACACTATCTCCTCTAAAACAGTCATATACACTCTAAAGACTTCGGTATCATACAGATCTAACATGCTGAATAGATCGTCACAATATTAAATGTCAATATCAAGCCAAAGAGCATGTTGTTAACTAATTATACATCATTTAGATCTAATGAAATGACATAATGAAAGAAAACATGCTCCGTATACGTTCCACGCTTCTTAATTTGGCTGTCATTGCGTGAATGGGGTGTGACATGTCAAAGAGAAATACACGCAGTGAGTATCAGCAGAATAAAAGCTTGACTTACGGTGTGCATCGGTCACTGTACTCGTTTGCAACGGTTTCTATTCCACCGGCGCGAGCGACAGCAACATAACAGCTCTGGAAGCCCACGTCAAATCCCACAACTGACATCTTCACTGGAAATCACGAGCACAGCCCAGCTAAAACACTCAATACCAGCGAGAAGTGTCCTTTTAAAACATATATATATAACAGTCACGGAGAGGTTTAATTCATAAAACTCAGGTTTAACGCGATTTCATAGTTCTCTAATGTCCATTGACTGACTTGATGCAGACCGGCTGACTGCTGAATGTAATGGGTAAGCCGGAGTTCACGCCGAAGCCAATGGTTTTATCGCGAGAGTTTGAGTTCTAGATGGCTCTGGATGGCTCTGGAGCTTTCCTTGAATGACGTAACCATGACGACAAATACAACCAATCGATGGATAGATAGAGCGATTGATGCTGGATTATCTAAGAATATATATAAAAATTGGTAAAAGAAAAAGACATATTACAATTAACATAATATTCGTTTTATAATAATTCTCTATTCACACGATTAAAATAGTTGCTCTGATTATTATTTTGTTTTTACGTTCAACAATTAGAAAAGAAAAACAAATAGTTTTCCGAGTATTTAATTATAAAAATACATCTTGTCTCGTTTGTTCTTATTGCTCTCTTCTCAGTCTACACGATTTTATTCAAGTAAATGGTGATACTGGGATTTTACGGACGGAATTCACAAACATTACTCTAATTTGTGTAAAGTAGAGGCGAATGAAAGAAAAAAACAAGCGCTTGTGTGTATTTCGCTGTTTCCCCTATATTGGCGAAATGAATGATGTAATAATTCACATGAATAGACCAATAAATAGCAATATTACACAAACAAATGGAACAGAATAAAATAGAAAGCGGGAGCCTCTCCCAAACGTTAGATGGCGCACTTTATTTTTTCAGCCTCGCGCACGCGATCGCATCCAAAATGGCGACTCCCATGCATAGATTGATCGCTCGACGGCAAGCGTGAGTTATCTGACTCTTTAAACGATTTTGAGAGCTGTATATTATATTTTTAATATATTATTTGATGTTTTTGTTTACCTTTATCTCATTAATCGCCTATTTGAGTTGTGGATGTTTTAACACCAGGTTTCACCTATTACTGCGTGGCTTCTCCTATTTCCACAGGGAGGCAAACAAACAACATGTTCGCTGTCAGAAATGTCTGGAACATGGACACTGGTCCTTTGAATGCACTGGGAAAAGAAAGTATCTTTATAGACCTTCCAGGACAGCTGAGTTAAAAAAGAAGCTGAAAGACAAGGAGAACAACCCTTCAGAGGATTTGGGGTAAGAAACACAAAGCATTCACACACTTGAGTAGTAAGAATACCTTTCAGATGGAAACTCCCTTGTATGTTATGGATATTTAAAGTTAAGTAATCTCCCGTAGTTCTAATATTAAAGGGATAGTTCACTCAAAATTAAAAATTCTGAGTCCGAGTCCAGACCAGAGAGGTTGGATAATCTAAGGTTGGGTCTCATACCAGACTTGAAGATAAATTCAAGAATATGTAAAATATTTGGTGGTAACAATAAAATTGGCACCATACTCGTACAGTAAACCAAATATACCTCGGAATCACGTACACTGTAATGGTAAAAAGTCCACATAGTATATTATAATTATGACTTGCAATTATTACAATCAGTAAGTGATATTTTACATAACATTACTGCACACAAATTCTGTGTGGCTCTTATATGCAAACTGAATTATGGATAAGGCAGACATTTTCAATACATAGTTGAGCTAGAGGCTCCACATCACCTGACCTGGGTCCTGCTGCATTTGCGTGCTGTGATTGTAACAGCAATTTAAAGAAATATTAACAAAGTAATAATCTTGACATATTTTGAATGGGACTCGGGTGGACTTGGTAATAAGTCAGAGGCCTAATGTATTCGAAGTACGAGTCAATTCTCCAAGTCAAAATGCACAGAAGTACATGACAAGACCAAGACCATTAAAATATGGTCTTGAGTCCAAGTCTCGAGTACACAACACTGCATAAAACATTCGTTCATGTTTAAAAAAACAGATGAAAATTTTTTGATGAAATCTGAGAGCTTTCTGTCCCTGCATTGACAGCTATTCAACTACCACTTCGATGTTTTATAAAGAGATCGTAAAACGAATCCCTATGATTCGAGCTGTTTCGACTAGTCCATTTTCTGTAGAGACATCAGAGCACACATCAGTTGCGGTAAACCGAAGCGCAAGCATGTTCGCTTGTGTGAGAACCAATTTAGGGCCCTATAAAATCCGTTTTATTTTTTCCCAAATTCCATTTTATTTTTTCCCAAATTCCGTTTTTTCCATTTTAATTTTTGCAAATTCCGTTTTTTTCCGTTTAAATTTTTGGGAATTCATTTTTTTTTACCCTTTACTGTTATTTTAGTTGTAAAAAGAGTGTGCTTTTTATTCCGTGATTGCAGAAATTATAGGGCCCTACCAATTATGTTAATTCTTTGTTGCGCAGCACGCAAGAACCAATGAGGTTCCTTCTAATGTTACGCGTCACGTTTGAGCTGGCGTTGCTGGGCAACATGAGATGTATCCAGTGACATAAGATCTGACTCTGTGATGGATCTCTAGCCTGTGGAAAGGCAAACTGGTTCTTTGAAAGCTCGTCAGTCAAACCAAAAATCTAAATTTCGTGATTTCGTGATTGCCATCTAAACCAGCACCTGGTTCGTGGTGGGAAAAGGGTAGGCTATAAAGCGCATCACGTTTGAGCTTCAGCAAGAACCAATGAGGTTCATTCTCGTGTTGTGCAGCATGTTTAAACTTCAACTAATGAGCTTCATTTTCAAGCTGGTTTGGTTGAGCTTCTGTTTGTTAATGTGAATAATAGCCCAATTTTAATCTGTTCATCATAAGAGATCGAGTCTCTTCAGAAATTTGACAACCACTCAATTTATATGGATTAGTTTTACAATCTCTCTCTTTACAAAGCTCTCAGATGTCACAGAAGTTCTCCGTTCCGGAAGATGAACTAAAGTCTTACAGGTTTAGAAACGACATAAGGGCGAGTGATTAAAGGGATACTTCAGGATTTAGCATTAAGCTTTGTATTTGTAGGAAACCTGTAGTATTTTCAAATTGCCATGCTTACCACCCTCATATCCCCTGAGACGAGAGATTTGTGTATTTTTTTGTTTGGAAAAATCCTCTAATAACCCAAAAATCGTCATTTTACATCATTGGAGGATTTTTTGAAAGACTACAGTCAGTAGTAGGTGAACAAGTGATCGGTTGATGTGCGTTTTCACATTGCTAAGAAAATTCCCGCTCCTCCGTGAGATACGAGACCGGTGCGTCTCACAGGTGTCACTCATCCGTAATCACTAGAGATGGGCATTCGATTACATTTTCTTAGTCGATCGTCAGAAGAATTAACGATTGACTATGGGTGTAACAATATATCGTGCCACAATATATCGCAATGCAAAAATGCAACAATATGTATCGTGGATTGTTCCCTAAAATAAAAATTACTGTGTGAGAAAATATTCTCACAAAGGTTTTAGTGGCATTACTACATTAAACTACTATAATATAATGTTAATTATAATGCATAATTATGCAATGGGGGAATATTTGTGGGTGCTGATAATCCCAAATAACGGATGTAACTTGACCAGTAAAAAGTGTCCGACATTGTTTTAAATATATCCAAGTTACATATATCTAGTCGGAAAAAGTGCAGGAATATTCATCTAAAATAATTCTGAATTATTTGTATGTATGTCACCATTGTCCAAACATATTCATTTAAACCCACAATGTAATATCAAAGTTAGCATTTTAATCAACAGTACGTTTTTTGTTAACCTTTTACCATATGTCTTGTACAGCCCGATCTCATGAAAATTTCTAGCACGATGGCATTTATACGTGGCAAAAACAGTTTTGCGTGTATATGGCACCCATATGATATGCACTTTTTGGCGTATAATATGCACAAACTCCCCACCCCCCTCCCCCTAAACCTAACCCAGGGTTTTTTAGTGCGTACCATATACACGCAAAACTTTTGGTGTATAAATGGTATAGAAATGACATTCGTGGTATAGATGCGCATCTTCATGAGACTGTGTTGGTCTTGTAGTATCACAATAATATTGTGAGTTCAGTATCGTGATATGTATCAAATCGTGACATGACTGTATCGTTACACCCCTAATTAATCATTAATATTTTTATATTAAAATGTATTATTTATTTAACTTTTTATAAATTAAAAATGCAATGAAAATACAAAAATACAGCGTGTTTTTCCTCGATTGGATCTTTATTACAAGATGATCAACTTGTGGCAGTTAAACTGGGCGTTCGGTTTGGTTAAAAAACGTAACCAAAAACATAATAATATTTAGATCTGACAGGTTTTGTCAAAATGTAACTCAACTATCCAAGGCACGGAGTCGAGAAAGGGTGAGAAGAGATTAGCCTACCTAACAATCAAAATTAGGCTAGCTAGGCTACTTAAAGCCACATAAAAAATAACTCGCATACAACTTCTGCTCCAGTCTACTGACTTTTGTTGAGAATGATAAGCATGTTGATGACATGATCTGGGGGTACACGACTGACCGCAACCTGCATGGTGACCGTCAAGCCTTGTTTACACTTTCACCTGGCTCTTCAGCGCGAGTCTCTGCAGACTTTCATCCACATTAGCCAAAAATACATTGTCTGGCTTTTCTCAGTCTAGAAAGCTCCAAATTAAAAAATAATTTCACATTTCTTATACATAAATGACCCATTTTGGCCAGAATTTTCATTTGAGAACACCAATATATCCAATATATCCTTTTTAGGCAGACAGTGCCATCTAAAGGTGAAAGTGCAGAACTGTACACCATGTGTAGCCAGAATGGAATGGACAACCACATTACACAATAGACTACTCCATTATGTCCATTTGTTGTGTTTTTAAATCATTCTTATTTTAATTGTTAAATACTGGAAAAACCAAGTCACATAAAAGTGTGCATTTCAACTGTACTTTCTTGACACTTTTTAGACCTGGAAGTACTGTGCGTAGTGAGAAAAAACCCAAGAAAAAAAGGTGAGTCATTGCCAGTGTTACCAGTATAAACATGTTATGATTGTTATGCTCTTTATAATGTGAAATATTTAGATGTTTTATCTACTTTCAAGGAACCAATTGAATTAATTTAATTTAACTACATATCAAAATAGTGTATAGTATATGACTAAATGTGTCAAACAATACATAAGTCAAAAAATAATCTACAGTTTGAGCCCTATTTTATAATAAATATAAGGATGAATGGGGTCTGACCGAAGAATTATACTCATATATACATGCATATATAAACACAGGAGTCAACATTTGAAGAGGATCAAAAAAGACAAGAACGGGTTTTGTTTAAAATTCATGTACAAGTTTGATCTACTTCAAATGTTGACTACTGCAGGTATATATATGGCCATATTCCACTGGCCCATAACACAATTATGTATTTATATATATATATATATATATATATATATATACATATATACATACATGCATGCATATATACATGAAGAGTTCAGATGCAAACGCCTGTAAATGCCATTTGAAATTTTCTTCTAAAATGATCATTTTTATCAAGCTTGTATATTAAAGTTCAGTAATTTCACTTAAATGACAATTAATAGGTAATCTTCATTGCCATTTAAGTGAAATTACTGAACTTAAATATACAAGCTTGATAAAAATGATCATTTTAGAAGAAAATTTCAAATGGCACTTAGAGGCTTTTGCATCTGAACTCTTCATATATATATATATATATATATATATATATATATATATATATATATATATATATATACACACACACACACACACACACACACACACACACACACACACACATACAAAAGCGCCCCAGATCACAAGGGGAAAATGTCATATTTCAGGTTGTTGTTGTGTATTCACACTGCCATCATAACACCCGATCTGTGCCTCATGTGAGGAGCAAGCGGAGGTCGAATGTAAGCACAACACTTGATATGCTGTTTTCTTTCAGGTCCTCTTCCAGCTCGGGCAGCAGTGATTCGTCAAGCTCTTCCGGTGACTCTTCCTCAGACAGCAGTGATTCCTCCAGCTCCTCATCCTCGTCTGAAGACAGTAGCAGTGACAGCGAGGACAGCTCCAGCTCATCCTCATCCTCCTCCTCCTCGTCTTCCTCCAGCTCGGACTCCGATTCCTCGAGCAGTTCGGATCAAGGCCCTCCGAAAAAGAGAAAAAAGAAGAAGTGATTTGATAGGGATGCAGAACCCGTGTCGTACATTGACCGTTCTGCTGGTGAACATGTGAGAGTAGGCTGAGAAGTGATGTTTGTAAAGAAACTGAGATATATATTGTTATCCTGTTTTGTAAAATGTAAAGATCCACTATCACATTCTCTTTTTTACCTTGAGACAAATGCAACGTTGTTTTTCCTTCTTGCCAGAGAGTGGTGGAATCTCAAACCTATAAATTAAAATGCGGTAATGATCTACTCATTCACACCGAAACCAGTTGTGTTTTTACATATGTTCAGTTTTTGCTACTTTTAAGTTTGGTTTTGAACTTTTCCAAGAAGGAATGATGCTATAAAAACAGGTGTTTTAACACGGTCTTCATTTTAAGATGAAATAAACTCATTTGTTACATAAAGAAATGTTTCTTTTGTTAGTTATATTGTTAATATTGCATTTTAATCACAAGTAATCTTTCTCATCGGAATATGAGGCAAAATGTTTGATTCGCAGCCATGTATTTGTACAGTTTGCTTCATAAAATATTTATAAAGCATATGTTTGTATTGTAGTCTTTATTAGTTTTTTTTTAAATAGAAATAATCTTTGCTGAAATCACTAAATATATTAAGCAATATATTATTGTTTAGATACACTATTTATATAGGGACAGATACAGAAAACATAGATACACTTTGACAGTGATCTGATGTATGTATCTGATGTTTTTAGCCAGAGCTAATTTACAACATCGTTACATTTTCTACTGGTGGTCATTGTATTATAAAATTGCTAATTGTAATAATATAAAACATTTGAACGATATTGTTGAATACTGACTATGAGTAAATCTTTCAGCATCATTACTCCAGAAATCACTCTGATATAATTTGATGCTCAATTATTAATGATTTTGTTACCAATGTTGAAAACTGGTTTTGCTCCTTGATATATTCTTTGATGAATAAAAGAACCGCAGTTATGTCAAATGAAAATATTTCCTGACATTATAAATGTCTTTACTGTCTTTTGATCAGTGCGTCAGTGAATAATACAATTTTATTGAATTTTAATAATTTATTGAAAAGCAAATCATATCAGAATGATTTCTGAAGGTTCATGTGACACAAGACTGGAGTAAAGATTTTAAATATTCGCAGGGGAAAACAAAATAGTCCACAATTTTGACCGGTAATGTAATATAAAATAATCTGTAGCTTCATAAACGAATAAAACATTGTCTTACATAACAAATACCGTTTCGTAGTAACAATTAATTAATTTATAATAAATATGAATAATTAAATTAGTTATTGCGTATCGGTTATTAGACACATAATCCGAAACTACATCGTACAAAAATATTTTTAAAATGAAAAAAAGTCTGCTTTTGAGGTGTCTTGTTCGCTGGCGTTTGAGACGCGGCCGCTTTGAGGGGACGCGCGCGTCACGTGACCACGTTAGTTTACCAAGCCGAAATCAGCCAGCCGGAGACGCGATGATCTCCTGAAAATATGATCGTGATCTGCTGGAAAAATCTGTCCGACACAATCATGACGAGCAGACGAGCCTCGGCGGCATGGCTCACTTAAGCGAGCGCTGTCTTTTAGAGCAGTTACGCGTTTCTTGCTGGTGTGTGACACATTTATTGGGACGATACAGCAGATCAGTGTGAACAAAGGGAAAGGCTTCATAGCTAGAATGCTTCGGGCCTAAAAGAAGCCAAGAGGTAAGTGGGCCATAAATGGGTCGATTACATCATTCAAATGATCTATGTATGGTAACATTTGATCATTTATTCATGAGATAGATTGTAACGAGTTGTTAATGAAGGAGAGCAAGCTTTATAGCTCGTTCAGCGAGTGTGTTGAAGTGTTTAGCTAACATGCGAACTGTCCAATCCTGATCTCACACTCACATGCCATCGACTAGGAATTGATTATCAATTTTATACTTTCGATCGTGGACAGTCGCTAACGTGTCATTAGATATACATTATCTTAAATCTAGCGCTTTCAGATGAAGCGTTTGTATTTGATGCCATTTTTTGGCACGGTTATTACTAGAAGTGGACGTTTCTGCTGATCGATAATTTAACGACGTTCAAACTAAATTGGCGTTTGAGTTTTAACTTCCACACATCGTTAAATGAAGAGAGTCACGTGAACACACCTTACTGACTGGTGGAGCTCAACTGCTTGTTTATTTTTATTGTTTATGTTATTATTATTATTATAATCTGGTAACTTTCTTACTGTGACGTCAGCGCTTCGGTCGACGGACGTCATGGCGTAAACACCAACTTGACAAAATGTAAACACGGTCAAAATGGCACTTTAAAAAAACAGTTAAAATGGCAGTTGTTTGGCGAGTTAAATTCGGTTCAGACTGGTTTCTGTCGAGAATACTTTGCATATTTTGTTGTAATTATACATTTTAATTGTCATTAGGTAGACTAGTTGTTTACCAAGTAGGATTAATTCAACAGTGCTTGTTTTGTGCTTGACAGTTCTTGTTTAAGATTGTTTATTGAGAGGTCATAGTGCTTGCTCCATACACGTAGATCTAATTTTAGGGCAAATCGTCATAATTTACTGATTAACATCATTGAACCACCATATCTTGCAAAAAAGAAAAAGAAATAATAATTGTATTAGCCTATCAATGTTTGGAGGCCATTTTTAAAATGTCAGTTGCTAAAACAGGAACTAGGGTTTGTTTAGAGTCACATACTACTAACTATACCACTCTTACTATTACTTACTGTGGTAAAGGTTAGGTGTGCACTGTGTAGTACTAGTATGCAAAGCAATTCAGAAATTTATTCCAGTTGCTTGTGTTTCCCTGTGTAGTGGACTTCATAGGGTGTTTGGCTATCTTAAGTGATTAGGGAGTGTGTTTTCTCAGTCCAAAGGGCAATGCAAATGGCATGGAAACAAGTGTGTATCCTTTTTCAGGAAGTAGAGAAAGGCACCAGTGCTACACAAAGTGGACAACATGGTTAAAAAAAATTGGATGAGAATCAATTTTCCACTCTGTAGTGGCTACTAGGCTGTTGTGTGTGAGTATAAAGTGCACAAGACATGTGACTGTTATCTCTGTGAGTTGCACGAGTTGTTTTTGAGTATGAGTAAACTCTTGCACCCAGTGTAGGGTTCCCATAATGCACTTTTACAATCTCACCTTCCAAAGAGTGCAACAGTCAGGTTACTGTAAAAAGCACATGTATTTTCTCCAGAGGTACTGCTTTTTAACACTAACTTGTAAAACTTAAAAGACGAACCCACTGTGAGCTATGAAGATAGTGGGATTTTCCCCCAAATAATAAGCGTTTCAGTGGAATTTCTGGTGAAAAACTACATTATATGATTCTGCAAAGAAATCCAATAATTGAGATTGAAGCGCTGATCACACTAGCCCACTGAAGCCTTTCAGAATACATAATGTCAGCATTAAACAAAAGTTGTGCTAGTCTTTTAGGGCGGGGCTTGATTTTGTCGGTGGCGTATTGATTGGATGGTTTTGGTTTGCTATTGGTGGTTCTCACGTGATTGACAGGTTGCCCCGCCCTCATCATCAGAGAAGAGATCAAAACCATTATGATGTGCACGGGATACATAATTTATAATAAACACTGCTAGGGCTGTCAAACGATTAATCGAAAATAAAAGTTTGTGTTTACATAATATATGTGGGTGCACTGTGTATAATTATTTTACACACATGCTTGTATATATTTAATAAATATTTTCATGTATATACTTATTTTTGTATTTACTTAGTCTTATCATGTATATACTTATATTTATATTGTATATAAATATTTTATATATAAATATTTTTTATTTAACATACATGCATGTGTGTGTAATATACATGTATATTTCAGTGCATTCACTTATATTATGTAAACACAAGCTTTTATTTTGGATGCGATTAATCACGATTAATCGATTTACAGCCCTAAGCATTGCTATATATTTCAATGAAAAAAAACAAAAACTGTCCATTTTGAGTTCATGGTAACTTTAAATATGTGTTTGTTTATAAATGTATGCATATTTTGCAATTAATTAAAAAATGGTTGTTTATAGTATATATGTTCTCAACATCTATGATATAATGTTTATATGCATGTCACCATGAAATCAAAATTGAAGTTTTTTTAGCTTTTTAGTCTGAATGTTAATCTTACTAGCTAGTGTGTTCCAAAACAATAACAAAATTCACATTAAGACACAGTAAGCATTCAAAACTTAGTTTCTCACTTCCGCTGAATATGAATCAATGATTTTGAGGACATCACTCGGCATTTCAGCTTCTCATCGGATTCTCTGTCCAATCAAATGCACTGTAGAATCTGAAGCTCCTATATAGGGGGTAGGGAACGATTCGGATCAGCGTAAATATGCTGTCCATTAGGACGAGCGAAGTCCAGAGACACGACGCACAGAGCGGATCACATGAACGAGTCGCTGCAGGCCAGAGAAACGTATCGGACATTTTTTTAATTCTGCGCATTTTTTTATAAATATGGAGAAACGGCTAGAGATGAGATGGAAACTAGGCTACAGCTTTAAGGGGCTGTAAACTAAACGCCATTGGCTATTTTAAAAAGGGGAGGGCTTCTTGATATGCCCCGCCCTTTCTTCCTGTTTCAGTGGAAATTACGTCAACTCACTGAATAATGCGTGTTTCAAGGCACTTCAGTGGGCCTTTAATGAAGACTTATGGGACAAATGAATGGAAAAATAGTTCTACTTTGCGAGCGATGGATCAAAAGCCTCCATGACTTTTTCTTGACCAATTTCAACAGTCTAAAGTCAGCAAATTTTTGTTCAAGGCTGGATTAAGAGTAATATCCACTGAATTCCCCTCTTATATGCTATTTTACCTTAATTTAGAATAGGTTGTAGTAGGCAGTTTATAAATATTAGGCCTAGTTTATAGCCATGTAATGTCATCCTGCTGTATTGCATAAATGAAATGAATAATTACCCAGCGAACTCATGCATGCCTCCAGGCTCCTGGCACAGATGAACATCCTGAGCTGGGACAGACCTTGTGCTGCTTATGTAACCCAACTAAACACACACACACACACACAGGCTCACGCCGTCTCTGACCCAAACGCTGTGATCCAAAAGAACGTGTCACGATTCGAATCCTGAACTCACGATATTATTGCGATACTCCAAGACGTATGGTAACAGATTAACAAAAAATGTACCATTGATTAAATTGTTTTACATTGTGTGTGTGTAAATGAATAGTCTTGGACTTGGTGCTGAAACCCAAAGCACAGACAATAGAGACACCAGAATAACAATATTCATGATTCTGAAGCTGATAATACTGAATTATTGTAGATGAATATGATGATCTCCGTCACGGACTAGATATATTTAATATAATGTAGGACACTTTTACTGGTAACATCAGACATCTGGCATTATCAGGACCACAAATATTCCCTCATTGTATTATTATACATTATATTCAATGTATAGTAGTTTAATGTAGTACTGACACTAAAATTCAATTTCCTCACACACATTTTAAAATAGATGAACTGTCCACAATACATATTGTTGCATTTTTGTATTGTCGATACATTGTGACACCCAGAAGACCTCGTTCCTCCGCAGAGTCTACACAAGACAAGCCCAACACAAGCGGCGTGTGTGTGAACATCACAGGTCTTCCTGTTTAGCTGAGATCTGCGGGTGAAGTTGACCATTTCCTCTGTCTGCGTTTGTGACTAGAAACAATGTGGCTGTCGCTCGTTTGCCGTTGTCAGTTTATAAAAGCTTCTAAAGTTGTTGACAAGGGATCTAACCATGATACATGTTCTTCTCTTTATTTTTGAGGATCGCTTTTGTTGTTGTATTCTCAACTTCAGCACAGTGTGTTCCAGAAAGCAAGGTTATCTCATTAAACATCCCAGAGGTCTCGGTTGAGTAAACTAAGCCTTGCGTATTCCAGAAACACGTTCATTAACTTGGAGTATGTTTATGGGACTATCTAATTAAACTAAATTACAGTCTGTGCTTGGCTGTAAAAGTATATTGTTTTTTGTTTAGTAATTTTGCTTCCACATTATTTGAAAGGTGAGATATAATACCATACGTGTTTTTTTATTAGAGAGAGAGGGAGAGAGAAGGAGAGAGATGCACCGGCCAATAGAGAGAGAGAGAGAGATAGCATCGGCCAATAGAGAGAGAGAAAGAGAGAGAGATGCATCGGCCAATAGACAGAGGGAGAGATGCATCGGCCAATAGAGAGAGAGATGCATCGGTCAATAGAGAGAGAGAGAGAGATGCATCGCCAAATAGAGAGAGAGAGAGAGAGATGCATCGGCCAATAGAGAGAGAGAGAGAGATGCATCGGCCAATAGAGAGAGAGAGAGAGATGCATCGGCCAATAGAGAGAGAGAGAGAGATGGCCAATGAGAGAGAGAGAGATGCATTGGCGAATAGAGAGAGAGAGAGAGATGCATCGGCCAATAGAGAGAGAGAGATGCATTGGCCAATAGAGAGATAGAGAGAGATGCATCGGCCAATAGAGAGAGAGAGAGAGATGCATTGGCCAATAGAGAGAGAGAGAGATGCATTGGCCAGAGAGAGAGAGAGAGAGAGAGAGAGAGAGAGAGAGAGAGAGAGAGAGATGCATCGGCCAATAGAGAGAGAGAGATGCATCGGCCAATAGAGAGAGAGAGAGAGAGATGCACCAGACAGATAGAGAGAGAGAGAGAGAGAGAGAGAGAGAGAGAGAGAGAGAGAGAGAGAGAGAGATGCATCGGCCAATAGAGAGAGAGAGAGAGACATCGATAGAGAGAGAGAGAGAGAGAGAGATGCATCGGCCAATAGACAGAGAGAGAGATGCATCGGCCAGAGAGAGAGAGAGATGCATCAGAGTCAATAGAGAGAGAGAGAGAGATGCATCGACGAATAGAGAGAGAGAGAGAGATGCATCGCCAGAGAGAGAGAGAGAGAGAGAGATGCATCGGCCAATAGAGAGAAAGAGAGAGATGCATCGCCAAATAGAGAGAGAGAGAGAGATGCATCGGCCAATAGAGAGAGAGAGAGAGAGAGATGCATCGGCCAATAGAGAGAGAGAGAGAGATGCATCGGCCAATAGAGAGAGAGAGAGAGATGCATCGGCCAATAGAGAGAGAGAGAGAGATGCATCGGCCAATAGAGAGAGAGAGAGAGATGCATTGGCCAATAGAGAGATAGAGAGAGATGCATCGGCCAATGAGAGAGAGAGAGAGAGAGAGATGCATCGGCCAATAGAGAGAGAGATGCATCGGCCAATAGAGAAAGAGAGAGATGCACCAGACAATAGAGAGAGAGAGAGAGAGAGAGAGAGAGAGAGAGAGAGAGAGAGAGAGATGCATCGGCCAATAGAGAGAGAGAAGATGCATCGGCCAATAGAGAGAGAGAGAGAGAGATGCATCGGCCAATGAGAGAGAGAGAGAGAGAGATGCATCGGCCAATAGAGAGAGAGAGAGAGTGCATCGGCCAATAGAGAGAGAGAGAGAGATGCATCGGCCAATAGAGAGAGAGATGCATCGCCAAATAGAGAGAGAGAGAGAGATGCATCGGCCAATAGAGAGAGAGAGAGAGATGCATCGGCCAATAGAGAGAGAGAGAGAGATGCATCGGCCAATAGAGAGAGAGAGAGAGATGCATCGGCCAATAGAGAGAGAGAGAGAGATGCATCGGCCAATAGAGAGAGAGAGAGAGAGATGCATCGGCCAATAGAGAGAGAGAGAGATGCATCGGCCAATAGAGAGAGAGAGAGAGATGCATCGGCCAATAGAGAGAGAGAGAGATGCATCGGCCAATAGAGAGAGAGAGAGAGATGCATCGGCCAATAGAGAGAGAGTGCATCGGCCAATAGAGAGAGAGAGAGAGAGATGCATCGGCCAATAGAGAGAGAGAGAGAGAGATGCATCGGCCAATAGAGAGAGATGCATTGGCCAATAGAGAGAGACGCATCAGCCAATAAAGAGAGAGAGAGAGAGAGATTCATCGGGCATGGGCCAATAGAGAGAGAGAGAACGGTATCAACCGATAAAATGTTTCACTGTAATTTTCGCTATTATTTCACATGATTGTTTAAAAACAGCCGATTATATCCTGTCAATCAAAAGTGTGTGGAAAAACAGAAGTGTTTATGAAAACTAGCATATGTGCAGCTGAGTTGTATACAAACATTTCAGTTTTTATTTAGGGTGTAATTATTGTGTCTGAAAATAAATGGCAGTTTAATATGATCCCTCTGTTGTGAAATGCAACCAATAATAGTGTACAAAATGAGCGGGATCTCTGTATTAGAGGTCTACTGAAGCCGAACCCCAAATCATTACGGTTATATTTTAATCCCGTTTCTCACAGAAATACCTGTTGTTGTTGTTGTTATTGTTGTTGCAGTAAGCTGTAATCGATGATTGCTTGCAACGATAATCTAATGCAAACACCATTTCATTGAGACACAGGCCCTCAGCAGCACACAGAGAAAAAGAGAAGAGAAAAGAGAAACGGCAACGGACTTACTAATTATGAAACAGTCACCAATTCCTCTGCAACTCAAATGATTAAACTTTTTAAATATTAAATGCATTTGCACAAATATTTACATGAATATATCCGTCTCAGTACGAGATGTGAAGAGAACCACGTGTTGTAACTGAAAAAGTGCGCAAATCAGTTTTGTAAAATGATATTTGATCAAATAAAATTTATTCGTATAGTAATTTTACAAACCGGTAGGGGTGTAAAGGTACATGTAGGGCTGGGCAATATGGCCAAAAACAATTATCACGATAATTTTTCTTATATCAGTCAATATCGATAATTATCACGATATATGTTAAATCTTTATTTCTTTCAAGTTTAAGGCAGATTTTTGCTCTTAAGTGAAAGTTGTATAAAACAGAGTGTTAATTGTGTTTTAAACGACTATTTAAATTTATGTTCATTAACAAAAACAGTAACATCTGTTTTTTTTTTTATGTAACAAGCACATTTTTATTTGGTAAAAAGTTATATTCTGACTGTTTGAGTTGTATTAAAATTCATCATGCAATCATGCATTTAGATCATGATAACCACAGATAAAACCAGGCATAGCCTATAACTTAGCACCTCACTATTATGGTATAACTTTATGGTTTCTGTGGTATTTGAATTGAAAAACAGTAGCCTAACAGTTAAATACATGATTAAATACTGTACTTATATTCCATTAGTCATTTAATACATTGTCTACATTAATAATATTATACAATTCAATATGTATATCCCACATTTCATGGTGCAGTTAATATTACTAGGCTAACCTTACAGTAAATCCATGGTAGGCTAAATTGATTCAGTATCAATTCAGATTCTGACTGCATCGTTGCACGCAGTGTTTCTCCTTTTTGTCAGCGGTGTTTCATCTGCCTTTAAACTGGTTTAAACTTGACATTTGTGTTCTTCACTGATCTCAAGCGCTTCTCACTGGATCTTGTGAGGGAGACGATCAGAGTGCGAGTGTGCGTGAGCTCGCGCTGCGCTCAGTGCGCTGCCGTTTGGACTTTGAGCCGAGCGGATAAATGCTCCGTGTGGCGCGCGCTGTTCAAATGAGTTTCGTTCCGCTTTTGGCGTATAAACATTATCGAACATTTATCGACCTCTTGATATCGTTTTATCGAGAAAATTCTATTGCGATAATTATCGTTATCGTTTTATCGCCCAGCCCTAGGTACATGTATTCGTATTTGAACCTTTTCGGTTCGAGGCTTTCGGTTCGGTACGCATACAAACCGAACGATTCCTTGGACCATTTTTCCTGCCGACGACATTCGCGCTGGCGCGGCCACCACAACGTTGCGCAACATCAAATGGCAAGTGGAATGAAACTGCGCTACTCATTATGTGCTTCACGGATCGTTTATCAGTCCGGACCAGCAACATCTGTGCAGCGCGAGCCGATACTCGATCAAGCAACACTGTTACCACACCGCGCTGAGAGATCCACTGAAAGAAAACATTTGAATTTGTCACTGACGTAATAACATCGCTGCGAGATCTAGTGAGAAGCATTCACATTTCTCAGTTACAAACTCTGAAAGTTATGGCTCATTTCCACTGAGCGGTACGGTCAGTACAGTCGGGTCGGTAAACCATGATCCGGCTTGAGTTTCCACCGCCAACAGTACCTTTACTTGATAGGCGTGGTTGATAGAGCGTAGGCCGAAAATAAGCGATTGACGTCATTTTCGCGTGTCATCTGAACGTCATCTTGTTCTTGCTTTTTGGCATGTTTGTCACAAGAAACAAGCGCTGGAATTAGGCGTTTCTCAATACCAAGTAGCCTACGCAAAGTCCAACTCCGGAGAATGATCCCGAGGACTCGCGAGTCCAGTGATTCTGCTAATGGAACAGTGCGTTCTTGAACACGCCACTCAGCTCGCTCTGCCACTCCGGTTATCTCTGTATGTACATTTTAGACAACAATAAAACATAAAATTATAAAACACCACTCTGTTTCTTTTCGATTTCATTTCAGTACATTTTAAACATTATAAGCACACAAATGTGTTTCAGGCAACGTATCTATAGCCTATTGATTATATTCACTGCATGTATGTGTACGGTATTTATAACAAAACTAAATATAAAACACAACCCTGACTCTTTACGTTTGAATGTAAAAATATTAAATATATTCCAGGCAATATGTATTGCATATCGCATTGGTACAAATGTTGCAATAAACAACATTACAGATGATGTTGTAATAAAATAAAAAATGACAACTAGGCCTATCTCTTTTTGTTAAATTTCAGTTTTATCAATAATAGCCATTATAAAAGTATAAGTAAAAGGTGCAAAAAGCTATACAGTAAAGCTTCAATAACAGTCAAATATACAAATTCAGCGCCCAAATAAATAAAACTTCGCTTAGCCTTTTGCCAAAACTATTGGCCAGGGAACGAATTATAGATCCATCGAGACCAATGATCGCTGTTCGGTCTCATACAAGACGAATTATGTCATGTTTAACCACTACAGAGATGTTGAGTCAGCGGCAAACATCAGAATCGACTAGCCGAGGAAAGGCTGTTCCAGGCGGGGCACGAGCGCAGAGCGTCCGATTGCTTGAAATGGATCTCAGTCAAATTATTATCTATAAATAAACCACAGATTTGAGCTTTAAAAAATTACATTCTAGCCTGAAAAACTCTGTAAAATTACCGTTCGTGACACAATAACAGTAGAATTACATATTCAACTGTATGCTTCTAATGCCCTTAGCACGCGCGAGTGATCGACACTCTGTCCACCAATCACTGTTCTGCATTGAGTCTCAGCTCCACCTTTAGTACCCTTTCACTGTGCTAGGGTGCCCAAAAATGCCTCCGCTTCCACTGAGCGGTACGGTACAGTTCGGTTCGGCACGCATTTATTTGCGTTTCCACTGTCAAAAGTTGTGAATGGTACCAAAAAGCCGAACTGTACCGTACCACTATTTTGGGTACCCTTCGTTGGGGTACCTAGCACAGTGAAAGGGTACTAAAAGGTGGAGCTAGACTCACTGCAGAACGGTGATTGGTGGACAGAGTATCGTCACTCGCGCGTGCTAAGGGCATTAGAAGCATACAGTTGAAATATAATTCTACTGTTATTGTGTCACGAAATGTAGTTTTAAGAGTTTTTCAGGTGAGAAAGTAGTTTTTTAAGGCTCAAATATGTGGTTTATTTATAGATTTATGATCATTTGACTGAGATCCATTTCAAGCGATCACCGGACGCTCGCGCTCGTGTCCCGCCTGGACAGCCTTACCTCGGCTAGTCGCTCTGATGTTTGCCGCTGACTTGGACGTCTCTGTAGTGGTTAAACATGAGATATAGTTCGTCTTGTATAAACCTAACAGGTGATCTTTGGTCTCGTGAATCTATAATTCGTTCCCTGGCCAATAGCTTTGGCAGAAGGCTACGTGAAGTTTCATATCTTTGAGCGCTGAATTTGTATATTTGACTGAATTGTTTCTTGATGTTATTGAAGCTTTACTGTATATCTGTTTGTACCTTTTACTTACACTTTTATAATGGCTATTATTGACAAAACTGAAATTAAACAAAAAGAGATAGTTTTGTCATTTTTTTATTTTATTACAAGATCATCTGTAATGTTGTTTATTGCAACATTTGTACCAATGCGATATGCATTGTATATAGCCTGGAATATGTTTAATATTTTTACATTTAAACGAAAAGAGGCAGGGTTGTGTTTTATATTTAGTTTTGTTATAAATATAACGTTACATACATGCAGTGAATTAGGGTTGTGCCGATAGACGATAGTATCGTGTATCGACGATTGTCTAAGATATCGCCGATGGCAGATGCCTTTGACGATATCAATACGATATAGCTCGTTTTACCATTAATTAAATTATTTGGCCTATTATTATTATTATTATTATAAAGCTAGTATTGGTATTAAATTAATATAAGGAACTACAATTAATTTGCCTTGCCTAAATTCATAACGTAAATTAACATAATTCATCAGCACATGTGTTCTAACACTTGCGACAACACCGACACGCGCTTATGAGGAGAATGTTTTTAAAACAGATTATAAAACTACATCCCACATCAAAATTTAATTGCAAGGTGATCCATTCACAAATTATCAAGAGTGCTTGTTTTAACAGACGCATCATTCTTATATAGATCCAAGATGAAAACGGCATCGTTGTTCGTCAGTATTTTGTTTCCATATAGCACATTAATAAAAACGTTTAATGACACTAACACTAAAAACAATACAATTACTAAATATTAATAATAATAATATCACTAAAATAGTATTATAGCTACCGTTATCATCGTCGTCTCTGAGAGAACGCGGCGTTAATGCAGATGCCGAAAGCAGTCCGTTTTTACTTTCACTTTCAGGGAATGAGCGCGTTTAATTACATGCACGTTCTTAACCCGGTCATGTTGAATAAACTGACAATGCATGTGGTCTTGTAAACGCATCAACCCGTTTTTCTTTATCAGAGTCAAGTCATAAGTATATAAACCGATCGACTCAGCTAGATGTTTGCCCCTTGATCTGATTTCTCCCGGCATAAAAACACATTAACCCGCGTACTTCGTGCTTACTAAGTGCGCATGTGAAGTGCATCTAAACAGACAGAGCACTGGTAGGAGGACAAATATCGCAAACTCCGAATCTTTCTGACCCAATAAATTATTTAAACACGTTTTCATCTCGTGCAGAAAGTGAAAATGCTGCATGTAACAGCATGAGGATAGGATATGTGTCCGTAAATTACCCGTTGACATGTTGAAATACAAAAAATGATTAGGATCTTTTTTTACCTCACTATACCAGGAAATAACCTGATCCTATTAATAAACACTCCACCTTTGCTAGCAAAATAGAAAAAAATATACTTGTATATAAAACGAAGTAATAAAACAAGCAAATTAATGAGTAACTAATCAAGTTAATAATCAAATAAGTAAGCCCCGCCCCCTTGCGATAATATCGTGTATCGCCGATCTCACAGGCTGACGATAGGACGATATGGAAATGGAGCATATCGCCCAACACTACAGTGAATATAATCAATAGGCTATGCGTTGCCTGAACCACATTTGTGTGCTTTAGAATGTTTAAAATGTATTGAAAAGAAGCAGAGTGGTGTTTTATAACATATGTTGTTTTATTGTTGTCTAAAATGTACATACAGAGATAACCGGAGTGGCAGAGCGAGCTGAGTGCCACGTTCGAGAACGCACTGTTCCATTAGCAGAATCACTGGACTCGCGAGTCCTCGGGATCATTCTCCTGAGTCGGACTTTGCGATGGTTACTTGGTATTGAGAAACGCCTAATTCCAGCGCTTGTTTCTAGTGACAAACATGCTGAGAAGCAAGAACAAGATCTGCTGTGCTGTCTGTCATCCATTGGTGTTTACTATGTCGCTTTCTTCGCACGAAAATGACGTCGATCAATTCTTTCCAGCAAACACCACGCCTATTAAGTAAGGGTACTGTTGGTGGTGGAAACGCAAGCCTGATCATGGTGTACCCGACCCGTACTGTACCGTACCGCTCAGTGGAAACGAGGCAAAAGTGGTACGGTTCGGCTTTTTGGTACCATTCACATCTTTTGACTGTGGAAACAAATAATTGCGTACCGAACTGTACCGTACCGCTCTGTGGAAATGAGCCATTACCTCCCGAAAGTGGAGTTCTATCCGCTCACTGACCCTCCCTCAAACACACTGTGAGATGTCCCGTAACCTGCTCTCTGGAATCCCCCGGGGCTGTGTGGGGTCACCGCAGGCCGTCATTTACCACAACACATTCCTGTTTTCCAAGATGCTATTGACCATTTCTGTGGCTGTGTCTAAAGGCTGCTAGTGTCCTGTGACGCGCATAGAAAGGGTTTCAAAACCTCCCTGCGTTTACTTGATTTAGAGAGTGATTTCACCCAGAAATACACACCCTCACCCTAGGTGGATGCAGACTGATCTCATGAAATGGTGTGTGTATGACACGTCAATTCGTATTTCCATTTTTTGGCGTGCTATCAATATCGTGTAATCGCTTTTCAGCGCAATTATGAACGCCGTTGACTTAACGTTATTACTGTATAAATATATGACTTACTTCAACCCCGTCCCTAAACCTACCCGTCACTGGGGTTAATAGCACAGGGCTCCAGACTAACTTTTTGCCTTGGTTGCACTGGTGTGCCTAACTTTTTTATTTAGGTGCACCAGCACAAAATTTAGTTGCACTCAAATTTTTCTCGTCTTGCCACCTTTAACACCACAATTTCAAGGTCACCTTTTTCTCACACTCCATATATTCATATATATTATGTAAATGCTTTTAAAAAGCACAATTATACTGTATATAAAAATATAAATATAAAAAAAAAAATTCAAAATTTAAAATGCTGTTTTTACATTGTTCAAGTTAGGGCAGGGTATTGACACCAATTTCACAATTCGATTCAATATTGATTATTTTGGATATCAGGTACAATACATGGCAAATTTTCTCAAGGAAAACAAATCTCAACTAATGCTGGGAGTGAGTTGTAGCCCACTATACTTCATTAGCCTACTATAATATTGAAGGGAAAAATCAGCTGATTTGTACACAAACACTTAAATTACACTTTTATTTATTTTATAATAATAATGTTATATGAAATATAAACATTTAAATGGTGGCTGCAAAAAAACTTGCCAGATTTTTTCAAACAACATGCATTAAAAATTGAAAAACATTAAAAATGATCATGAATATGTGCATGTATTTGGCAAAATGCTGCTCTAGAGTTAATTTTTCTAGCTGGCTAACGAGTTTAGGTCACTGGATTTTTTTTTCGGATTTTTTTTAAACATTTTTTACACGCCTTTTACTGACGTCTTTCCACGGTCTGAATCACAGATTGAGCGATTCCATGTGAAAGATACGGATTTCGAGAAGTTGTACTCTATCTTTTAACACACTTTCAGATGCTTGTTCATGTTTATTTCGCACTGTAACTGGTATTATTAAGGCGGAAGAGAAGCTCACGTGCGCTCCGCGCTGCTGCTTCTCTTGAGCTGAGCCTGAGCGATCTCACGCCACAGCGTCAATACACTATTTATGTTTTTGAATTTCGTAAGAAAATTTACCTAATTTGAAATCTGAGACTTTGTTTCATATTAATAGTAACAAAGCACAAAGATTATTGCAATTTATTGGATGAGATGTGCATTACGCGCTACAATCTTCCATTCATTCGTCAACTGAAACAGCACAGCCCAACGGGTTCGTAAAATAAGAATTAGTTTTTGAATATGAGAATATATTCTATATAGCCCTAGCCAATAGAATATATTATATAGCCCTAAAAAGTAGCCAACATTTGTAAAAGTTTCTTCGTCGTCTGTTTTTTCTGCTGCTGATTGCCGTTACTGATTCTCTGGTGTTCAGGTCGCAATTTATTTCGTATCACACAGCACGGAGCATTTACCATACGTGCACGGAGAACAAAAGACTCGTTTGGGGAGAGTCAGCGGATGCGATCAACGTTAGGTGCACTGGTGCGACCTAGGAAAAATTTTGGTCGCACCCTTACAAATTTTGGTCGCACTCTAGAGCCCTGTAGCATTTATGAGTCTTCCCCTACCATCCTAGGAAAAAATATCGCTCCCCAGATGTAGATCTACATTTTGCTTCGTTTCGCTCTGGGCATTTAACAGCGTGTACATACACGCGGAATCAGCTCTGACATTTAACGCTGTAGACATACATGCATGCACGTGGATGGCTCAATCTCAATTATAGCTCAATTATAGATAACACACGCCACTGACTTGAAAGTGGCGTGTATGTTTACGCAAAACTCATGATGCAATGTTGGTGGATGACTTTCTCCTTTCAAACAAACACAATTGGAGTTATACTGAACGGTACCTGAGATTTTGAAGCCCAAAAAAGCTCATCCATCCATCATAAAAAAGTAATCCATACGGCTCCTGGGGTTAATAAAGGCCTTCCGAAGCAAAGCCATGCGTTTTTATAAGTAAAATATCCATATTTATAAGTTTATTAACTAGAATCAGTGGCTTCCGGTAGGGGTGTGCGATATGACTATTTTTAATCGTGGACGATTAAAATGTCTCCACGATCTGCTTTTGAAGAAATATCGTAGTATCGTGTTACAGTGCATACTATCAGTTCAGTTCTGGCGCCTCAAAGCGACGTAGCCTACACATCACACGTTAATGAATAGGTAACAGTTACGGGACACTGCATTCACAAAAGTTCATTATTTGCATAAGCCTTGCCGGTTAAACATTTAATTCACGTGCTGATGACGTGCGCTTCCTGAGCGCATTCCCCCGACGCTCACAGGCACTAGAAGCCTGTCAAACAGCGCTTGAATACTGGACTAAGTTATCTTTCGAGTCTTATTTAGCTAATACTTTTAAATACACACAATGTTTACATAAACAGGCTATGTCTAAAGTGAAAGCCAACATTTGAGAGAATATCTGGTGTAATATCCGTCTATATTTAAACGCGTCGCGTGCTGGTCTAAAAGCGACAGGAATAAATAGTACTGCCGCTTGTCCTTAAAGGGATAGTTCAT
This sequence comes from Hybognathus amarus, assembly GCA_030378365.1. Classification (NCBI taxonomy): domain Eukaryota; kingdom Metazoa; phylum Chordata; class Actinopteri; order Cypriniformes; family Leuciscidae; genus Hybognathus; species Hybognathus amarus. The sequence goes on from JAQIUQ010004350.1 coordinate 381,849, forward strand.
AATTAAAAAAAAAAAAAAATCTGTCATTATTTACTCACTCTAATGTTGTTCCAAACCTGAATTAATTTCTTTCTTGTTCTGAACACAAAAGACGATTTTTTTTAATGTGTGTAACCAAAAAGTTGCTTGGTCCCCATTAACTTCCAGGAGAGAACCTATACAAAACTATAGGGGGACCAGCAACAAGTTCGGTTAGCCACAATATTCAATATAACTTTTATTTTCAACAGAAGAAAGAAACTTATTCGGGTTTAAAACATTTTGAGAGAGTAAATTAAGACCATTTTCATTTTTGAGGGAACTATCCCTTTAGTGTTAATAAAACAAACAAAAAAACACAAGGAGAAAATCACTCACTGACTGAGAACTTTAATAGTAGCTTTAATAAGAATCAATAATTTATTCAGTGAAGTCTATGTAGTGTTTTAATTTAATATTTGTTCATTTAATTACTTTCTTCAATGCTAATGCTAAATACACTGACTGCATCTGAAAAATAAAGCACTATTTATTTAATTTGAATATTAATTTGTGTAATGTTGATCTTGTCTTATTTTTTTAATAACAAAGAAAATAATGACAAAGATTTTTATCTTCGCCACTGGCCTAAATGTTTGCGTTTCTTTTTTCTTTTGCTACCTAAGGCTTTGTTTTTAACATAGGGACATTAGTTTGGCTGTAATGAACAGCCACGTGCAAAATATTAAAACAAATTGAAAAAGAATCGTGATAAAAAATCGTGATCGTGATTTTCCTAAAAAAATCGCGTTATGATATTTTTGCCATATCGCCCACCCCTAGCTTCCGGTAACAGCTGTATGTAGACCCCTGTACGGCTGTTACGGTAAATAGTTTTTTAAGTATAGCTTATGTTACCAGTGCTTTAATAGTATTCTTTTCTGAAATGTAAGATATCTTTAGTGAAAGATAGAAAACGAATATAAAGCCTGTGTTTGAAAATGCACCAGTTTTTGTGGAAACTCAGAGTCTGTGCAGGAACATCATTTGTGTTGTGATATCATCATCCAATTTGAAACATAATTTCTTTACATATAATTATTTGGCGTCAACGCCTGTTTAATCCAGATATTTCTCGAGGTAATCCTCTCTGAGTGATCGCTTCTCGCTCTTTGTCTGACCGAGGCGCACAAGCTCAGACGGGTGTGTGTGTGAACGTGACTGGGGCTCACAACCATTCAGAAACTATTACACTAAGTTTCCTGAGCCCTCGGTAAACAAAAGGACGTCACTGGAAGGACACTAGGTTGCTGTTCAGGAAGTGAGTCAGATTTAGATTCTGTGAAGAAATTCTCTTGCAGACTTGACCCCATAACTTCAATAAATCATTCAAAAAGCTGCCCAAATCAATCCGTTAGTTTGTGAATGCGACTAAATTAGCGTTGTGTTTGTTGAGAACGGACCGCTCTATAGAAGGACGGCTGCGTTTTTTTACTTGCAGCATGTTTATCAGTATTGGGGCTGAGCAAATTTAAAAATTATACTTTTTTTTTTTTTTAAAGTAGTCGATTTGATATTGTTTTTAAAAAGCCACAAATTGATCTTTTTGATTTTCTTTATTAATCCCCCAGAGGAAATGTAAATGTCACAGCAGCACAAAAATACTATCAATAAATAAACAACAAACCGCAATAAGTCTTGTTCTCAAATATCAATTTTTCAAGCGTTATATTTATATACGACCATCATCTGTATCATCTTATATAACACTGATTATAAAATGTAATTGCGTGGATGAAGTAATCTTGATATTTCATTAAGAGGACGACAGTCATGATTAATCATAAGAGAGTTTCCCAATCATTTTATCTTTCACCATCTCCTCTAAAGTGTGTTTCCGCTTTTACTTCCACAAACGAGGAGTTTTGTGTGCGCGCATCAGTATAAAATAAAGGTCTTTCACGTCTCCTTGCACTTGAACAGACAAATTCACATCTCAAAATGGCCATCTTGACGAGCCTATTAGAAAACATACTCTGTTAAAACTTAAGTCATTCGATAGCATAACGTGAGGTAAGTCGTTAAATTAATGTTAATGGAAACTTATCTCTCCTCAGTCATTCTGCATTTAAACAGCGTGTCACGTTCGGTTACGACAGTTACACATAAGCACTCCCATTCAGTGAACGTAAGCAGTCGAGAAACTCAACGTGTGTGTATTCGGTACATTGGATCCATTGGATGTCTTAAAGTGGCAGTAGCCTAATAATCCTGCTGTGTTTTTAATGTTAATCAAACGACAAAAGACAAAGAAATCACTCGCGGCTCTTCACTGAATAACTTTTATTAATCTATTTAATGTATACAGTGAAGATTATTATTTTACATTTACTTAATTCCATTTCTGTACCTGAAAATTACTGTTTATTTAATTTATAGCAGTTCTATTGTTTTTATTTGTATTATTGCTTGTTGTTTAATGATTTTTCTTTTTTTTGTTAATGACTGTTTTCTTGTCTTTAATAATAGTTGAAATGTATACGAGTTAGTTTTTAGCTGTGATATTTAAATTCGAATCAAGAATTGTTCAATATCTAAAATTGTCATCATAACCTTTATTTATTTTAAAACAATATTTTTTGAGGTGGGGCCAGTGAAAATCGAAAATTAACGGCGTTAAAATTTTGCCGTTAAGGCAAAATTAATGCCGTTAATAAATTAACGCCGAAAATTAACGCCGTTAATAATGCGTTAAACTGACAGCCCTAATAACAACGCATAGTTTTCGCATTGGTCTGGCGGGCCGAATGAACATGTAAACCCACTCTCTGACAGTAGGTGGTGCTTGTGAAACGGCAGAAATAGAGCGGTTCCCGGTAATTGTTCGAAACTTTAGACAGTTGGTTTCCTTCAGAGATTCATTCGTATAGAAGTCTTCATTTTAAAATAATCATGTAAAATTCCTGGTGAAAAACTACAGTACCCATGATGCTATACAGAAAAGTAGACCAATCAGAGAGTTCGAAAAAAGCAAAACGCACCAATAGCTCTTAAGCTTCACCCACTCCCATTAAATCCTTACACTCTCAAAATACTTGAGTGTGTGTGTGTGTGGTGTGTGTATGTATATATATATATATATATATATATATATATATATATATATATATATATAATTTATAAATTAGTAATTTTAACTTTCTCCATTTGTTGTTCGCAATGCCCTCACTAAAGCTCTTTACCTTTTGTCTTTTTGTCTGATTTTAATCAGTTTTTTTGGGCTACAAATCAAAGTTTGTAATGTTTGTGATTCTCCTCTGGGTCTGTTTGGTTCATGGCTTATAGCTTATAAATCTTTAATGAAGACCTTTTAAAAATCCCCATAGGAAAAATGAATGGATAAAATTCTTGCACTCCAACATTCATACTCTGGAAAAACTAAACCCAGTGCAGCTTCAGATTGAAGTGTGCGTCAGTTTAGGTCCTCTCTCATATCTTCATGTATTTTAAGGTCATTAATCAAAAGAATACAATTGGCATCTTGACTAAAACTCGTAATAAATAATGTACTATCATCTATAGTAGTACAATAGTTGTCCAAAACACTGTGCTATAATGTCTGTACACTTAAACTTTATAAATCAAGACAATAAATTACCTTAATAATAATAATAATGCACAAAAAATGTGGCAAGAATCTTTCCTAGTATAAGACAATATTGTTTTACATCAACTAAAACACGCACAAGTTCTCTCATCTACTTGGATGTATTTGCATTTTAACAAAGAAAAACAAATTGGTTCTACCCTTAACCCTTTATTTGCATGTTACATGCATAGCCATCCACGTCCCAAAGCTTGAGTCGGTTAACCTCGAAGCACTTTGATTTGATATATTAAAATGATTAGGGATCTTATGTATGGCCTCAGATTGACTGACTGAACGTGATCTACATGATTCACTGAGACAAAAGCGTATATTTTTCAAAAACTTACATTTTTCAAAGAACACGTTTTCATAAGTTTGCATTTTGCGTAAATGAACGGCCAAAACGCATACGATTTTAGTTGAAACGACTTTCTAAAGACATATTAGTCTAATTAGACTGTTTCCATGTCTCATGACTGTTGACTTCTACAAGTAAGAAATTCAGATACTAATATTTTCTGTGTTCGTCTTGATGAGCTTTAACTCTTGATTCAGGGATTGGTTTGCGATTCATCTCAAACATATTCATAGAAGTGCATACATAGATTTTTTTAAGCAAATGTTTTAGTTTGTTGTCTTACAAAAAACACAATGCCAATTGAAGTATGAGGAAGGGTCAAAGGTTATGGTTGTTTCAGCGTGACATCACACCCAGGGTCATGGAAAACCTAGAAATAACAGGGCGATTTAAAATCGCGTTTTCCAGGCCTGAAAAAAAGTCTGCTTTATTTGTGTAGTGAATATAATTTTCTTTTTTATGCTCTGTCCTAAAATTATTTAATTGGTTAAGGTGAGACACAGCAGGCAAAAACATAGTAGGTTTTTTTTGTTTTGTTTTTTTCACTGGTCAATTTTGAGATTTTGGGCTGTTTGTACTCAATAACATGCCGTCTTTCAGACTTGTGCTGAAAAAAGTCCAAAATACACATTTAGGTCTTTATTTTACTACACTTTGTCTGTTTGCGTGTGTAGATATCACCTAAATTCCTCAAAAGTTGGCGTCATAAATCATCCCGCTGCTTCGTGATTGCAATCCGCACCTTGTCATCGCATTTCCTGTTTATCAGCAACCAATCATGAAAGTAAATGGGCCATTTAACACGAAATGCCCAATCAAACAAAATGCAAACATAATTTTGAACCTTGTTTTTTTTCCAATGGTCAGATTCGTCACTTCAAAATATATGCAATTTAGCGCACATTTAATTAGATATATTCTGATTAGCATATTTAAACATAAAATTACAGAAAACTTGCAATACAATTTTTTTCTCCTATTTATGCGAGTTAGCAACAGGTAAAGTTTCATGGTGACATCTGTAAGTTAAAAATTTCATCCTGTTAAGTTCTGTTGCACTGAATCAAAATAGTCTTTAAAAATCTTATTTTTTATCATATTGACCAATAAGAGATGGCGTGCCGCTAATCCCTGCTTATTTTAGGACACCGGTTTACAGGCTAATTGCTATTCACCCACATGGTTCATGAAGTGCATCTATTATTTTTACTTATCATAATGTTTAATGTATACAGTAACGGTTTATAAAACTCCAGGATGGTTAGTCAGTTGTTTTTGGTGATTCCCATATTGCATCTAATTGCCTCATGGCCACCTGGGTGAACGCAATGACACGCTTTCCCCCGTAGACTCGAGAAACTGTGTCTGGCCCTTTAAGAAAGCTGACGCTGATAGTGTTGGCTCAGGCCCAAGTGGGGGAGGGCATGTGTTTACTGAGAGACAGCAGCTGATTGGCTGCAGCAAGCCTTCACATCACAGAGAGGAGGGGCCAACTGGCATAAAATAACATGTCCTTATAAGGGCGTTGGTGGACTGCACCATTCCCACAGCACACGAGGGGTGTCCTCTTTTACAGAAGCTGGGTTTATCTAGATAAACTTAACATTATGTGACTTCCCATTGAATGTATTTTTGATCAAATGCAGTAGGATGAGTTTTATCATTAGTGATGGTTTAGTGAAACTTGTTTGTTTTCCTCTGGATGGGCAAATGGTTACTCTGTCAAACTGTTCCAGAGCATCTGATACGGCACACTTCAGTGTTTTATTGTCATGTCCTCCTCACCTCTGTGTGTGTGTGTGTGTGAGCTGTGCCTCCTCTCTTCAGCTCGAGTGGTTTGCTCAGTAGACAGACTATAACCTCCCCTCCCTAAAGTCAGATTTATCTCAACTCCCAGGAAATACAGCAGTGACGATTGAAGCGTGAAAGCTGCCGATCAAGAAAACTGTGCCTCAAAAGTGGACGGTACTGAAAGCGGAGGGAGCCGTAGCCGGACAGGGCCATCGAGTTGTCTGGAATTTTCTCTCAATCCTCTTCCAATGGTTCATTGGTTGAGGCCATGGCCTCTCAGTCAGGGTAAGCCATGTTTTCAGTGAGCAACTCCTATAGTAGTCACGGCAAAGTTTGAGGCCTTCTCTCAGCAATCTGCATAGCTTTTATTTCTTCAGCTTAGTTTTATTTCCTTAGCACTTTGGTGTGTCTTGTCTTTTCTAAGTTGGTCTTAACATGAGCAGTGCACTGGCTAAGAGTCAGAAATATTCTAGATAGGCCGGATGGATAATAACATAGGTTATGTTACGGTTTGGTAATATTGATATTGACACTTTAGATGAACTGTGAACATTTGCTCTATCCTGAAACTGCTTTTTTGGGCATGTTGAAACAATTGAATTAATGTAGAAAGACATCTATACCTAGATTCAGACGTATATTTTTCATGATCATACTTTTTCTTCAAAGATGCTTCTTGGATAAGTCGTAAAACACGTACATTTCCCAGCAATACTTTCTGATTGGCATATGATCACCCAACTTGCTTTACACTTGCATCATAGGATGTTAGCGCCATTGTGTCTAATGAGTAGATCCTGGCAAATTTTGGCTGAATAAAAGCCTGTTCGTGATATAAAGATACTTAAAAATCGTTACTATAACGATAACGACACAAGAGGAACTATATCGTCTGGGATCACTTTGAAGATCGTTTCTTTCCAGATTAACAGTAAAAACATTGACAGCCAATCAGAATCCATCGTGATTTAAAGAACCATATTGTGCACTGGTGTGGACGCTTTTATAGTCATCATTGGTTCTCGTTCTTGGTGTGAACGGGCCTTAAAGGAGTAGTTCACTTTTGAAACCTTTTGCTGATAATTTACTCACCCCATGTCATCCAAGATGTCCATGTCTTTCTTTCTTCAGTCGAAAAGAAATTAATGTTTTTGATGAAAACATTCCAGGATTTTCTCCATATAATGGACTTCAATGGGGACCAAACGGTTCAAGGTGCAAAGGACACTTTCAGTGCAAACTGCAAACAAGCTGCACAAGCGAATTCGCTCATTTAAAAAAAAAAAACCTAAGTTTAAGTTTTATAATCTCAAATGCTCGCCTTGCTCTGTTCTGGGATGCCGCGCTCGTGACTCAAACGACGGTTCATTCGTTGAGTTCATTCAACGAACGAAATGAATGAATTGACCCAGAAAAAGATTTGTTCATTTTGATGAATGAGTTCGAACAGGAGAGTCACGACAGCGCGTCACAGAACAGAGCAAGACGAGCATTTGTGCTTATAAAACTTAAACTTTGTTATTTATTTATTAAATGAGTGATCGTTTCACTTGATAAGACCCTTATTCATCGTCTGGTGTCGTTTAAAGCCCTTTGAACAGTTTGCACTGAAACTGTCTTTTTGAACCTTGAACCGTTTGGACCCCATTGAAGTCCATTATATGGAGAAAATCCTGGAATGTTTTCATCAAAAACCTTAATTTCTTTTTCACTGAAGAAAGAAAGACATGGACATCTTGGATAGCATGGAGGCGAGTAAATTATCAGCAAAAGTTTTTGGAAAGTGAACAATTTCTTTAAATCAAAAGTTGGACCGTACACTTAAATCACGGTCTCTATATTTCCATCCGGACAAGACTTTTTTTGGAGCAGTTATACATTTCCATCGAGAGAAGCCGGACATTTAACATATTTGACATTTAGACACATACATGAATGGACTGAGAAAACACACTGGAGGTTTACCTCTTAAATATTGACCGTTTTTATCTTTGGCTCAAAGTAATAAACTACTAAAAACAAACAATGTACATAATCTAATAATCAACTCTCATCATGAACACAAAACAAATTTTTGGTCTTCCCATGCAATCTCAATCATTTTCCAAATTCTAGCATTGTTTATGAAATCCTCTTAATATGCTGATTAATAATGCTAAATGTATGGGGGGGGGGGGGGGGGCAAAATGTGGAAAGACATTAAAGCGTTAACTTATTTTCACAAACCCTATTTATTTCCTGCTTGCACTGTTTCTGCTACTGTTGCATCTGCAGCTCTTAAAGGGATAGTTCACCCAAAAGTGAAAATTAGCCCATGATTTACTCCCTCGGTGATCGACGAACACAATAGGAGTTATATTAAAAAAGTCTGGGCTCTTCCAAGATGTATAATGGCAGTGAATGTGTGTGTATTAGCAGAAGTCCATAAAAGTGCATTTATTTATGATTAAAGTCTTCCACAGACTCGGCAAGGGTTAATAACGCCTTCTGAAGTCGAAGCTGATGCAGTTAGTTCGTTCAAGCTCTGACCAATGCCAGCTGTAAAAATAAAATATCCATATTTAAAACTTTGACATACGGCAATTGACGGTGGTACAAACACGCTTACTCTTTTGCCGTAAATCAATTGACACGACCATTATTTTACGTCAAAGTTTTAAATATGGAATATTTGTCTTAAAGGAGTTGTTCACTTATGAAAAACTTTTGCTGATAATTTACTCACCCCATGTCATCCCAGATGTCCATGTCTTTCTTTCTTCAGGTCGAAAAGAAATTAAGATTTTTGATAAACACTCCAGGATTTTCTCCATATAATGGACTTCAATGGGGTCCTAAACGGTTCCAAAAGACTGTTCAAAGTTTCACTCGTTTATCAAAATGGAGCGAATCTTTTTTTGTGTGTCATTTGGTTCATTCAATGAACAAAATGAACGAATTGACTCGGAAAAAGATTTGTTCATTGTGATGAACGAGTTCAAACAGGAAGAGTCACACAGAACAGAGCAAGTTAGAGCATTTGAGCGTACAAAACTTGATTTATTTATTTATTAAATGACCGATCGTTTCGCTTGATAAGACCCTTATTCATCGTCTGGAATCATTTAAAGCCCTTTGAACAGTTTGCACTGAAACTCTCAGTTGGACCTCTGAACCGTTTGGTCCCCATTGAAGTCCATTATATGGAGAAAATCCTGGAATGTTTTCATCAAAAACCTTCATTTCTTTTCGACTGAAGAAAGAAAGACATGGACATCTTGGATGACATCGGGGTGAGTAAATTATCAGCAAAAGGTTTTCAAAAGTGAACTTACTCCTTTAAGGGCCTTGCAACGAATGCGAAAAACACAGAAAATCGAAACCGTATCCGATGTTTTTTATGACTGACGACATTTAAATGCCACTTTCTGAACTAGTGTTTTGAATATAAAATAATTCCCTAATGCCCCAAGTATACTTTGAAAGCGTATACCTCGCTCCTTGAGCCGTGGTGAATCCAGGTTTGAAGCTAATGTGGAGTTGTGCTTATTTATGACATTATGATCGAACCCTTTGGCTGTTCACGAAGGCAGCGAGTGAGAGGCATTGCTGAGGCCTTGAAACTAAAGAGAGAGAGAGAGAGGTTCAGGTGTACACACACCAGCTCATCAGCAAAGACCATTACTGGTTTGACTAATTGGATTTGGTGTGTGCGCACGCTTGCATCGTCCGTTGAGTGGTTTTGTCGTGCAAACGACCTCTCCCATTAAGCACGTTCACTTGTTGAGCTCAAGTCAAACCCCTTCTGTTACCGTGATCTGATCTAATGCCCCACCTCCACCGTGACATCACACATTGGCACCTTTCCCTGATCCAATCACTGAAGCTCTCTCCTCTGTTGATGTGTGTTGTTCTAGACTCTAGAGAGATGTAATGAATTGGCCTGTAATATTCAAGGGAGTCTCGACCCTCACACTGTTTTAATTAGTGATGTTTACATATCTCAGAATAATAGGTCCTGACTGTAAAGACTTAATGCATTAACTCTTCTCCTTTTTCTTGCTTCTTTCTCTTTATCTTTGGTGTGTTTGCTCTTTGCTGCACCCTGTCTTTCACTTCTCGATCTCCTCACTTTTTGTTTTTCTTGCTCTGTCCTGCTGTTCACTGTTTTGTTTTCTCCCCTCTCTTATTTTTGCTCGTCCTTTTGATTTTGAAACGAACCATAGGCAAAACCGAGCCTGTAGATTTGTCCTTGTAATGGAGGTACAGAGAGTATAACTACTAACTTGTCAGCATTCAGTGCCTTCACCTGAGAAACGAGTCTGTATGAGCATTCGTTAATAAGCCTCAATGTTTCATCGAGAGCGTTTTTCATCCTGTTGTGGTTTTGAATGACAACGACGATCTGAACCGATAAGAACCTTAGTAATGCGAAAAGTACAAATCTGACAGAAGTTTCATTGGCCGTCTGTATTTTCCCCTGTGGTGAACACACTGTGTTGGCCGAACCCGTACCCGCTTTCGCAAGCCCTGTCGTGATGTAGAGAGGATAATGACGGCGTGTTCTGAAACATTACATAACGTTTGGTTAGCCGAAGCACACGGCGCACAACATGGATGGACAGAGACTCCAAAGTGTGTGTTAACTTCACCCTAACAGTGAGCTCTCCTGTGAAACGGCCCAGTTTAGTTCTCGAAGCGAGTAGCAGGAAACCATCTCTGTTCATTTTTCCATTTGTTGTTGAAATGTGTAACTCTTGTCTTGGTGTAAATGTAGCTGAAGGTGTCAGGAAGCTATTTTTTCTCTGATTCCTCACTGCTTAGTGACTCTGTCTCTGTTGTTAGCAACATGAACCGTGAAGACCGGAATGTGCTCCGTATGAAAGAAAGGGAAAGGAGAAATCAAGAAATCCAGCAGGGAGGAGAGGCCTTTCCAGCTAACTCCCCCCTCTTCCTGAACCTATTAAAGTTGTAAGTTCATTTTGTTTCTTCTTTTTTTCATTTTATTCATTTATTTTTCGCCCTGTAGACCTCTTTAATCTTGGGTGCTTGTTCCTTTTTGGTTTTCACATTCTGATATATATAATGCTCCGTTAATCTTCCTCTTCACTACTGATAAAAGCTTTGTGTTGGTACGGTTGTACAGTGACCGTCATTACTGAACGATTAGTAACACAATTCTGGTTATAATGAGAATCACAGATTTTTCTTTTTAAATAGAGATCCACGAACTAAACAGAATTACATGTAATTTCACTTGAGCTTCTGACAAAATGTAGTCTATATTTAAAATGTTTAATTAATCTGAGTTGACGTTTGAATGAACGATTCAATGACTCACTCATACAGACTTCACTTGTTTCTGGGTGATTCTTTCTAAATGAACGAATGAATCATAAATACTGAATGAATCGGCATATTTGAACAAATCTTTTGAGTGAATCATTCAATGACGAATACATATTTTGATAGTCAATTGTCGCCATCTACTGGTGTGACGATGTAATCGATATATATAATGCTCCATTAATCTTCCTCTTCACTACTGATAAAAGCTTTGTGGCGGTGCAGTTGTACAGTGACCGTCATTACTGAACGATTAGTAACACAATTCTGGTTACAATGAGAATCACAGATTTTTCATTTCAAATAGAAATCTACGAACTTAACAAAATTACATGTAATTTATTTAGGTTACTGACGAAATGGAGTCTATTTAAAATGTTTAATCTGAGTTGAAGTTTGAATGAATGATTCAATGACTCACTCATACAGACTTCACTTGTTTCTGGGTGATTCTTTCGAATGAACGAATGAATCATAAAATCGATGAATCGGCATATTTGAACAAATCTTTTGAGTGAATGATTCAATGACAAATACATATTTTGATAGTCAATTGTCGCCACCTACTGGTGTGACGATGTAATCGATATATAATGCTTCGTTAATCTTCCTCTTCACTACTGATAAAAGCTTTGTGGCGGTACGTTTGTACAGTGACCGTCGTTACCGAACGATTAGTAACACAATTCTGGTTACAATGAGAATCACAGATTTTTTATTTCAAATAGAAATCTACCGAACTAAACGAAATTACATGTAATTTATTTAGGTTCTGACAAAATGGAGTCTATTTAAAATGTTTAATTAATCTGAGTTGATGTTTGAATGAATGATTCAATGACTCACTCATTCAGACTTCACTTGTCATTCAGACTTCAACTCGTCATTACTGAACGATTACAATTAACCAGAGTTAAAAAATTCTGGTCACAATGAGAATCACAGATTTTTCATTTCAAATAGAGATCCACAAACTAAACAAAATTACATGCAATTTACTAGAGTTTCTGACAAAATGTAGTCTATTTAAAATGTTTAATTAATCTGAGTTGATGTTTGAATGAACGATTCAAAGGCTCACTCATACAGATTTTACATGTTTCTGGGTGATTCTTTTGAATGAATGATTCAATGACTCACTCATACAGACTTCACTTCTTTCTGGATGAATCTTTCAAATGAGCGATTCAATGACTCACTCATAAATACTCGATGAATCGGCATATTTGAACAAATCTATTGAGTGAATGATTCAATGACAAATACATATTTTGATAGTTGCTTGTCGCCACCTACTGGTGTAACGATGTAATTGATATATATATATATATATATATATATATATATATATATATATATATATATATATATATATATATATATATATATATATATATATATATATATATATAATGCTCTGTTAATCTTCCTCCTCACTACTGATAAAAGCTTTGTGGCGGTGCAGTTGTACAGTGACCGTCATTACTGAACAATTACAATTAACCAGAGTTAAAGAATTCTGGTTACAATGAAGAATCACAGATTTTTTTTTCAAGTAGAGATCCACAAACTAAACAAAATTACATGTAATTTACTAGAGTTTCTGACAAAATGTAGTCTATTTAAAATGTTTAATTAATCTGAGTTGATGTTTGAATGAATGATTCAATGACTCACTCATACAGATTTTACTTGTTTCTGGGTGAATCTTTTGAATGAACGATTCAATGACTCACTCATACAGACTTCACTTGTTTCTGGATGAATCTTTCGAATGAACAATTTAATGACTCGCTCATAAATACTCGATGAATCGCCATATTTGAACAAATCTCTTGATTGAATGATTCAATGACGAATACATATTTTGACAGTCGCTTGTCGCCACCTACTGGTGTAACGATGTAATTGATGCAATCTTTATTTGAAGCATCAAGTTACTTTCTAAAGCGGATTTGCTCTATTTTGACATCTGTCGACATCTGAACTATAAACTTTTTTCACAGTACTTGTGATAATATGAATTATCGTATCGACAGAAATAATGATGTTTTGTGTGACTGTTTGATACATGCCAACTGTTATCTCTGGATTGGCAAATCCCTGTCATTTAATAACGAGATCACTCTTTTAGCGATTAATAATGCCGCTCAACCTCAACGTTAACTCTTAAGCGCAATATTAACCGGTAATATTTTGCCTCTATATAAAATATGTAATGATGGCAAAAAAGATGCTTTAATTGCTGGATTTAAACACCACATGTTGGCTACTTTATACAGTATTATCATAATTCATTAAGTATTTTGAAAATTGAAATTATGGTGTATCCAGAGACAACTATGAGTAGATTTTCTTTTTATACACACACACATCAATAACGGTGTTTACAAGCTGCTCCTTTGTTCTTTGTGGTGTGTCCCATAAACCATGCTTTGTACTGGCGTTATTGGCGTCAGGTTTCATTTGATATCTCAACCCTTACGGTTATTGCAGGGCATTTTATAGGTAAGTACTTGCATTGTTAGATGTACCGTTGTGTTCCTGGTTGGTATAAAATGTCTCTTGGTTAATGGCTAACTTCCTAAATATGTGATGAGTCCTCAGCCAATTGTTGCCCACTTTCTAGTCATATATGGATAGTTTACTCTGCCAGGTGTGAAGTAAAACAAATTCTGGTCATTGAGAAGGCTTTCTCATTGCCATGATCAAAGACATTTCATAATTTTTCATCAGATGATATCATTTGAGCTGTGAGTTTGCAGTCTGAAATCAGTGTGATGAGAGCGATATGAGATATACACTACGAAGACAATAGCATTTATTTATTTTGTCTAGTTGTTTAATGATCACAGAACTCACGGTTCGGATCATATTACAGTTTTTAAGTCACGGATAGGATCGTTTTTTCGGATTAGCAAGAAAAAGTCATATTTTGGTCGCTTTCAGACACTACTTGCCTAACTAATAAAGTTCAAACATTATTAAAGGCAAGCTCGTGAATGGTCAGTAAAAATAAGAACCAATACACAAATTACAAGCATAGATAAATACAATATAACAAAGTTTCCAATAAAGTAATTTACATTTAGGTGCAGAAATGTAGTAATTAAATGTAAAATAACACGCATACATGTAATACTGATAAATCTTAAACATTAATGACACTGTCACTTTAAGACCTAAAGCACGGATCCAATATAAAGATACACATATGATTCTGTCTTTACTGTTTATGCTCAGTTATGATTCGAGCCGACTGTGTTTATGCCGAGATGGGTGTTTTGATGAACGTTTTGGGTATCAAAGAATCAGAAATTGTGTAGTTTGTGCATTAAAATGTCATGTCAATGTTTTTAGTTCTAATTTGAGGAACGCGATGACGTAATTATAAAATATTTCGGAGACTTTTGAAATGCTTTTTGCATAGTTGACGTTTATTTCGTGGCTAATGTTACTCAGAGACTGAAAAAGTTGCATTCTTCGTCGAAAATTAAGTTCTTTTTTTATACCAGAAAAGTATATGGTTTTTCTGTTAATTATTATGATTATTATTGGCTCTTTTAACAAAAATCTTTCATTTTAACCCATGAAAATGCAGATGCTGTTGTAAATAATAGTAAAATATCATCTTTCAAAACTTGTTACCCCTTCACTCATATTTATTTTGTTGTACAACTCACCAGATTTGAATATTTACACACCTCATGAAATTGCCTGACAAGCACAGTGTGTTTGTGTTGACTCATTTCCCTTTGAAACAGGAAGTTTTGGTTTGTTTTTCTTTTGAAGTGTGTTCTGTTTTTATTGGACTAAACTTTGAAGTGTAAGAATTGTGTGTTAATATTTTTAGTTACTATAAATTTTAAATGCGTATGTCTGCTAAATCTGTTAATTTTAAGGAAATACGCCCCGTGTGTGTGCATATATAGGCCTCAAAGCTAGCATGGAGTAAAACCCTCCGTTTATCAGATCTTATAGTCCCATATGCTACTGTAAAGAAGATTACAGTCTCCTGTGCTAACCTGCTTTGCTCAGCATTAAGTGCTTGATTGTCGGTGAACTTGTCACAGGATGTAAGAAACGCGACCCTGTCCGTTAGTCTTTTATATTCCCGAAGGAGCCGACTGACAGCGGAAACCCCTGCTTTGACATTTCCTCCAGGACACAACACACTACTTATTTTGGATGCAAAAAATATTTCACATAACGATCTGCTCCGGTGTGCTTGACTTGAACATCCTGGACAGATCAAGTTCTAAACCAATATTGAGTCCTAGTGTCTTCTATTTGTCATATGCTTCTGCGTTGTCTCTAAATCTTGATTGTTGCAGGGATCAAACAAGTGCAACGTGCAAATGATTGCCAGGAGTTATGATTTCCTGTTAACTGCCCTCATAATAAGCAGAAGCACCTTTTCATTTTCTCCATTTCAAATCTATACATTTTGATATTTACAAAAAGAAGTGATTTATAAAAGATTCAGGCAAAGAAATTAATTGCTTGGACAGGTTTTCACATCTAGATGCCTTTTCTATGATTTTGCTTCGTTTTTTTACTTTTATCATAGTAACTTCCACAGTATCTTTGGTTTTACCTGTGATTTACATGTTCTTATAACACATACCACTGTCAAAACTATAACTCTTCACTAGCATGGTGAGATTGAACTGTGGTCTCTAACCAGGGTTATTACAGTTAACTAATACTAATACTTGAATTAAATATAAATTAAATGATCACCTAGTTGCTTAGGAAACATACATGCTAATTAATTATAATTAAGTCTAACTCAATGTACTAAAAAAATGAAATAAAGAAAGAATTAACAAAAATTGCTAAAACTTTGCAAAATAGCTAAAACATGAACTGAAATGTATTAAAATATTGCAAAATTCAGAAACGGCAATATATTTCCCTACTCTTCCCCTAATATATTCACTATAACTCTTCCCTGCCAGCATTTTATACAATTTTCAAGCAAAGGGCCCAGAATATTGTTTTGTAACTCACAATATGAACATGAGAATTATTTTATTTTCAATGACTAACATAAAAAAAATGCTTGTTTTTTGCTTCTTTTTGATCCGGGAGAGTCTGTACTCTTTCCGAAGATGGGAATATTCGGTCAGTGACTGGGAAAGAGTTAACAATAACTGTGACATATGAATTTATTTCTGCCGAATACCATAGTTAATGGATTTGTCGTACAGTCAATCCAATCAAAGAGAGCCGGCAAACTTTGTAGTGACTAACAAGGTTGCAAAAAATGCGACCATGAACTTATTTTGGTTGCTGTTCTCACGCTCATCTGAACACTGTCTTTTTCTCCCAGCAGGCCAAGGAAGATAAACTCTCAAATCGACATCCAGAGCATGCTGGGAAATTACGACGAGATGAAGGAGACCCTCGGTGAACCCCCAATGTCCAAGCTCATTCCCAAAGCCTCCAGCTCGTCCTCGGAAGATAAGCCCGGCCCGCACGGCGACCAGCGCGGAGGCACACAGAGTCAGAACAGTAAATGGACTCCGGTTGGCCCGGCTCCTCCCGGCATCTCTTCCACGACCTCCTCCTCGTCCTCCTCTTCCCTCCTTGCCGAAGCGTT
Source organism: Hybognathus amarus (assembly GCA_030378365.1). Classification (NCBI taxonomy): domain Eukaryota; kingdom Metazoa; phylum Chordata; class Actinopteri; order Cypriniformes; family Leuciscidae; genus Hybognathus; species Hybognathus amarus. Next base: position 398,535 of record JAQIUQ010004350.1, read on the forward strand.
CATCAGTGCAGGGAAGCCGTAGCGGAAAGAAGTCCAGCAAACACGGATCCGAACACAAGTCCCACTCCACCTCCAGCCCGGCCAAGGGCTCCATGAGCTCCGGCTCACACTCACGCTCTCGCACCAAATCCCCCGCGACCGAGAGGCCAACTGGGACTCCGCCCTCCAGAGTTCCTTCCTTCTCCAGCGGACAACATCCCAGCCAGACCTTCCCGCCCTCCCTCATCAAGCCCAGCTCCATGCTCCAGAAACCCACCGCGTATGTGCGGCCCATGGACGGCCTGGAGACGGCCGAGCCCAAGAGCGCCCTCGGACTCGTACGGTGGCCAATCGCACAGCGGTGCCGTGGGAGAAATGAAGCCCAATGGAAAGGCTTCTCTCACCAGGCTCAAGATCCCCACGCAGCCTGTCGACGTAAGTCACGGCTTGCTTTTCTCACACGTGCATCGTTCGTTTCATTAGGAATCGCGTCTGTTTGGGATAAAACAGCCTGAGCTTAAAGGTGCATTACGCAACTTTTCATGTTAAAAATAGCCGTTTTTCTGAACCCATACATGCTTAAACAATCGCCTGATGGGCTGAACGAGCCCTTCTCTGATCACTGCGATCGCCGCGATAATCCTGTACAGTGAAATAAGAGGGATTCGGGACGGACTTCTGAGACTGGGCGTGACCAAGCGTGCCGCACAAGCCCTCAAAAGTGAAGCCAAAACGTCTCGATCGCCCTCCGGTGGCTCGGTCCTAGTATAGGTCATAACCCTTGCCTCCCCATGTTATTCAACGGGACGTGAGACCAACTAAACAATTAAATTACACTTCACATAATCCTTTATCCAAAGATAGTTTCTGTCATTTATTGTAGTTTCCATCACGTTGATGTAATTTCAAGAGTAGGGCTCTATGAAATCCCTTTTATTTTTCCCTCGAATTCAGTTTTTTCCATTTTAATTTTAGGAGTTCGTTTTATAATCTTGACTGTTATTTTAGTTGTAAAAAGAGTATGCTTTTAAAGTTAAAGTTTTCTGCGTTAACACTAGATTCTGCGTTAATTTGCCAATTCCGAATTCCATGATCGCAAAAATCATAGGGCCCTACAAGAGTTTGTTTTTTAAAAAAGTTTGTTTTTAGTTAGCAGACAGAGGCCACTTAATAAAAGTGTGGGGCGTGTGCTTGCGATTGATTCAACGAGAATGAGGGCGTGGCCTTGATTTTGCGGCTTTACTTCCTGCTCACCTGGCTATGTCTGGCAGGTTTGTGTATTCGCCGCCATCCTCCGTATCAGCGAAGACAACTCCAGCGACTAAACTTTAGTCAACTTTCCACAAAAGTAGAAGATGGATTCAAAGAGACCGGCTTGTAGTTCATTCCAAACCCTGACGCAATCTTCACGTAAGATAAAGAAAAATAAAACGTTTGTCTAGTGCCAGGCGTCGGAATAAGACGAGAGTCAACATTCGGGAAGCTTTCAACGAATGGAGAGATCTCCGGTCTGCTCTAGGGCTCAAACGGGTCCTATACAAAGTAATGACTTATATTGTTCACTGAATGTGTTTCCATAATAATACAATCATAAGTGGATACAGTAAGCACATAAAACTAGGGTTGGGTATCGAGAATCGAGTATTCGACTTGGAACCGGGACTAACTTTTAGTTTTTCCCGGAATCGTTCAAAAGTAAAAATTTCGATTCCTAGTTTCGATATTCACAGTCTGTCGAACTCGGAAGAAGAAACCGCTGAACAACACCAATGAAGAAGCGTCTACTGGAAGTGTTGGCATAACCGTGCAAGTTCGAACATGAGTAGCTTACGTCGGCGGTCCAAAGTGTGGCTTCACTTTTCTAAAAATAACGAAATCTCGGCAAAATGCAACATTTGTGACAAAAGGAGTATTTGTGACAGAAGGAGTATTTCCTTCAGAAAGACCGTTGGTTAGCAAGGTTAGCTAAAACCTTTTCGACCCTGCCTCTTAAAAGAATCAGAATCGAGAATCGTTTAGGAACCGTAATCGAAACAAGGAATCGGAATCAGAATCGTTCAAATTCAAACAATACCCAACCCTACATAAAACAGTTGGAAACAAAACCCAAAGTTTTCCCCTCACACACACAAGTGTGTAATACTTTTCATATATTTAAAATGACTTGCAGATTTATAAATTTATTACCTCTGAAGACATTAAATGTAACAAAAGATTTGTGCAGCTGATGCTCCTTTGGTTATGAAACAGCTTGAGCGAGCGTGTGTGTTGTCCATGAGCGTGCACAACGTTGGTTGCAGTTCCGCTTGTCACCAGAGGGGGTGTAGTTCTGAGCAATGCACCTTTAAAGTAGGCTGGGTAAAAAATATAGATTTCTCTACTTTTAATCGATTCTCATTTTTACAAACCGATATCGATACTTAAATCAATATCGATTAGTAATCCTGTTTTCATTTGACGAATGAATGGAACATTGTAGCGCTCATCCCATCCAATAAATTCGCAATAATCTTAATGCTTTGTTACTATTGATATGAAACAAGATCTCACATTTTTAAGTACGTTTTGACGCAGTGGCCGCTGAGACTAGCTCAAGAGAAGCAGCAGCACATGATCTCTCTTCCGCCTTAATAATACCAGTTACAGCGCCAAATAAACATGAACGAGCGTCTGAAGTGTGTTTAAAGATGGAGTACAACTTATCGAAATCTGTGTCATGTCACATGGAATCGCTCAATCTGTGGAAAAACAGCTTGTAAACAATGTCATGTAACGTCATAAAATGATATCCAGTGATCATAAACTCATTAGTCCGCAATAAAAATTAACTCTAGAGAGGAGCATTTTGCTAAATATATGTGCCATATTACATATTCATTATAATTTTTAATGTTCTTCAAATATTTAATGCATGTTTGAATAAATCTGGCCAGTTTTAATGATGGCCACCATTTAAATGTTTATATTTCAAATAACTTTATTATTTTAAAAGTGTAATTTTAGTGTTTGTATACAAATCAGTCTATAATCACCTAATATTATAGTAGGCTAACTGACTTCCATAGTTTACAGCATTAGTTAAGAGATTTGTTTTTGCCATGTATTGTACCTATATCCATCATAATCAATACTGCATTCGGAGCTTGTGAATTGAAATCGAATTGTGAAATTTGTGTCAATACCCAGCCTTAGCTTAAAGGCACATTTGTTGGATAGTACATGCCTTCAGAAAAGTTTCAGACTGATAACGTACATAAATATTAAAAAGAAGTTTCAAATGATTTAAATAGGCAAATGCATTCAAACTAACTGGAAGTGTTTGGGATATGCTGGAGGAGAGTTCACAGAGTGCTTGACGCTTGCATTGGCAATACAAGATCTTGACCAGAAATTGATGGAAATAACATCACAACATTTATTTCTGTCAAGAGATGCATCAAATTTGGTCAAGATCATATGTGTAGAAGTCCAGCACTCTGTAAAGTCTCAGACTCCAGCACATCCCAAAGACTTTCAGTAAATTTGAATGCATTTTCCTATTTAAATAACTTGCCTATTTAAAACAAACAAACAAAAAAACCTTGTAGTTTTTGTGGGGTTTATCATGTTTCTCACCATAGACAACTACATTGCAGTCTAAACTATGTTCAGGTTGCCACTACTAGAAAGATTTTAGTCTTTTTGTGTGTGTGTGTGTGTGTGTGTGTGTGTGTGTGTGTGTGTGTGTGTGTGTGTGTGTGTGTGTGCAATGTGCAATATATTATGATTAATCCATGTGTATACTTACACCATCAGATTATGCATGCAGAAACATCTTTACTGCACCAAAGTCAAAACTAACATCCGTTTCCTGATGTTCGGACAGATGAACGATGAACACTTGACTGTTTAACATGCCTATTGAATGATCATACTTTTGGTCTACTTAGTCACTGTTAAGTAATACTAAATAAGTAGGATAGGTAAAAGTATTCTTAAAAATCATAAGAACTGGCTATAAATACAGAAAGTGTGAATCCACTGAACCTTCGAGTTGTTTCTGACTGTGCAGCAACTGCTCACTGTAAACCCTAACGCTCAAAATAATTAATTGGTTTGAGTAGGTTCGAACTTAAATTAAACAAACTGGTTCAGTCAATTAACTTTTATGATTATTTAAAACTTTCTTTTGAGGTCACAAAACTTGACACGTTTTAAATCAAATGAGTTATTTCATTGTTTTGAGTTCTATGAACTTGTCTTTTAATTTAGACAAACTTAAATGTAGCTGAAACAGGGCTTGGATTTGTATTTCCCAGCATGCTTTGCCATGATACTTAACAGGGCGAGTAAATGCTTAAATTTAAATAAGGATTTTTGAGTAAGATTATTGTCAAGTGGGAGATTTAGTTGTGTTTGATGTTTTGCTATATTCATCTAGAAGAGTTTCTGTAATTATTTTTTTTTTTTGAGTGAGGATTACCAAACGTTTAGCTTGAGGAGATACGTGTTAAATGTTCTATATTGATGTAGTTATTCAGCAAGTGCTTTGCTTTGCTAATGCCTTCATAGCATTGTGTTACCAATAAGCAAGTTAGTATTAATTGAATTAGCTAGTTAAAGCTGGCCAAGGTTTAAACTAAAACTAAAATGATTTAAGTTGAGTTTACGTGATGATTTCGAGATAAATGTATGAATTCACTTAGGCTACTTACAGTAAATATTTCAAGTTAATAGTCATTCCAATTGTACAAGTACAAAATAAAAATCTGCAAGTTCTGCTTACTAAAACTTTCAATTTCTTTACTTAATTTTTTTTTTATGTAACTGATAACCTCAAATTTTGAGTTTTGCCAAAATTTGGCAGAACTCAACATAAAGAAGCTTAAATATTTGAACTAGGGATGCACGATGTATCGGCCCCCATATATCGGTATTGGTCGATAAATGTTCATTTTTAATATTATCGTTATCGGCCCGATAACATGATTTAGCTGATATATAAAAGCCGATAAATAATGTATTATTTCCTCCAGCTGAGACACTTCAGATGCGCACTGTTCAACATGATGATTTTAAATTGCTTGAAATATGATTGGAATCACTTCAAAAAAGGAAAATACAGTAAAGTTCAACATGCCTGTCATATAATCTACATAAAATTGTAATGAGAACAGTAAAAATGTGCGTTTGGGATGTGGCTTTTAATGGAGAGACTTTTGTTTTTGTAATCAGGCTCTCAAAAATTATATTTTATCGGCCGATATATCGGTTATCGGCTTTCAAATATAAAGAATTATTGTTATCGGACAAAAATCTGTAAAGTATTTGTTTAAAGGTTCAAAGTTTAAAGTTATTATGTCTTTTACGTGTTTGTGGAGATGCACTACATGACATCTTCAACCTGAACTGCCCAATCATTGTATGAAAATTGCATTTAAGGGATTTTTTTGGTTCTTAAAGGGATAGTCACTTAAAAATTTTAATGTGTCATCATATACTCACCCTCAAGTCGTTTCAAACCTGTATGAACGTCTTTCTTCTGAACACAAAGTAATGTCAGTAATCAAACTGTCAACTAGACCCATTGACTTTCATAGTAGGGAAAAAAGGTCCAGTTAACAGTTTTTACTGAGATTCTTCAAAATAATTTATATGATGACACTATTTTCATTTTGAAGTGACTATCCCTAATAAAGACCCACACCTCTTGTTCGTCCGAATACCACACCCAGAAGACGCACAAATGTTTGTATGAAACGTCATAAGACCCTCCAGATGTGTCCATAAATAACATTAATTACAAGTATTGAGACTTTTACGCCTTCAGATTTTGTGTGTGTATATACAGGGAATTAGTTGTATAAATGTGGCCGTTCGGTTGGATCACACACACGCTTACAACATGGAAGGAAAATGTAATCAAGCAGTTTTGTTTAGTCAGAAAGAGTTTCCTCAGGATTGATTGCAGCGTTTTGGCTTGCCAGCGTAAAACACAGCGCGACTTCACTGGCTTTGTGCCACAACTTAGCATGAACCATTGAGGAAATCAGGACCTGTATTAACATTATTAATTAAATCGATCAATTATATGACCCAAATGACACTGGCTGGAAGCATGTATGGGTTTAATTGACTTGTATGCATACACAACCCTGTATGTTTGATGATTCTTGTGTTGCTCAAATGATCTGCATTGTTTGTTCATTCTCGCAGGGTTCAATGGGAGGAGATGCGAGCTGTGTTGATGAAATTTTAAAGGTAAGAACCATTTTATTATTTGCCATCAATGGTAAATTAACACTGTAATATTAAAGTTGTTATGATTTACTCAACTTAGCTGTTATTGCTAACAGTGCCTAGCGGCATGTTAAAAAATGCTGACAACGGCGAACTGACTAGCAGTGTTCAGTAACATGTTAGCTATGCTTAAGAATATGTTAAAACATGCTAAAAATGACTAGCTAAGTGTTAAAATAAGCTGACAGTAAACCAACAATGCCTTGCAATATGTCAGCAACACCTTGAAAAACAATGGTAATATATGCTAGGAGCGTATGAAAACATGCTAATGTGGTTTCTTAGCAGTCTGATGGGATCTAGAAAGTGTGTGTGAAAAGATTTTAATCTTTTATACTGTCAGCTACCCAGTTTCTCTCGTTACTTTTCTCCCGTTTTCTTCTCTTCTATCCGTTCGTAAAGAAAGGAACTCGCAAGAAATGACTAGCTACGTGTTAAAATATGCTGACAATAAACTAACAATCCCTTGCAATATGTTAAATGCAAAAAATGCCTAGCAGTATTAACGTTAAAACATGCTGACAACAGACTAGCAGTGCTTACCAACACTGAACAATGTTAACCCTAAAACTGTATTCTGGACAAATGTGGGTAAAATAGTTTTGATTTTTTTTTTAAATAATTCCCTTGATCTGAGCGGTACAAGACTTGGATACTTTTCCTAAGTTTGCCTCCTGAACACACACAATTTTTTTTCAAAAGTGGGTGAAAAAAACCCCTCCTTAATCTTGTATTTGGGTCAAAAATGGGCACCCATAGAAATGAATGGGAAAAACTGTAATTTAGAGCATTCTAAAATAAGACACCAGGTGACAGCAAAGTCACTTCATCTTTAGGTCTTAGCTCTAAGAACTTATTGGAATGATATTTTAATGTAGTTAAAAAAATTTTAAAAATAAAACCTAAAAATAAGCATAATTTACATAAAATATGGTACTTTTTGAAGTAAATAAATTAAAAAATACCCCAAAATAAAAAATAAAAACGTAAATGGATAGACAAAACTTTATCGAAGACAGTGATATAACAGCATCACGCCTGAGTCCTCGGTGCCCACATTTGTCCACAATTACAGGATTAAGGGCTATATAGTGAATACGGTTTGAGGGCTACACATGCTAAAAATTACTAGCAATGTGTTAAAATGGGCTGACAACAAACCAATGATGCCTAGCAACATGTTAGCAACACCTAGCAAAATGTTTAAAACATGCAAACAATGTCTAGCAGTGGCTAGGAGCGTATGAAAACATGCTAATGTGGTTTCTTAGCAGTCTGATGGGATCTAGAGTAGTCATGTGTGAATAAAACCCCAAAACTTCAAGATGTTAAACTTTTAGACTAGCCAACCTCAACGTTTTGTCAGCTTCTCTCGTCACTTTTCTTCACTTCTAATCCGTTCATAAAGAAAGGAACCACAGGAAAGCACTTTGGATGTCAATATTTTTAACACGTCTTGACAATGTTTCGGTCGGCTCCGTGCGACGTGTGTGTGGTGCCGAGATCGCCGTCCGCTGAGGCGCATTAGAGCGAAGGTCTGAATGCAGTCCGGCTATACAAAGCCAGATAGAAGAAATGACTGTCAAAGTGAGGAAGGGAAAATTAGTTTTAAAAGCAGCTTGATCTCTGGTTTCTGCCATTGAACGATGTTTTCTTCTCCAGGAAATGACTCAGGTTTGGCCTCCTCCGCTGACAGCCATTCACACGCCCTGCAAGACTGAACCTTCAAAGTTTCCTTTCTCCACCTCCAAGGTCAGACATGAGGCCACCAACACCTGCCACACATGTTTTCAGGACGGTTTAAACACAGCCGTTCAATATAGGGCTGTCAAAATGGCTGAAAAGCTCAACTTCTGAAAAATTAGCAAATAATGGTTCTAAAGACAATGCTTAAATGGATACTCCACCGTATTTTCATATTAAACTATAGACGCGTTGATGCATACCTCTGTCGCTCTCAGCGTGCGAGACACTTTGATAGCACTTAAAGGAGTAGTTCACTTTTAAAAAAACTTTTGCTGATAATTTACTTACCCCCATGTCATCCAAGACGTCCATGTCTTTCTTTCTTCAGTCGAAAAGAAATTAAGGTTTTTGATAAAAACATTCCAGGATTTTCTCCATATAATGGACTTCAATGGGGTCCAAACGGTTCAAGGTCCAAAAGACAGTTTCAGTGCAAACTGTTCAAAGAGCTTTAAACGACACCAGACGATGAATAAGGGTCTTATCAAGAGAAACGATCGCTCATTTAAAAAATATATATATATATATATATATATAGTTTAAGTTTTATAAGCTCAAATGTTCGCCTTGCTCTGTTCTGTGATGCGCGTTTGTGACTCTCCTGTTCGAACTCGTTCAAGAAAATAAACGAATCATTTTTCGTGTCATTTGGTTCATTTAACGAATGAAATGAACGAGTTGACTCTGGAAAAGATTTGTTCATTTTGAGTTAAGGAATAACAGTTTAATATGAGGAAACGGTGGAGTATCCCTTTAATAATGTAATTAGAGGAAAACAGTGCTTTTCCCACAAGAGGGCGCAAGCGAGTGCATTAAGCAAATATAACCCAAATCAATTGAATATGAAATTACATTCACTTTTTAAAGTGCATTATCTTTTGAAAAATTGTTCTTAAATAAAATATAACTTCCTTAATGTGCATCCAAGGAAAAATAGGCTACAATAGTGCATAAAACTGTGTAAGTGCATCCGTAAGCTGAGGAAACACTTTTTATTTGTTTTTGTACCCATAAGTGCATCATTTTCGTTACATTTCTTCATTCAACAGTGTTCATATTAATTTTACCATTGTAGTACAATTGTAGCATTTAAAAAACAGGTTTTTTGTGATGTATGTATACATGTATTCAACTTGTAATTGTTAGCTTCTTTGTTGTAGGATCCCCAGCACCTGCCTTTTGGGCCACAGAGTAAGTTTTAGCAGTCATTTAATGAGACTTAAGTGTTTCTTTAGCCATTTAAATTGATGCATTTGTTTGTGTGCTGATTTTCCCTCTCTCAGAAAAAATCTCAGGGAAGATCGCATCCACCAGTCACCCGTTGAAGCCGAGCGACAGCGACCAGTCCAAGTGAGTCTCTGATATGCCGAAGGACATCGTCCTGTTCGGTCACGAGCTCTGGAGCTCTTTCTGCTCGCTAAAGATTTAGATATGTCATCAGTTGAATATTTCAGCCCAGTGCAATCTAATTTAGACTGTACATGACTGTACATGGACCTGTCCGAATCTGATTTTTGTGCGTATGCTGATCAGAATAACTTACTGAAATCTTACTAAAGACATTCAACAATTGGGTATATTGGCTGAAAGAAAGAAAGAACAGCAATTTACATCCATATAGTAGTATTCAAAATTGTAAGAGGAAAAAAAGGGACATAAAAGACATCAATATAGTATGTTGCAAGGCAGTGTCGGCCAACACCGCATTACTGCTTTTTTTTTTTAAATTTAGGGCTGTGAAATGATTAATCGCGATTAATCGCACCCAAAATATAAGTTTGTGTTTACATAATATATGTGTATGTAGTGTGTACATTTATTTTTTTGGTATATATAAATACACACGCATGTATGTATATTTAAAAAAAAGTGTTATTAATATATAAAATATTTATATTTCTGTTAGGGCTGTCAAACGATTAAATTGCACCCAAAATAAAAGTTTGTGTTTACATAATATATGTGGGTCCACTGTGTATAATTATTTTATATATATAAATACACACACATGCTTGTATATATTTAAGAAATATTTTCATGTATACTGTCTATAGATTTATATATAATTTATATTATATATAAATACAAATATTTTATATATAAATACTATTTTTTTCTTAAATATACATGCATGCGTGTGTATTTTTATTTATATATATATATATATATATATATATATATATATATACATTCACACACAAAATAATTATTTATTAAATAATTATAAATTGTTAATGTTAACTAATTATTAATTGTTTGACAGCCCTAATTTATGTATAATATTAATTTTGTATAAATATATATAAAGTATATACATGCAAATATTTCTTAAATATATACATGCATGTGTGTAAACAAAAACTTTTATTTTGGATGTGATTGATCATTTCACAGCCCTATTGTAGTTCAATAAGCTATATATTTATTACTCTAACGGTAGCTTTGGTACCAGATCTGATCAGTTTTGAATTGTGAATTTAAATTGTTTTTACTATATAGTATACAAAAACACTTGAGGATGATGCATTTTACTCCAGAAGTTCTCTCATTCACAATATAAGTATTTCTTCTTCTTTTTGTACCATTACTTCTTTCATCCTTCGTATCTGTAGTTATTCAATAATACTTAAGATTTCCCTACTTTTCTTAAAAATATTCATAATTTCTATACTAGGTCAGGTCTTAGTGGGAGAATGTAGTCTATCCATTTTCGTCATAGCGGTTTGTGGCTTTCTAACGTAAACCTCAGGCGTTTTTATAGGAAAGTCGCCGCTAATTACAAAGTGCCGGACAAGCAGAAAGTCAACATGTCTAGAGCGACAGAGACGACTGCGTGGAGAAGAGCCGTGCACCAGCGCAGTAGTTCAGTTCGGCGGACACACATCGTCAAGTTAAATCAGACCACATCTGTATTGCAATCCCCTCCTTTGTGGTTGTGGTTGTTTTGGTGTATTCCTACCAACACTACACTAATGAAACCAATGCAGATATTCAGGAAATCAAAAGAGCTGTATCAACACAAATTGCGATACACCTGCGTGGACATCATTAGTTTTAGATCAGATTTCAGTCGGATGTGCAAATGATCGGATTCGGACTGACGGTGTGAACGTAGGCCGTGAGATTCATTTCAGATTTGCAATTATCTTAAGCCTATCCTCTCCTGTGGCCCGCAGGATTACGTATAAAAGAACGTTTCTAAGTGCGATTCAAGTTAGACATCTTCAGTTTATAAGATTAACAAAAAATCATTATTATTATTACTATTTTTTCTGAAGCATAACAGATTCTGTCCTTAGATAACTTGCATTTATTTATTTTTATTTATTTGAATTAGTGCTGTCAAATGATTAACATATTTATTCATTAATATATAATATATATTAATATATATATTAATATTCGCGATTAATCGCATTAATGCCATAGTTAACTTGCGATTAATCGCAGATTTTTATCTATTCTAAATGTCTCTTGATTTCTTTTTGTCCTATTATTTTTTCTCATTTTAATGCTCTTATCAACATGGAAAAGTGGATCGGCTTGCTTTGTGCAAATGTTTTTTATTGAAAACAACATTGTCATATACTGTCTTCAATTTCACACTAACATTCTCACTCAGAGCAAATAATCTCTCACACAATGTAACACTGTCCATCAATAAAAGGGTGAAAGAAATACTGACGAGGTGCTGATATTGACGAGGGGGCGGAGAATCGCATCAGCTGTGTGTGTGTGTGTGTTTCAGACTGGACGTGCTGCGATGATGATAGCTCAGTTCACAACGACAAAACACACAGATCACTTTGGTCTTGTCAATGGATCCATTTGGCAACTTTTTAAGAGTAAACTTTTCCATTCAGAATCTTATTGGCGTCCATTTCGGCGTCTCCACTCGTCATCCTCTCAAAACGTAACATTAGCCAACTATTTGGCCAGCTCGCAAACCCAAACGCCTGTTGTTTTGTTTCCGGTCTAGCTAGATCCGCTTGCGTTATGATCGACGAAGCAACAAAAACGTCCTCGCGCGGCACAAGCCATTGAAATGAATGGGTTTCATAGCGTAGCGCATGCCGCGTCCTGCTGCAAAAGAAATAAACAACAAAGTTTGCTAGGCCAAAAACACAGTTAATCTCAATTTACGCCATTAAAATGGGTTTGTGTTAACACCGTTAATAATGCGTTTAACTGACAGCCCTAATATTAGTAGAAATTGTAAATGTCCTTCTGGAACACATCCTATATTATAGTAGTTTTAAAAGCTTTTTATCTTGGGGAAAGCAGCACTTCTCATCATGTCCGTATGAGTTTAGCTGAAGTCCTGTTGTCCTGGTCTGGTTTCAGCACACTGCAGGATGATCTGAAGCTCAGCACCAGCGAAGACAGTGATGGAGAGCAGGATCCTGCCAAAAACACCTCCCAAAACACCTCAGCAAGGTGACACACTCACACAGCTGATATTTATTGTGTTTGATCACATGGGAGAGGGTGACGCAATAAAACATTTATAAAACATTTCTCCCATTGGTACTTTAGCCTTAATGGGTTAGTTCACCCAAAAATTTAAATAAAAATTCAATTAATTACTAACCCTCATGTCGTTCCAAAACTTGGAAGACTTTCGTTTATCTACAGAACACAAATGAAGATCTTTTAATGAAATCTGAGAGATTTCTGTTCCTCCGTTGGTGGCTACACTTCAAAATATTCATAAAGAGATCTCAAATTGAGTGGTTTAGTCAATTTTCTGAACAGACAAATGTGCTTTGTATCATTTAATTGAGACTTTTATTCACATATGAACATTGATCAACACAAACGCCTCATTGGTTCTTGCTGAAGCTCAAACGTGATTCGTAACACGAGACTGAACCTCATTGGTTCTCGCACGTCAAGCATGTCATATCTTCCGTTTGCCGTATCAGATGTGTGCTTTGAATGTTTATATGTGCCTAAATTAAATCTGTTCATCATATAATGCGATTGTCTCTTCAGAAAATGTTACTTAACTGCTTGATTCATATGGATTAGTTTTACAGATATTGTGTGGACTCTCAGTGGAGGGGCCGATATCTCTCAGACTTCTATATCTTCATTTGTGTTTCGGATATGAACTAAAAAACTCATACGGGTTTGGAACTACATGAGGCTGAGTAATAAATACATTTTTGGGTGATCTAAGACTTAAAGGACAACTCCAGTCAATTTTAATTGAGCTAAGTTTTTTGTCCTCTTTTTAATATTCGCAGCCTGTTGACTTCAATGGGCATATTCTAAACCTGCTTTTATCCTCTTAACATCCTTGATTTGTCATTACGAGTGCACAGCCATGTGAGTGGTGTTATTAAGAGTGACCACGGTCAATCTGACTGCAGTAGATGTGAAAGATATGAATAAAAATGATGTTAATTCAGCCAGCGCACATACCTCTATTTGCTTCCTGTTTTCAGTCGAAGCCCACAGTAGTCGATTGTCGAGTTCTGCGAGTTCATTGGTAACTAAATGATGTTCAAGATCTGATTCGGATGAACTATCCATTTGAGCTGATATTCTCAGAACACCACACAGTGTTGGGTTTGAGATGATATCCACTGATGATCGTGCGCTCGAAACTCGACAATCGACTACTGTGGGCTTCAACCGAAAACAGGACGCAAATAGAGGTATGTGCGCTGGCTGAATTAACATCATTTTTATTAAAATCTTTCACATCTACTGCAGTCAGATTGACCGTGGTCACTCTTAATAACACCACTCACATGGCTGTGCACTCATAATGACAAATCAAGGATGTTAAGAGGCTAAAAGCAGGTTTAGAACATGCCCCATTGAAGTCAACAGGGTGCGAATTTTGTTTAAAAATTTTGTTTGAATTTTGTAGACAACACCGTTTTTTGTCGCTTTTGTCTGTCCTGACAGCACTCCAAATGTACAAAAAAATTAGCTCAGTTAAAATTGACTGGAGTTCTCTTTTAAATGGTGCAATGAAAAGTGTATTTTGTAGTGTAGTAACGGCACCCCTTTACGTCAAAACTGAGCTAAGTTGTAACTTACACACAGCATGTGCAACAGACCCAAGGTGAATTAACTCGCATTTTTGACATCGTCTCATTGTTATGTTCATTTGCAATGTTGCATGTTTGGTGTTTGATGCATCAGGAATCATTTAGCCAACACAAAGATACTCAGTTTGCATGTGTGCCTCAGTAACAACAGTAATAACAGCGGGGTGCGGAGCAAGAGGACAGCAGCGGGCGCAGCGGGTCGGAGAGCAGCTCCAGTTCTGACAGCGAGAGCGAGAGCAGCTCTTCAGAGAGCGAGACCAACGAGCCGCCTCGTACTGCGACTCCTGAGGTGAACCACTGGCACACACACACACAACTCATGAACACACTCATCTCATCACTGCAGGATCATGACGGACGGCACACTTTATAATCTCAATAGGATTTTCCTCAACATTGTTAGTAGTTTGGTTTATATAGCGCGTTTTACTGAGGGATGAGACCAAGAATGAGGAGGGAGGGGTGTAACGATACCCTCATGTCACGATTTGTATACGATATAATTGCGATCCTCAAAGACATGATTAACATTTTTTTATTAAAAGGTTAACAAAAAATGTGCTGTTGACTTAAATGCTAAATTTAGTTTTACATTATGTGTGTAACTGTATAGTCTTGTCGCTGAAACCCAAAGCACAGACAATAGAGGCACCAGAAAAACAATATTCATGATTCTTAAGATGAAAACACTGAATTATTGTAGATGAATATGATGATCTCGGTCACTGACTAGATATATATAATATAATGTAGGACACTTTTACTGGTAACATCAGACATCTGGCATTATCAGGACACAAATATTCCCCCATTGCATTATTATACATTATATTCAACATTATATAGTAGTTTAATATCTGACACTAAAACTCTGAAAACTTGAATTTTCATTTTAGGTGAACTATCCACGATGCATATCACTATTCACAAATACATATTCTTGCTTTTTTGTATTGCCAAATATTGTTACACCCCTAATGCGTGCTGACAACCTAAAACTTGCATTAGTGTTGTTCAATAATGACCAGTTATGGAATGCACCGTATGCTTTGTAATTAGTTTTTGTAATATTGCGGTTTATACAATACAGTTTGATTGAAAACAGCTTAACCCTAAAACTGTATTCTGGACAAATGTGGGCAAAATAGTTTTGATTTATTTAAAAAAAAAACTTCATCTGAGCGGTACAAGACTTGGCTACTTTTCCTAAGTTTGCCTCCTGAACACACACAATTTTTTTTGACTCAATTCTACAATGTTAAGTGGGTGAAAAAAAACCTCCTTAATCTTGTATTTGGGTCAAAAATGGGCACCCATAGAAATGAATGGGAAAAACTGTAATTTAGAGCATTCTAAAATAAGCCAAAATAAGACACCGGGTGACCGCAAAGTCACTTCATCTTATTTTAATGTAGTTAAAAAAAATAAAAAATAAAGCTACATAGTAATTAATTTACATTGAAATAATTTACATAGAAAATAGGGTACTTATTGAAGTAAATAAATTAAAAAATACCACCAAAATAAAAAAAACACCATAAATGGATAGGCAAAACTTTATTGAAGACAGTGATATAATATTTATAATAAATAAAAATTAGGATCACACCTTAGTCCTCTGTGCCCACATTTGTCCACAATTACAGGATTAAGGGCTATAAAGTGAATAGGGCTAGGGCTAGGGTTTGAGGGCTACTAGCATTCAACAGGCAAATGATGATCATTGATGGAACATTGAATCCATAACAGGAATAGTTTTATGCTTATCTGAGTTTGATGTCGCACTCAATGCAAGTTTCCCCGTCGACCGCAGCGGGAACAGCCCACTGTTAACAAATGGCAGCTGGAAAACTGGATCAAGAAGGAGAACAAGTTGTCCCCGGCTTCTCCGGTGGAGAACAGCAGCACGACGCCGACCAAGTATAAGAAAGAGGGTCGAGAAACCAACTCGAGCAGAGTCTCACAGTGGCCCGGGATCTAAAGACCCCACGCCCTCCTCGGGACGAGACCTTCGGCCCAATCAGAAGGGCTCAGAGAGCTGGCAAAGGCGGAGTCAGAAGTCTCCCGCTCAAAGTGAGGCCGTAAGTCAGGGTGGGCGACCATTTGTGGGTAAAAAACGGCCTAAAAAGACTGAGAAGCCGCCGGTGGTCTGAGGAACCGAAAGGTGGGTTGAAAGTAGAGACCGAACCCTCGCCCGAGATCCCGTTACACCGCGCCCCGCGCCCCAACAAGGGCCTTCGCAAACCCAACATCAAAAAGGAGCCCAAAACCTCCTCTCCTCGACCAGCACCGGACAAACGCAAAAAAGCGCCCAAAAAGTCCCGTGAGATCGTGGAGTCGTCCTGTCGGACTCCGAGGGCAACGTGAGCGTCCCGCCGTCGTCGCAGACGCCCAGAGATCAGTATCCCGAGAACCCGTCCGCCCTGGTCTCGCCCATGCTCTCGCCACTGAGCGACCCGGAAAGCAGGCTGCCCCCGACTGCTGGTGCAGATCGACCTGAACCTGCTGTCCAGAGTCCCGGGACGCCTGCTGGAGGCGAAGGCGGAGAGGAGCTCGTCTGGGGAAGCCAAGGAGTCGCAGAAGCAGCCGGGAGAGAAGGGACCCAGCAAGGCCAAGAGAAAAACACAAGGTTGGTTGGAGCCATTTAACCACAAAAACAGTCACAAGGGTCAATTTTCTGAAATTAAGATTTATACGCCATCTGAAAGCTGAATAATAAGCTTTCCATTGATGTATGGTTTGTTACGATAGGACAATATTTGGCCAAGATACAACTATTGAAAATCTGAAAAGATTCGAAACATTGAGAAAATAACCTTTAAATGTGTCCATTTATGTTCGGGATATTGTTGCATTATCTTACAAAAATATTTTTTTATATATTTATGGTAGGAAATTTATTAAAGATCTTTATGGAACCAGCTTGGCTAACGCCAGACCCAATCCTCGTTGAGACTTGGGTCTGGGAACCACATGTTCATTTTCTCGTATTTGAGGCGTGGTTTACGAATGGGTAATATTGGGGTGCTGTACGTAGCTCATAGCCAATCGTTTCAATTAGATAAACACAAGTATTAAGTACAGTTTAACATAGATGTTGAAGTTGTTATTTGCATTGGAAACTGTTTGCACTTGTACTTGACAAGTTTAAAATTTTAAAAAAATTAATTTAACGACTAAAGTGTCAACAACTTTAATCGGGAGCGTGTGCACAGCTGAAAGTTATGCTCATGTTAGTAAAGTGGTAGCTGTATTGATATTAAAAAGCAACACAACTTAGTGGCACTGTGACAACCATAGTAGGTAGTCTACATCGGTATAATGACAATATGATATTAATAAATACGCTTACCATTTATAAGTTAAATGGTCTCTGTCAACGATGACGCCTAGCAGGTTGGTACTATAACTCCGTGGCTAACGTCTTGCCACTTTGCGCTCATCCAGGCCTCGGGACTGCCGAACAGAAGTTGGTATCGACAATCTTTATCGCATTTTCTTTCTCGGGACACAGCTGAGCGGCAGATATTCCAAGGTTGACCGCCTCCTGTACCTGTCCTCATTAGGGCGATTAATGCCGAGACAACAATAACGACTGGGGTCTCGCGAAGTTTAACGCCAAAATTGGCTCTTTTTTCAAAATAAACTTGCATTCTAAACTACTTAGAACAATATCTAAGGCTGCATCAAAAGGTAGCTTTGCATCTGCTGCCATGTCGAATCCATAGATGTAAACAAACTGCTTCGGTGTGTGGCATAGATGTCGTCATCGTCTTGCTGCTCTCTCCCCATTCTGTGATTGGTTCCCTAAATGAGGCGAAAATCTGGACCATGGTATCCAGACTGCCTTTCAGTGTGAATAAAATCGGCGCTGCGGGAAGGCAGCATGGGGGAATCCCAGACTATCATGGAACATGATCTTTACTTAATATCCTAAAGATTTTTGGCATAAAAGAAAAATCTATAACTTTTGACCCATACAATCAGTTGTTGGCTATTGCCACACATATATCCGTGCGAACTTGAGGCTGGTTTCGTCACACATTATGCTTATTTACACGTTCATCATTTTATTTTGGGGGTCTGCTAATACATTTGCATTATTTAAAGTCCTAAAAGGATATGTCTGTTTCAGTTCTTTCAGTTACTGTCCCTTTAAAACACGTTTTCCGAAACGCCCAGTCTGTTGCGATTGGTCTACCAATGAACGTCCACACCAAGAACGATAAATGTGAGAGATCACTATAACCGATATCTATGTTAGCATCCACACCAACGAACGGTAACGCTTCTGTCGCTGTAAGTCCTCAAGCTCTTTAAAGCACAATGGGTTCTCATTGGCCGCCAGTGTTTTTATCGTTCGTCAGCTAGAAAAACAAAATCGTTACGGAAGTTATTCCTTTGTAATTTGTTGTTTGAACTGCTATTCTTTTATATTAGAACAATTTTAGAACTGTATCTTTATAACAGTTCCATATCTAGGGGATTATAGTGTCGGGCCACACAATGTTTCATGCCGTCGCGGTGTGAAGAAAAACATGTTGACAAAGCGAAGTCATGGGAACGATGGCAGAACTACAGACGACGAGTCTGAGAGCGGGTGTTTTCTGTTGGAGAGATTAACTTTGCAGATCATTTACATGCACAAACGGCAATATTACACACCGAAGGAAAGATCAGAAAACATAATGTCACCTTTAAATGCGACATTAGGTCCGTTTCAAATCCTAGCACAAGTTCCTGAGACGAAACGATTTTAAAATTTAGACTGCACCATCTTCTAAAAAAATCTTCTGGATGCCATGTGGCATTGCTACAATCTGAGACTGCGGATAAGTGAATTTGTTCAATTGTAACGTTGCTTTTTAGTTTCATTTGTTTATTTTAGTGTCCTTAACACATTACTGTAGTAATAACAGTAAATTATGCATAATTACATGAATCTAACGCTAAACAAACCTTAATGTTTGCTGAGTAAGTTAGTAAAAATCTTACTGATCCCAATCTTTTGAGAAGTAGTGTACCTCACGATTGAATCCTATGTTTCTCCCACAGAATGATGACGACGTGCTCAAACCAGACAATAAGAAGTCTAAACTGGATGAGAAGTCCTCACACAAGTCCAGCAGTAAAGAGTGAGTTCATTCTGCTCCAATCCTTCAGAGAACCTCCACATTAAACCTTATATCCATATAATCCTCATATCCATCCAAGTATGAGATACAGCTTTCATTTTCATGTTAATCACATATTCACAAGAGAGAAAAGTCACTAGAAAAACAAGAACTAGAAAAAGTTTGTTGAGACGAACTTTAAGTTGGGTTGTGAAAGTTTGCAACAGAAATGTTTGAAGAATTTTAAAGTATTCTGAAGTTTCAATTAGTTTATAGTTTAAACTTGTTTGAATTTTAAAGTAGTTTAAATTTCAAACTAATTAACTTTAAACTTATTTAAACTTCAAACTACTTTAAAATTCAAACTAATTTAATCTCTAAAATACTTGAAAATTCAAACTAATTTAAACTGTAAAATACTTTAAAATTCAAACTAATTTAAACTGTAAAATACTTTCAATTTCAAACTAATTTAAATTTTAAACTAATTTAAACTTCAAAGTAATTTAATCTGTAAAAATACTTTAAAATTCAAAAGTAATTTAATCTGTAAAATACTTTAAAAATTCAAACTAATTTAATCTCTAAAATACTTGAAAATTCAAACTAATTTAAACTGTAAAATACTTTAAAATTCAAACTAATTTAAACTGTAAAATACTTTCAATTTCAAACTAATTTAAATTTTAAACTAATTTAAACTTCAAAGTAATTTAATCTGTAAAAATACTTTAAAATTCAAAGTAATTTAATCTGTAAAATACTTTAAAATTCAAAGTAATTTAATCTGTAAAATACTTTAAAATTCAAACTAATTTAATCTCTAAAATACTTGAAAATTCAAACTAATTTAAACTGTAAAATACTTTAAAATTCAAACTAATTTAAACTGTAAAATACTTTCAATTTCAAACTAATTTAAATTTTAAACTAATTTAAACTTCAAAGTAATTTAATCTGTAAAATACTTTAAAATTCAAAGTAATTTAATCTGTAAAATACTTTAAAATTCAAATAATTAATCTGTAAAATCTTTAAAATTCAATAATTTAAACTTAATTTAAACTTCAAAGTATTTTACAGTTTAAATTAGACTAAAGTTTAAATTAGTTTGAATTTTAAAGTAGTTTAAAGTTTAAATTAAAAGTTAAATTAGTTTAAAGTCGTTTAAAGTATAGTTTGAAGTAATTTAAAGTTGCTACGGTGTTTCTAGTGGGTTGGCAAGGTGTTCTGGGTGGTTGCTAGGCAGTTGTTAAGGTATTTTGGGTGGTTGATAGGGTGTTCTGGCTGGTTGCTAGGCAGTTGCTAAGGTATTTTGGTTGGTTGCTAGGGTGTTCTGGGTGGTTGCTAGGCGGTTTATAAGGTATGTTTTATGTAAATGGATGTCTTTGTCATAATATCATTTCAATGATTACAGTCACTTCATGTGCTGCACTTTATTTGTACCATTTTGTTTTATTTTTATTTATCTATTTTCTTTTTTAGAATTTGAAGCTAATAAAATATTGTTTGATTAGTAAGATCTCTTTTGTGGAAAAAAAAGTAGTCCTGTATTTTCATTTGACAGTGTCTGTTTGAACCCTGTGTTAGTGATTATGGTGCATGCAAACGCAGCTAGCGGGATACACTCCTGTACTCTGCGGTAAAAGCGGGGTTTCGAACGACGATAAACAGCTGCGTTAAACTGAACCGCAGACCGGTGACCTCTCACATTAGTGGGATCAGATTGTCATTTCTCCTCCTGAGCTGTAGATTAATCACGATATCCCCAACTCTCCTCCGCAGGTCGTCTAAGCGCGCTCAGGATAAAGAGAAGGAGTCTGCGCCCTCTCCTAACATCACGCTGCAGCCGACGGCTAAACCCGGAGCGCAAGCGCACGCCGAGCCAGTCCTCCAGCTCGCTTCCCAAAGAGCGGCAGCAGGAGCGGCTCCAAACACCGGCAAGGGCGACGACAAGCCGCAACGCAGGGAGGCCAAGGTGCGTTTCCCTCTTTACACACACACACACACACGACTGAACCTCAGGCTGTTCCAGAGGCTTATCGCTTTCAGCACACACTGTTTTACCGGCTCCACATTTTACGTTACACACCCTGTATTGTGTACATACAGTAACACACTTTACAATCACTTTGTGTAATAACAAACACAGTGCTGCATAAAAGCACACACTGCACTATGCTAGTTCTGTCCTGAGCACGTTTCAGAACATTACTCACTAAACATGGTGTATGTTTACTTCAGTAAAGTCCAACATTAAAGGAATACTTCAGGATTTAGCATTAAGCTTTGTATTTGTAGGAAACCTGTAGTATTTTCGAATTACCGTGCTTTCCACCCTAATATCCCCTGAGTATTGTGTATTTTTTAATGTATTTTTTGTCTGGAAAAAATCCTGGAACATTTTCTGTCTTTTCTCAGTCTAGAAAGCTCTAAATTCAAGAATAATTTCACATTTCTTCTACATAAATGACACATTTTAAATACACATTCATCTTTCCAGAGGTGAAGTGTCCCTTTAAAGTTTGTCTTGATAGATTTTCAGTTTCTAATTTATCAATGTCATTTTTTTTTTACCAGGAGAAAAGCTCTAAAACGGAAAATCCTGTGTCCGTGCCGCACATCTCCGATGGCTCCAAATCCAGATCCAAACTCCTGTTTGAGGACAGGTATGAAGCCTTGATCTT
Source organism: Hybognathus amarus (assembly GCA_030378365.1). Classification (NCBI taxonomy): domain Eukaryota; kingdom Metazoa; phylum Chordata; class Actinopteri; order Cypriniformes; family Leuciscidae; genus Hybognathus; species Hybognathus amarus. Next base: position 420,405 of record JAQIUQ010004350.1, read on the forward strand.
TCGTCTCAAATCTAGTTTACTTTATTCATATATTTACAGCAGCAACAGTGCTTTACAGATCAACCAGAGGAATAATATGAAAGTCATACCTGCATAACAATATAATAAATGCAGCGAAGAGCAACCTTAAAGCAGTGTCAGACTCAAATATGAAATGTTGAAATCTACCTATCAAATAGCAATCAATATCTTAAAAAAAAACAAAAAACATATTAACCCTCTGGGGTTGTTCGGACCAAATGGACCCGAAGAATTTAAATAAAATTTTTCCAAAAATCACAGCTTCCTTGGAATGGTCTGAAATTTGGGGACTTTGTTGGTATTTGGTATTTGAACACTCAAAAAAATTGGGGACAGGATGTGAATAGTCTAAGTGGTTGTACAAGAAATAGTCACACTTGAGGTGTTCGGGTCCAAATGGACCCGCATGGAAAATGAATGGGAAATTGTCAAAAATGTGAAAATACTGAGTTTTTTTGTGCGTATAATCTACAAATCAGCCACGATCTTGGAAAGTGAAGAGGTGAATCTATAAAACATCAAGAGTGCAAAACAGACACATCCAGACACACACACACACAAAAACACTTTTATACACAAACACACCAAAAAATTCAGATTATTCATGTGTTTTGCGTTTTTAAAATGCTCAGTTTGTCCACCAGATGGCGTCAATCTCATTTCAAAAATTGCTTTTATGAGGCCAATGCTTGACTGTAAAATGAAAATACAGCTTTAAAAAAATTAATAAATAAATTTTTTTTCTATTATGTTCAATGGGAGGAAATTTTGTCATAATTATTGCATTAATACTAATCATATTTTTTTTTGACATTTTCTCAAAACACCAAAAAAGAAAAGAAAAAATATTATAAAAAAACGAGTAAAAAAAAAATCATGATTTTTTTTTTAAATATGAATCCCGCCCATTAAAATATGAATGGGTCCATTTGGACCCGAACACCCCGAATGTGACTCTGAAACGAACAACCCAGAGGATTAATTATTCCTTAAGATTCTTTTACACTGTGATAAGTAAGAGTTTTTGTCGTAATTGTCGATTATTGTAAGAAGCAACAATATATTTGTAGTTTTTTTTTTTTTTTTTTTTGAGAAGCCGCAGTCTGTTTGATTTACACCACATAGTGAAATCTCATTGGTTTCCCGTAATCTGGATGCACGTAATGGGCCGTTTAAGCATCACTGCTGTTCTGTTGTGATTGGTTGTGTAATAACAGCCAGTCTCCGTCTGAATTGCAGGATTCATTCTGCTGATCATTACCTTCAAGAGGCGAAGAAACTGAAACACAACGCGGATGCTCTGGTGAGGGTTAGTTTTACTGGCCTACGGTTCTCACATCTGTCAGTTAATCTGCTTGATATTTCTGTGACCCCTGACCTTTTGTGTTAGTCCTCCATTGAGAGCGACACAACAGGTGCTCTCTTCACACGGCGCCAGTGTTTAAAACTCGGGGTCAGTGATGTTTGTGCCAATGGCAAGATTGTTTTGAGTTTGTGCACTAGTTTGCCAAATTCAAATCAAATGCGCCCCATAATATCAGATTTTATGTTACCGTGTCCGTGTGGAATCTGTTTTCCTCCTCACATGCGTTGTGTTCTCCGCAGATGGACAGGTTTGAGAAGGCTGTGTATTACCTGGACGCCGTGGTGTCGTTCATCGAGTGTGGAAACGCTCTGGAGAAAAGCGCCCAGGAAGCCAAATCCCCCTTTCCCATGTATGCCGAAACCGTGGAGCTCATCAAGTAAGAGCGGAGGGGTGAGAGTGCTTCCGGATCTCTCCATCTAATGCTGGAGTTTACTCACACATGTGCATGTTTGCTTGTTTGGCAGGTACACGATGAAGCTCAAGAGCTACATGGCACCGGACGCCACATCTGCAGACAAACGGCTAGCAGTGCTGTGGTACGTAGCGGACACTAGGGCCGTGAGCCTACACCCGTCTCGCGCTTCGCTTCCATTACGATTATCATGTCATCGATTCCGTTCAATTCCATATCACAATGCACATCAAAACTGATGTGTGTGTGTGTGTTCGCCTGTTCGGGAAGTCGCAATGACACAGGGAGTAAATTCTGTTTTGTTTTTTGTTTTTTAAGGAAATGTTTGAAGTTTTGTTTGAAGGAAATGTTAATTTAAAAGCCGCGCTCATTCATCAGTCATACGTTTACGCATGGATCAAGTCACCTTTATTTATAAAGCGCTTTTACAATACAGAGTGTTTCAAAGCAGTTTTACAGAGATAACAGGAAAATAATGCAACAAAGAGTTGGAAGTTTCTAGATGAAAATAGTGTCAAAGTCCAGCTTAAGTAAGTTCAGTGAAGGTTCATTTTTGTTGTAAGAAAGTTATTTAGTTAATTTTTTCATATATATATATATATTAGGGCTGTCAAACGATTCATACGCGATTAATCACATCCAAAATAAAAGTTTGTGTTTACATAATATATGTGGGTGCACTGTTTATAATTATTTTATATATATAAATACACACATATGCATGTATATTTAGAAAAAAATATTATTTATATATAAAATGTTTATATTTATATATAATATAAATTATATATAAATCTATATACAGTATATGCATGAAAATATTTCTTAAATATACATGCATGTGTGTGTATGTGTATATATATATATATATATATATATATATATATATATATATATATATATATATATATATATATATATATATATATATATATATATATATAAAATAATTTTACACAGTGCACCCACATATATTATGTTTAACACAAACCTTTATTTTGGATGTGATTAATCACATATTATCATAATAATCTAATAAAATATATATATCTATATATATATATATATATATATATATATATATATATATATATATATATATATATATATAGGCGCTCTGGAAAAAAATGTGATGTCATCGTCCAGTTGAGTTCTCATATAAGGGTGTCAATGCAAGCGGATCAATAATACTGTTGAATGTTAAATGTTCTTATAGTGATTACAGTAAATAATGCATATAATGCATAATTACAAATGACTAACAATAAACCAAAACCTAATCCCAATCGTACCCCATATAGTAAAAGTGATGTTCATTTAAAGTCATTTTTGCTTTTTACGGTCAAATTGGATTATCGAATGTCAGCAGCAAAGACATTGGTTAATAAAGTGAGAGATTTGTGTAATTTAACACATTTAAATGTTCGCATAATATTCTGAGTTTGTGTGTCTCTGTCATTGTGAGCAACACTGAATCTGTTTTTGTGCAAGTGAGATGAATAAATGCATGTTCACATTTTAGTCTAGATTCTACAGTAGTCATCATGTTCACACACACACACACACACACACACACACACACACACACACACACACACACACACACACACACACACACAGTACACAACGCCTCTGCACTTGCGCTTTCTCTCAACATTAGATCTGTCAGTCAATACACAGGGAAACAGTCACTAGTGTTATTTTATTTATTACATTACTTACTAAAAAGTAAAAAAAGTAATCTGATTACACAACTCATTACTTCTTAATGCGTTACCCAAACACTGCTAGTGTACTTTAACAATCATTATTAAACTTAATTACTCTGAAAACAATCAATGTAGTTTTTCACACTAAAGAAAATGGTGTTAAATGTATTATGATTTTATGACTATCAGTAAAGCCAATGTTGTTACAGCTGTTAGTGTGTAGTGTTTGGTCAAGCCGTGGCTAATGTAACCTGTGTGTGTGTGTGTGTGTGTGTGCAGTCTGAGGTGCCAGGCGCTCCTGTATTTGAGGCTTTTCAAGCTACGGAAAGAAAGTGCACTGAAATACTCTAAAACGCTCACTGAACACTTGAAGGTAACAGTCATTCTCCTTATTCCATTGAAAACAACACAAAATACAGTTTAAAATAATATATCTCAAACTGTGACTCCTGTGATCAAAGCTGTATTTCCAGCATCATTACTCCAGTCTTCAGTGTCACATGATCCTTCACAAATTGTTTGTAATATCCTGACAAATTTATGATTATTATCAATATTGAAAACAGTCAATATTTTTGTGGAAACTTTTGATTCTTCAATGAATGGAAAGCATTTATTTAAAATAGAAATCCTAATGAATGTCTTTACTGATCAATCTAATGTGTGAAACAATCTTACTGACCCCAAACCTTTTGACTGTAGAGATGTTTGAAATGTCCACAATTACCAGAACACATGAAAGATGTTTATGTTGGAAACATAAAAGTTTATGTTGGAAACGTGAAATTCATGTTAATGTTTCTTTAAACAGAAGAACGAAACGTATACAAACGTGTTCATTGCTCTGTTTTTTCCAGAATTCGTTGAGTAATACCCAAGCTCCGTCTCCTGGAGTAGCAAAGTAAGTTCCTGATATTGTGTTATATATTGTAAATGTAGAAACACCCTGACAACACATGTTTAAAACCATTACAAAAATTCACATTTCTCCGTTTTCATATACCGGATCACACATACAGTCAAACCAAAAATTATTCAACATATTTTTGAACATTTCTGATGATTTTTTTTACTAGTGGGTGCGATAAACTGACATATTTACAATTATACCCAAATATTCTTCATACAGTGACTACCAGTAACATTTATAAACATTTGGGACCAAAATGATCCAGACACTTTCAGCTGATCATGTTGAAGTGTGTTTTCTGTAATTGCTAATGCTCTTTTTACACACACACTGAACAACATGAAGCATTGCTTGGTCACTGGTTGAGCTAAACTGGTATTATCTAATTGTGTAGTTAAATTTAACAGATATTCAACATAATTCATGTGTGAGAGTCCAACAGAAGGACGGACAAAACCAGTCAAATATCCACTGAGTTCTGCTCATATTTTATAGTGAATAAACTGATAATGTGAGAAATGTTGAAGGTGTCTGAATACATTTTGGTTTGACTGTATTAATGTTTTAAAGTTTATGAATTGATATGGTAGTTGACATGTTTGGTGGTTTGACACACACTTCATCTCAAACTAACTCTACTCAGTTTAATGAGCTCGTTAATAAGATTACAAAGATGCATTTAAAATGTCATGCTGAAGGAGCATTTCAATAATCCAGTGAAGGCAAAAAGATGGTTAAAAATGTGAAACATTTTCCAGTAAAATATGTTAAACAGTGATTTTTTTTATTGCTAATGTGAATTGTCAACCCGTTTAAATCTCAAAACTAGACAAAATAATGGCAACGGGGTGATACAAATCAAAGCAAAGTTCATAATCTTTAATAAAAATGACAGTTCTTCTCTTCCCCGATGATCAGTTTACATCCTGTCACTACTTATGTTTCCATCCATATGTTTTTATGCACATTTGGGGATAGCACATAAAAAAACCACTGAATGGAAACGGGAACTTTTTCATCCGAAAAGAAATGAATCTATGAAATCAATTTATATATTTAATCTATTATATATATATATATATATATATATATATATATATATATATATATATATATATATATATATATATATGTATATGTATATGTATATGTATATGTATATGTATATGTATATGTATATATATATATATATATATATATATATATATATATATATATATATATGAAGAGTTCAGATGCAAAAGCCTCTAAGTGCCATTTGAAATTTTCTTCTAAAATTATCGTTTTTATCAAGCTTGTATATTAAAGTTCAGTACTTTCACTTAAATGGCAATGAAGATTACCTATTAATTGTAATTTAAGTGAAATTACTGAACTTAAATATACAAGCTTGATAAAAATTGTCATTTTAGAAGAAAATTTCAAATGGCATTTAGAGGCTTTTGCATCTGAACTCTTCATATATATATATATATATATATATATATATATATATATATATATATATATAGACTGTGACGTAGTAGAAGTTCTGAATGGCAAAAAGAAACTAAACCTCTGTTGTGTGTGTGTGTGTGTGTGTGTGTGTGTGTGTGTGTGTGTGTGTGTGTGTGTGTGTGTGTGTGTGTGTGTGTGTGTGTGTGGTCCAGTAAGAGCGCAGGCATGCCGTCTCCGGGTGTCCCCCAAGCTCTCTCCGGGCAGCGCGGGCAGCTTCTCCTCCAGCAGCTCCAGCGTCAGCGCCAGCTCCTCTGTCACCATCCCTCAGCGCATACACCAGATGGCCGCCAGCTACGTGCAGGTCACCTCCAACTTCCTCTACGCCACCGAGGTGTGGGACCAGGCCGAGCAGCTCGCCAAAGAACAGAAAGGTACCGATGCCCTTCTCCGAACACCGGCCGTCCTGCTCCTGATGCTCTCTGAAGAGCCTGATAGTCCCACGTCAACCGCTTGAATTCTCACTCTTCCGTCGCCTGACACTAATATAGAGAGCATGAGAAGTGACGATAATGAGTATGCTAAATAACCCAGACAGCAACAGTGTCGGCCCAGATCCATGTGGATTCAACGAGTATGGGCCGGATCTGGGCCGACACTGTTGCTGTTTTGGAAATTCACAATAATAGAAAACACACCATAGAGAAGTCCTCGAGGTAAATGCAGGAACCCTCAGTGAGCAATGAGTGAGTTAAAGGTGCAGTGTGTGATTTAGCCGCATCTAGTGGTGAGGTTGAGAATTGCACGCAACAGAAGTTACGGTGGCTGACAGGAAGTGATGTCGTCGTGTGAGACAGTAGAGAGTAGCCAGTTAAGCAATGAGGTTTCTTTACAAAGATTAATTAAGAAATTAGGTTTACTTGATTATCCAGTAAAACGATATTGCGAATATTATTGTTACTTGCTCCTTTGCACAAAGAACAACAACATAGAGACAAAACACATTTTCTATACGATGGAAGTCAATAGGGACCAGAAACTGTTTGGTTACCAAGTGTTTGGCAGAAGAAAGAAATTCATTCAGGTTTAGAACAACTTGGTCAAAATATTAATATTTTTAGTAGTCTGTTAATTTCAATTACCCATAATATACAGGGGTCATTTCACAAAGTGGCTTTCTACCACAATTAATTTTATTTAGCAGACCATTTTTTTATTTAACTCTGCACAGCTTGTCTGCCGTCATTCTGTTTCTAGATTTTAAAAATAAGTTCATACCAAGAATTAATTTCCATGGAATTCATTGCTTAGAGACACTTAAAGGAGTAGTTCACTTAAAAAAAAAAAAAAAAAATTTTGCTGGTAATTTACTCACCCCATGTCATCCAAGATGTCCACGTATTTCTTTCTTCAGTCGAAAAGAAATTAAGGTTTTTGATGAAAACATTCCAGGATTTTTCTCCATATAATGGACTTCAATGGGAACCAAATGGTTAATTTTCAAAAGACAGTTTCAGTAAAAACTGTTCAAAGGGCTTTAAACGACACCAGACGATGAATAAGGGTCTTATAAAGCGAAACGATCGCTCATTAAAAAAATAAATAACAAAGTTTAAGTTTTATAAGCTTAAATGCTCGCCTTGCTCTGTTCTGTGATGCGCTTTCGTGACTCTCCTGTTCGAACTCGTTCATCAAAATGAACGAATCTTTTCGAAGTCATTGCGTTCATTGAGCAAGGTGAGAATGTGTGCTTATAAAACGTAAATTTTATTTATTAAATGAGCGATCGTTTTGCTAGATAAGACCCTTATTCAGTCGTCTGGAATCGTTTAAAGCTCTTTGAACAGTTTGCACTGAAACTGTCTTTTGGACCTTGAACCGTTTGAACCCCATTGAAGTCTATTATATGGAGAAATGTTTTCATCAAAAACCTTTAATTTCTTTCGACTGAAGAAAGAATGACATGGACATCTTGGATGACATGGGGGTGATATTCAAATTTGTCTACATTAATTCACACACACACATAGAGTGATGTACAGATGAAACTCGAAATGAAACTAATATATTATATAGACTCATTACATGCAAAGTGAGATATTTCAAGCCTTTATTTGTTATAATTGTGATGATAATGGCGTACAGCTTATAAAAAGCTTTTCCCAATATTCTAATTCTGACTTTGGGGTTTTCATAAAGGCTTGAAATATCTCACTCTGCATGTAATGAGTCTATAATATATTAGTTTCACCTTTTAAGTTGAATTACTGAACTCTTGCACAATATTTCGAGTTTCACCTGTATTATAATATATATCAGATTTCCGCTGTACTGTATTATCTGATGAATGTGTCGTCAAGGCATGAAGATTATAATCATGATTGTCCTGTAAAGCTGTGTGTCCTGACGACTTCTTCTCTTTTGTTTGGTGTTGTAGAGTTCTTCTGCGAGCTGGACAAGGCGATGGGCGCGCTGATCTTCAACACCAGTAGCATGACCGAACTGGTGCGCTTCACACGGCAAGGCCTGCACTGGCTCCGGCTCGACGCCAAGCTCGTCCAGTAGAGCGTCCCAAACACTCACACACACTCGATCTGCCTCAGACATCTGTGACACTGTGTTCGTTTCTACACCAGCTTGCCAAAAACGAGAACACTCCTCCTCCTCCTCCACCACAGACCCCATAAAGAGGAGATCGCATGTTCGTCTGCAGAGCCTCCACACACTGCATCGTCCTGCTCATATCATTGGCTCGTTTCCGGAAGAAGAAGAAAAAAGCCTCTTTTTTTACTTACTTTGACTAACGGGGTTTTGTTGCGTTTTTGCTAGCTGTAAGCAAACATGAATAATAATTGGATGTTTATAGCTTTTTAATTTCAACCAAAGTACCTCCCTTTAACCAAAGGTGCTTTACAATTCCTCCTTTTATCATTTTTATTGTGCCTTGTATTTGATATACAGGAAACTAAGAGACACAATATCTTCTGGAGAGGTTGAGGTGTGGCTCGGAAAGCGGAGAGATCATGTGACGCGGTGGCGTCTCCAGACGACTTCGTGCATACCAGACCAAAAGACTGTTCGCATCATATCAAGGCATTATTACTAACGTGTCGTGTTTGGTTTCTGTTCGGCCTGGCTCACGCACACATCAGAGCGAGCCGGTCCGATGCCGTCGAGGTTGGCGTACGTCACTACTGCAAACACCCGAGCCCAGGTTTTCTTTTTTATACACGAAAAATGTAGCGCTCGCATCTCACCGCGGTGGGGTTTCTGGTATTAAACGCAGGAGTATTTTATTACCGGCACCTGATATAGATTTTATTTAGATACCAACTTGGATTTCACTCTTGGGTTTTCGGCATGGATACAGGGTTGCAATACGAGATGAGAGACGTATTTCTATTGTAAATGAAAATATCATATTTAAATATTTAATGTGAGTCTTGAGGTTGCCTTTTATAGTGTCATAGTCACCTGTGTGTTGCAGTTCTTTTAAAAGAAATCAGTCACGTGAGGAAATATTTATGACGTTGTACACGATATTACGTAGTTTTCCCAGTGCAGACGGGAAATCGGATCACGAAACAAGGTGAAAGGTCAATCCGCGACACATGAAATGCTGGAAACATATCGTCTCTTGCACTAGAAACTTTGCTCTGATTGGCTCCCGAACATTTTAGTCCATCTGTTTCCGTCAACGCAGACGTTTGTCGAAAAGAAGAAATCCTCTCTGAGATTTGGTCAATAAGGGTTGTTTGTGCTTTTATGTCAGTGAAATCATGCACTAATGTGGTTTATGTACCAGATTCACGAGAAGAAAGAATATGATTGGCTAAAATGATATTCCCAGTTGTGCTGTGTCCTTTTCCTCCTCCTGTTTTTACTGGTTTTATCTTTTCTACTAGACTTCATGGTAGTGCTTTTAGATTGATTTGATTTAAATTCGTCTTTAATTGTCTTGGCGATCATAACTTTTCCCTGGGTGAGATACTTTTTTTATTTTATATATAATTATTATTATTATTATTCTTTCATCCAATTGAAAAATAACACTCGCATGTTCCTATTTAAATACTAAGCTGTACAGATGTACATAAAAATCTCTTTTAGGGTAAATTTTTACAACGATTTAACATTTGTATTAATTGTACATAGAATGTGAATATATGAAATGCACATCTTTTTTGGTTTCTCAACAGAACACTGTATGTTGGTAATGTCAGTACGATTGTTCGCGTTTCCTGTGCTTTGTCATTCAGATGTGATGTTGGTCAGGTTGAAACGAGGATGAGGAAGATCTGCCTAAACTTCACCAGGTCTTCTACACGTCTGTGTGTCGTTCTCGCTTGATAGTCGTCTCCAAGCGTTCATTGGCAAACAGTATGAGATCGATTTAGTTTTAAAGTATTGAGAAGAGATTGAGGAAAAGAAATCTACATATATATTCGTATATGGATGCAATATGATCTATGATTTAAAGGTACTCTTATGAGCCTCGATTATCCAAACTTGTAATAACTTGTAATTTAAACACTTTTTTTTTTTGGTGAAGTATTACTAATGGATTTTCTGAGTCTGTTGCGAATCATCTTTGTATTTTGCTGTATTGAGAATAAAACGTATATGATTAAAAATGTTTTACCTGTTTTGCATTACTTATAGTGCTGTCAAATCGATTAATTGCGATTAATCGCATATAACAAGTTTGTAAATGTGTTTATTGTGTAGCCTACTACTGACACATTAGTGCTGTCAAATCGATTAATCAAATCTAACAAAAGTTTGTAAATATTCACTCTGTATATATGTATATATATATATGTATATATATATATATATGCGCACACACACAGTGCTGTCCAATCGATTAATCGGATTAATCAATTAAATAAGCGTGTGTGTGTATATATATACATACACACACACACACACACACACACTTGCTGTCAAATGGATTAATCGATATATCTAACATAAAAGTTCTATATGTGTGTGTGTGTGTAGGCTATACACATTTACAAACTTTTAATGTGATTAATCGATTTATCTCTACTTTAAAAAGTGTTTTTGAGAATTAGATTTAGTGTTTTATATATAACAATATGAATTTCATGTATAAGGTGGGATAGTAAAAGAAATGCAGCAACAAGAGTTTGGCATGGGAACGAACTCAGGGGTTTTCAACATGAATTCACATTTTTCTGCTTGCTTAAACCATGTCTCTTCCCAAGGCTGTAATGGGTCTGCCCCTTTCACTCAAGCTTCTCGCAGCAACTCATTTGAGGTGTTAAACATGGTTAATTGTTAAAATTAGAGCTTGACATTTTATTTTTTAATGTAAAAAAATGACCTCATAGCTGGCTACAGCCATGACTCTTCCATCTGATAAATGGGTTTTTAAAATTGGACCAAACGTGTTCTATGCAGTGTAATATTGACAAATAGTTAGCTGTGGCTGCTGAAGTTGAAATGTAAAATATTGGAGAGTTGTTTCTCCCGCCCTTTCTCCTCAGACTCGACGCTCACACGGGTTGCCAGATTCGACAGCGTGACAACAAGCCACAAGTTGATCCGTAGAGGTATTCGCGTTTTTTTTATTATTCTTTCTGGTCATAGAGCTTTTAAAATGGATTCCGATTATTTTCTATAGGTTGGGTAGAATCTGCGTATCTCTTACCCTGTTGCAGTACGCAAGAGTTTCCGAATCGTATTAAATTGGGAAATACGAAGTCACACAGATCAAAACAAGAACAGACATTTCGAACATGGACGCCTTTTTCGTAGTACAGAATAATGTGCCTGTCGTCTTTTTCAGTGAGAGCAAGTTCACATGTTTCCTAATATCTGGGCAAATATTATGGTATTGTAATGGTTTAGTTCAACCTACAACATCAAAAAAAAAAAAAACTACAATAGCACCCTAAATGAGAACTTGAGCTCTGTTTAATTATGATCTCAATCCCGTTGGCATTTAGATCTCGCATAAATCAGCTTGCAAAAAACACAACTTCCAGCTCACATGTGAGTGCCCATTGAACTGTTAACACATTTTCATCTAAGCTAGATTGCTTAAGTTTCCATTTGTGTCGTTTAAACAAATATATATTTAAGTATATATAAGGTTCAAAACTGCAATAATTAAGATTGTTCTCATGTTTCTTGCACTGGATTTCTGAAGAATCACGTGGCACTGAAGACTGGAGTAATGATGCTAAAAATTAAATACTTATTTTATTTTAACATATTCACATAGAAAACATTGTTTTAAATTCTGATGATATCTTTGACCAAATAAATGCAGTGAACATGCCTCTGATAGTTTTGGCAAGTGCTTTCCAAGCTTTTGACTAGCCAGCATTCATCTCTTGACTTACATATTTACAGTTAATGAGGCATTAACTTTTATCATAAACAAATATCCCGTGACTTTGATGATGATGGAAACTCTCAGGAAACTTTCTCCAGAGAATCGCCCGCCCTCTTTTAAGCCCCGCCCCTATATCCCCGCCCTCTGCGCGCTCCCGAGACAGAGGTGGCAGGCGCATCACTCTGCCTGAAGACAAACGGAATTATGTTTCTAACACTCAAGTTTATGACATTAACCCGACCGCTGGCGTTATGAAACACAGTGGAGTCAGAGCAGTGAGGTCGGAATACACCCTGACAGAAGCCTTCAGGTAAGCAGATACACCGGGAGGTTATTAAAAGTGCTGGTATCGTTTTATAAATAATAGTTTCGGTCAACGGCTCACAACCGCAACAGGTGGATGAAACGATGTCTCTGTATTGACAGTAACTATCTGGAATGGTTTCTCTTGAAAAGTTACTGGATGTTCTCTCGAAAGTATGTACTTTTAATACGGGGTAAGTAAGTGTAACGCTATTATTATTACACAAGAGGGTTTTTGTGCTGAATGCATTATGTTCGGGGACTTTGTCCCACCAGGGAAAGAGGTAATCACGCAGAACAGATTCTGACCTCACTATACAATGGCATGTTCATGAGGAAATATATAAAACAACATTTTAAAAAGCTAGACCATGTAGACCAGCTGAAAACCTGGTTTTATCAGGGTTAATCAAGTAGTTTAGAAATCACTTAAAAAAAACGAAGTGCTGCACATAACAACAACAACAACAACAACAAAAAACAGAAAATACATTCTTTATGTAAAGCATATACAACAGATAGATTTTCGGTTATAAAGAGGTTTTTGGAGTGTATTTTTCCACAGCATCATAAGTGTTATCCTGCATCACTGTCTGATGCTGCCTGACTCCAGTTCAGATGAATTATTCAGCCTGGTAATGAGTGCAAGATGAATTAGAGTGGTGAAAACGTGACAGCTTTGCTGTGTGTTGTTCGCAGGAAACCAGACACTGGGGTTTTGTCCAGTTGCTGAAACTGTATCTCTGCCTCCCCATGTTCTCAGTTGTTGGGCTTTACTGAATCTAGAAACAAGACCCATAAAAACACCTACTGAAAACCTGGCCCTTCTCGCTCTTGTCAATAAGACACACCTTCAGAAAATGCATACACAGAGCATTTTTAAAGCAAATTTGAAGAAGATTTGCATGCTTAGATTGTTGTTAAAACAGGGTCAATTATGCTTGCGTGCTTGTCTATTGACGAGGTTTTACAGTGGTCATTTACATACAATGTAACATTCAGTTGTTTTGCATGAAGATAATCCATAAATGTTTGGGTGTTACTTTAACGTGCAGTACGTCCTCTATGCAAACTGGTTTATCCAGGCAACAAACTTGTTTCTCTATTAAATGCATCTCAAACTGTTGCTTTTGACATTGATGTTGTTGTGGTTAAAAAGCCAAACTTTCTGTTTGAAATCAAGCGATCAAGCAATTTAGAAATAAACTGCTGTGTTACACGCATTAAAAATGCTATTATCAGTGAGGCAGATGTAAGTCCGGCCTGATGAAGAAGGTAAACTGATCTGGTGCAAAGTCATCTGAGCTCTTGTTGTAATAAATATTGTCAAACAGTGCGTACTTTGCTAAGATGTACTTGTTCCCGCTGCTCCCTAGTCTCGTCACTTCTTGAGTTTTAAGGCAATAGTCCAAAAAAGAAAATTCATTCAGATTCGTATAAGTGTGGAGCACAGAAAAGAGAAATCTTTCCTGTATAATCAAAGTGAATGGGAACTATGACTATCATGCCAAAATGACACAAAAAAGCCATAAAAACTAAGTATTTAATGTGAGATCTACATTAAAATGGGAAAATTATCACTTTCCAAAAAAGTAAAAAGACTCGCCAATGCAAAACCCACCGCCATGATGGATTTGGTGGCACATTATTGGAAAAAATGACATTGCGATATTTATATTTCATTACCAGATGACTTGAATGTCTCTATTGTTAAGAATGAATACAACATGATGAGGTGATTTGTTGGGAGTAAATCTACATAGAAAATAATAAACAAGCATATACAATAGAAGAAAGATAAAAATTAAATAAACAGTCCTTTATGTTTTCCAGTATTCACATACAGAAATTGAACCAAATGCAAAATAGCACTGCACAGTCTTCTTCACTGTATAAATGAAATATAATTAGGCTAATCTTTGATTAAGCTGCAAACGTGATTTTCTGTGTGTTTTGTTTTATTACATTGACACAGACAGCAGTGGGTATATTAGGCTGCTGTCACTTTAAGAGCGAATGCACGGATCCAATGTAATGATACGCATCTGTTTTCTTTCTCTGTTGTTTAAGTTCACGTAAGCAATGAGCGACTGTGTTTACAAGGATACTTACAGGGACGGGCATTTTGACATAATTATGCGTGAACTGAGTTCAGTGTTTGTGTGTTGCTCTGTGTGTGTGTTTCTTGAATAGTTAACCTCTTGAATGCTCCCTTGGGTTGCTTTTGTACACTGCTGTCTGATTGGCTGCTTGTTTAGTCTCAGTGACATTATGGTCTCAGCATATGGTTTGATTGTCTGCTATTAAGGATGCACGATATATCGGCCACCATGTCGGTATTGGCCGATATATGTTTCATTTTTTAATGTTATCAGCCCGATAACAAGATTTGGCTGATAAATTAAAACCGATATTGTATTATTTCCTCCAGCTGAAACACTTCAGATGCGCACTGTTCAACTTGATGGCTTTGAATAGCTTGAAATATAATTTGAATCACTTCAGAAAAGGGAAAATACAGTTCAGTGCAACATGTGCTGCGCAAATCTGTCATATCTGCTCTATAAAATTATAATGAGGAGATCATTATAATTGTGTGCTTGGGACATGGCTTTTAATGGCGAGACTTTTGTAATCAGGCTCTTAAAAAATTAAAATTTGGATTTAGATTTATCCAATATATCAATATGTCGGTAAAACATTTTGAACAGAAAACTAATTATGGTATGAATAATGAGGAACTTTCTCGTTCCGGAAAAAGGTGGTTAAGGTAATAGTGATGTTTGTCTCAGTGCAACTTAATATCTCAGCAATAGCTCATATCGTCCTTTCATTAATCTAGCACTCACAATCATGTGAGCCATTTGTAATTTATTAAATGAGAGACAGAGCTGTAACTCATGAAGAGGAATCAGCATGATCCAAACGGCTCGACCTCGGGTTCCCAGAGGAATTCCTGTAGAAGGTGACAGATTGCTTCAGCGTCTCCGAGTGATCAAGCATGACCAAAGACAATGAAATGTCTGATATTTTAATACTCTCAGTTGGGTGCATTATGATTAATCTACAGAAAATGCCACTCTATTTGTCCAGCAAAAGTTGCACCACTTTCTAATGGCTCAACTGCTTTGACATTCAATTAAATAAGTTCAAGATCAAGTAAGTTTAAGAAAAAAGGCATCCCAAAGTAATTCATTTGTGGGTAAATACGACAAAATCTAAAAATGAGTATGGTCATGACTTGGATTTTTTTTTTTATTTGATTACGCTCCTTGAAGTTCACTTGTAATATTAATATGTTTTTTTATAAAAAAAAATATATATATATATAATTGAAGAAAACTGATTATTTTCAACCCTCATTCTGAGCCTCTGTCTGAAATGATCAGTTTTAAAAGGCGCTGCTCCTTTAAGGCTTCTCAGCCACTGTTATGATTGGCTAACGTCATTGCATAGGAAACAGTATCAACACACACTTGCTATAGCAAGTGAGAAAGTGTTTTGAAAACATTGTCCATACAACACCATCGTTTATATACAAAGCATTATGAAATCATTTTCTTGTGATTTGTGATGAAGCTGCTGTCAGATTAAATTCTGTATACTTTAACAGTGTAGACCGCCAGTCATTATAATCTGAACACACATCTGTATACTATCAGTGTATTAGCGTCGCCGATGTCCTCTGTCACTCATGTTGCTGATCTGCCTGATCTCATGAAAATGCGTCTCCTATATTGCACATTGTGTTTATTGTGCAATTTATACGCGGGAATTAGTTTTTACATGCATATGATTTGCAGTTTCTCATTTGATGCGCACTTTATTGCACGTAATACACAGGCACCCCACACCACTTTTCCTACCCATACGTATAAAACACATGCACCCCACACCACTACTAACCCTACCCTAAACTCATTTTCGCGTATAAATTGCACGATAAACACAATGCGTGCTCTAGAGACACATTTAGTGTGACTGGGTTACGCTGATGTGTCTTCCTTAAAATGTTTGTCATTTTGGCTCATAAAAAAGGTATTCAGAATGTGGTAGATGTGCTTTTTATCCCATAATAACATTGCATTTCAAGCATATTTCAGACACCATGATGTAACAGAGCGGAGAGCAGCGACACTGCATGCCTCTTTCCGTGATTTCCATGATTCTATAGTCTTTTGAATTAGTGCCAGGAAACAAAGTTCAAAGCGCTAAACTGGCAATGCAACTGGCTGAAGTTTAATCAGTGTTTCTTTCCAACGCAACTCTCACTGTCTCTTAAACTGTAACGGCTGGTCTTTGTCATCTGCTGTAATTAACAAGTGCAGGGACTGAACACATTTGTCACATTCCTTCCATATTAAGATTTTAATAGCGACAATTATCTTATATTAGTTCATTTTTACCTTAAAGGTCTTTGTGTTGAGCTCCAAGCCTCCTACGCTGTGTAAAGGATGAATGCGCTGCTCTGAAAGCTGAACTTTCCATTAGCCGCAGTTGTAAAGTAAGGGTGTCTTTGTTGCTGAGATCTTTGTCCCTCATATGCTATATATGTAATAATGTAAACCAGCTTTTACTACGTGTTAATAAAATGGTATTTTTCTAAGCACATCAAAACAAAAATCAACTGATGTGAAGGCTGGCTTTGCTGTCCTCTGCTTACTCAATTTTCTTCAAACTTCAGTGTGCTGTGATATCAAATATACACATTTTTATGACAAAAATTTATAAAAGATACTTTATGATCGATCAGAGCAGAGTAGACCAAACACAACAGACTGGGCCATCTGACCAATCAGAGCAGAGTGGGTATTGACCAATCAGAGCAGAGTGGGTCATCTGACCAATCAGAGCAGAGCAGACCAATCAAAACAGACTGGGTCATCTGACCAATCAGAGCAGAGTAGACCAATCAAAACAGACTGGGTCATCTGACCAATCAGAGCAGAGTAGACCAATCACAACAGATTGGACCATCTGACCAATCAGAGCAGAGTAGACCAATCACAACAGATTGGACCATCTGACCAATCAGAGCAGAGTAGACCAATCAAAACAGACTGGGTCATCTGACCAATCAGAGTAGAGTAGACCAATCACAACAGACTGGGCCATCTGACCAATCAGAGCAGAGTAGACCAATCAAAACAGACTGGGTTATCTGACCAATCAGAGTAGAGTAGACCAATCACAACAGACTGGGTCATCTGACCAATCAGAGTAGAGTAGACCAATCACAACAGACTGGGTCATCTGACCAATCAGAGTAGAGTAGACCAATCACAACAGACTGGGTCATCTGACCAATCAGAGCAGAGTAGACCAATCAAAACAGACTGGGTCATCTGACCAATCAGAGTAGAGTAGACCAATCAAAACAGACTGGGTCATCTGACCAATCAGAGTAGAGTAGACCAATCACAACAGACTGGGTCATCTGACCAATCAGAGTAGAGTAGACCAATCACAACAGACTGGGTCATCTGACCAATCAGAGCAGACCAATCACAAGAGACTAGGTCATCTGACCAATCAGAGTAGAGTAGACCAATCACAACAGACTGGGTCATCTGACCAATCAGAGCAGAGTAGACCAATCAAAACAGACTGGACCATCTGACCAATCAGAGGAGAGTAGACCAATAACAACAGACTGGGTCATCTGACCAATCAGAGCAGAGTAGACCAATAAAAACAGACTGGACCATCTGACCAATCAGAGGAGAGTAGACCAATAACAACAGACTGGGTCATCTGACCAATCAGAGCAGAGTAGACCAATCACAACAGACTGGGCCATCTGACCAATCAGAGCAGAGTAGACCAATCACAACAGACTGGGTCATCTGACCAATCAGAGCAGAGTAGACCAATCACAACAGACTGGGCCATCTGACCAATCAGAGCAGAGTAGACCAATCAAAACAGACTGGGTCATCTGACCAATCAGAGCAGAGTAGACCAATCACAACAGATTGGACCATCTGACCAATCAGAGTAGAGTAGACCAATCACAACAGACTGGGTCATCTGACCAATCAGAGCAGAGTAGACCAATCACAACAGACTGGGGCTGCGTCCGAAATCGCGTACTATGTGAGTAGGTACTACATTTAAAAAAGAACGTACTTCTCGACCGTTAAAAAAGTACGTTCTATATAGTATGAATACGTGTAGTATGAATGAGTTCGGACATACTACATGCGCCATGTTGTTATTGTCACGTGACATACCCTGTCATAACAGCGCGAGCCATCTCATTCAACTGCGAAACAACAAACGTCTTTGTTCAAAGAAACATGAGTTATCTAACGTTAGCTGACAGGCATTAGCTCATTCAGTTCGGTAATAATGATAAAAGTGTCATTTTGCAGCCAAATCAGAAAATTGTACCCACGATTTATATTATTTAAACGTTTAACAAGTCATTCGTTTACTTATATGATGTTAAACAAACACAATTTAACCACAAATAAATAAAAAGTGTTTTATATAGTACTTACACTTGAAAACTCCCGCGTCTCCGCCTTCCGCCATTTTCAAATATAACGACAACTCCTCTCCCGTGGCATCATGGGATAGTAAAGTGTCCATCGTATGCGCACTTCAGAATCTCGCCGGAAGTAGTAGGCCATCCGGGTACTTCTCGCCTACTGTTTTTCAAATTCTATGATTTCGGACATACTACTCGGCTCGCGTACTGTTTTTCGCATACTATATAGTATGGAAGTATGCGGTTTCGGACGCAGCCTGGGTCATCTGACCAATCAGAGTAGACCAATCACAACAGACTGGGTCATCTGACCAATCAGAGCAGAGTAGACCAATCAAAACAGACTGGGCCATCTGACCAATCAGAGCAGAGTAGACCAATCAAAACAGACTGGGTCATCTGACCAATCAGAGCAGAGTAGACCAATCACAACAGACTGGACCATCTGACCAATCAGAGCAGAGTAGACCAATCACAACAGACTGGGTCATCTGACCAATCAGAGTAGACCAATCAAAACAGACTGGGCCATCTGACCAATCAGAGCAGAGTAGACCAATCACAACAGACTGGGTCATCTGACCAATCAGAGCAGAGTAGACCAATCACAACAGACTGGGTCATCTGACCAATCAGAGTAGACCAATCACAACAGACTGGGTCATCTGACCAATCAGAGTAGACCAATCACAACAGACTGGACCATCTGACCAATCAGAGCAGAGTAGACCAATCACAACACACTTTAACATTCATATCCTCTCTCTCTCTCTCTCTTCCCACTTGCTTTGCATTTCTGCAACAGTTCCATTTTTAATTCCTTCAGTTCACATCCATGTAAGATCGCTCAAATTCTTTTATGAATGACATTTTATTATGACAAATAAATACCAGCCAATTGGATGGAGCTTTCTGAAGTCCCAAAAATATCATATCATTAGTTGAAATAGGTTTTTAAAGTATTTGATGCGAGGGACACAGAGGTTGCGTTAAACTTCTGCATTTTCCGTCATTTTGATGGACTGGGCCATAAAAAATCCATCATAATCTATTATTACCCTTCATTCATTTTTAATATGCTCATTTTCTGTTTTATTCACAAATATACAGGACAAGCATAGAAGCTAGATTATGCATTTATGTATTTATGACCGTATGACACTTTTCACTTTTGAATATATGGGTGAAAAATAGCAAGTGTGATATTATTATTTATTTTTTATTTTTTTTAATTAATGCATTTTATGTTGTCATTGTAGCAAAAAATATATAATGATATCATCTGGAAACTATTAACATTTTAACATAATTTCATTATTTGTTGGATATAATGTTTAGAAAACATTATCTCATCAAACTGGAAAATTGACCCGTTTCATTGAATATTCTTATATCTTATGATCTCTAATTCTCAGAAGAGTTGATTTTTTTTTTTTTTTTTTTTGCAGCGTGATGGGAAAACTTTGGAGGAATTTATCTGCCAGCATAGATGTGCAGGTATGTGCTAGTAAGACCAGTGTCAACAAGTGGGAAGATGTTCTTCACTGGTTTGATCCGGCTGAGATAGCGATTCTCAATGGTGTCAGCATGTCACATGTAATGTCAGGGTTAGTGCTTTTGCAAACCAATGTGTGTGATCTCTCAGTTGATCAAGCTGCTTTTATTTTGCAAGTCAAATTTGAGAGGAACAGATGCAAATGTGAGTGTGTGCTGTCTGTTTTCACGCTCTCTTAATGTCGGCACTGTTACAGTACTTCACTCCCTCACCTTTGCTTTGCTGAATGATTGTCAGCGATCTCAAGGTCATTGAATAGGAATACAGAAAGGAATGTTTGAAGAGTCGGTCATTAAGCTCATGTCTTCACCTGACTACCTGATAAAGACTTGGCAAGAGTAAAGAGAAAACACACTTCGGTTTATCTCCTGAGAGAAATGCCCAGACTACATCTCAACCCAAAATCAAAAAATCGAAAATTTAGGAAGAATTTATTTTGGGGTTCATAGGGGTTAGAGTTTGGGGGTTTATATGGGTTTGAGTTAGGTTTTTTGAGGGTTTATAGGGGTTAGAGTTAGGTTTTTGGGGTTAAATGGGTTAGAGTTAGGTTTTTGGGGGTTAATTGGGGTTAGAGTTAGGTTTTGGGGGGTTTATGTAGATTCGAGTTAGGTTTTGGGGGGTTTATTGGGGATAGAGTTAGTTTTTTGGAGGGTTTATAGGGGTAAGAGTTAGGTTTTGGGGGTTTATGGGTTGAGTGAGGTTTTGGGGGTTTATATAGGTTCGAGATAGGTGTTTGGGGGTTTATTGGGTAGAGTTAGGTTATTGGGGGTTTATAGGGGTTCGACTTGGGTTTTTGAGGGTTTATGTGGGTTTGAGTTAGGTTTTTGGGGGTTTGTAGGGGTTCAAGTGAGGTTTTTGGGGGTTTATAGGGTAGAGTTAGATTTTTGGGGGTTATAGGGGTTAGAGTTAGGTTTTTGGGGGTTTATTGGGCTAAGAGTTAGGCTTTGGGGGGTTTGTATGGGTAAGAGTGAGGTTTTGGGGGGGGTTTAGGGGTTCGCACTGAGGTTTTCGGGGTTTATAGGGTAGAGTTAGATTTTTGGGGGGTTATAGGGGTTAGAGTTGAAGTTTTTGGGGGTTTATAGGGCTAAGAGTTAGGCTTTGGGGGGTTTGTAGGGGTAAGAGTGAGGTTTTGGGGGGGTTTGTAGGGGTTTGCATGAGGTTTTTGGGGGTTTATAGGGTAGAGTTAGATTTTTGGGGGGGGTTATAGGGGTTAGAGTTAAGTTTTTGGGGGGTTTATAGGGCTAAGAGTTAGGCTTTGGGGGGTTTGTAGGGGTAAGAGTGAGGTTTTGGGGGGGGTTTAGGGGTTCGCATGAGGTTTTTGGGGGTTTATAGGGTAGAGTTAGATTTTTGGGGGGTTATAGGGGTTAGAGTTAAGTTTTTGGGGGTTTATAGGGCTAAGAGTTAGGCTTTGGGGGTTTGTAGGGGTAAGAGTGAGGTTTTGGGGGGGGTTTGTAGGGGTTCGCATGAGGTTTTTGGGGGTTTATAGGGTAGAGTTAGATTTTTGGGGGGGTTATAGGGGTTAGAGTTAAGTTTTTGGGGGGTTTATAGGGCTAAGAGTTAGGCTTTGGGGGGTTTGTAGGGGTAAGAGTGAGGTTTTGGGGGGGGGTTTAGGGGTTCGCATGAGGTTTTCGGGGGTTTATAGGGGTTGAAGTAGGTTTTTGGGGGTTTACAAGGGTTTGAGTTGGGTTTTGGGGGGTTTATAGGGGTAAGAGTTCGATTTTTGGGGGGTTTATAGAGGTTAGATTTAGGTTTTTTGGGGTTTATAGGGGTATGACTTTTTTGGGGGGTTTATAGGGGTTCGAGTGAGGTTTTTGGGGGTTTATAGGGGTAAAGTTAGGTATAATGATTAGGTACAATGTAACAACGCCAACTTAAAATTAAGTGTCACCCGATTTCTTACTTGAATGCTTGTGTTAAATAGACCTAGATGAAAAAAAAATCAAAGCACGTTTATTTGATTTGTCTTATTTGTGATTTGCATCTTTGTTCTTATTTTTAATAACAAAGAAAATATACTAATCAAGTGATTATAAAATGATCTGTCATTATTATTATAGAATTAGTTTGGCTTTACTGCAATTTGCAAAACAGTCATAAGACCAACATGAAAAATAATTATGATGATAGTATTGTGGATTGTGTAAAAATTGTGATATGATATTGGTGACACTTTACAATAAGGTTCATTAGTTACTGTATTAACTAATATGAATTAACAATGAGCAATTTATTTGTTACAATATTTATTAATCTTTGGTTATGTTAGATACTAAAAGCCCAGCTGTTCATTGTTTGCTCATGTTAGTTCACAGTGCATTAACCAATGT
The DNA here is from genome assembly GCA_030378365.1 of Hybognathus amarus. NCBI lineage: Eukaryota > Metazoa > Chordata > Actinopteri > Cypriniformes > Leuciscidae > Hybognathus > Hybognathus amarus. The sequence goes on from JAQIUQ010004350.1 coordinate 443,302, forward strand.
TAACAACTACAATCTTTGATTTTATAATATCTGAGATTAATAAACACTGTAGAAGTATTGTTTATTCTTAGTTCATGTTAACTAATCTTATTGTAAAGTGTTACCATGATATTTTTTGCTATATCTCAAATATGTATTGTAAACATATTGAGTTCTATGTGAACTCATCATCAGCTTCGTTAGAGTTGTGTGTGACTGTGCTGAGTTTGATTGACAGCTGGCAGTCACCTGACACCACTTCTCCCTGGTGTGGGCTCTCAGCGAACGTAATGTGAGAATTTCAGCAATTTCCACTGCCCAGGTCGAATTACCTCTGCTTTTCAGCTTCTTTTTCCAACGTAGTTGCAAAAGTTGAAAAGTGCGTTGGGCAGATTTTTGTCTTGTAGCTTGAAAACATCTTGAAACAGGCCTAGTTTTGTAAACTATTTGAGATTGCCTATACAGCAGTTGGCATTGCCATTAGATGACTTGCAGTATTTCTTCTTTTGTTGTTGTAGAGTTCCTCTATGAGGCTTAAATGGCTTTACATAAAACTAAAACTTTGTCCTTATTGGCTGTAAACAACATTTCTGTGCAGTCAAGCGAGTGCAGTCCACCTTGCGTTACGTGACGAGTCCTACTGTAGGCAAACACACCACAACACTGCAATTCTTACTCAGTATTTTTGTCTTGTTTACAGTCCAAATGTCTTATTGTCTGTGGAAAAATCTAAATAAAGTGAAGGGTTTTTTTTTTCTAATTAAACTAAAATTTCTGAAACAAGATTATTTGTCTTACCCCATTGGCAGAATATCTTGATTTAGGAAAAAACTAGAACAACTTGACACATTATCTAATGACATTTTACTCATTTAGTAAATGCATCTTGATTTAAGAGTTTTTTTATATTTAGACTGGAAACAAGACAGAAATACTGAGTAATGAAAGCATAATTTACTGAAGCTGAATCATCATAGAAAGCCACTTATAACGAGCATCTTTGTCCGATTGTTATCAATCAATGCTGTGAAACAGATGACATGTAATACCGTACTGTATGTGCTTAAGCTTATCTTGCACATTCCCATCCCATGTAATCACCTTGCCACTGATAAGGACTCAATAAGAGCGACTGGCTGCTATGCAAACACCCAACGACACACTTACAGACTTTTCAAAAGTCATTTCAAGCTCAACAATCTCATTCAGAAACATGAGCTCAATATATACACTACCTGTCAAAAGTTTAAGGTCGGTAAGATTTTTTTATGTGTTTAAAAGAAGTCTCTTCTGCTCACCAAGGCTGCAATTTTTTGATAAAAAATACACAAAAAAACACAGTAATATTGTGAAATATTATGACTATTTAAAATGACTTTTTTTAATGTTAATATATATTAAAATGTAATTTATTCCTCTGAAAAAAAGCTGAATTTTCATCATCATTTACTCCAGTCTTCAGTGTCACATGATCCTTCACAAATCACTCTGATATGAGGATTTTATGCTCCAAAAACATGTATGATTATTATCCCATGTTGAAAACAGTTTTTTACATTTTTATTTCAGGATTCTTTGATGAATAGAAAGTTTAAAAGAACAGCTTTTATCTGAAATGGAAAGCTTTTGATACATTAAACACGACCCTTTAAAAAGTTTGGGGTCAGTAAGAATTTGTATTTTATTTTTGGGGGAAATAAATAAGAAAATCAATACTTCTATTCATCAAGGATGAGTTACATTGATCAAAAGTTACAGTAAAGACATTTATAATGTTAGAAAAGATTCTAATTAAATAAATGCTGTTCTTTGAACTTTCTATTTCATCAAAGAATCCTGAAATAAAAATGTAAAAAACTGTTTTCAACATGGATAATAATCAGACATGTTTTTGGAGCATAAAATCATCTTATTAGAGTGATTTGTGAAGGATCATGTGACACTGAAGACTGGAGTAATGATGCTGAAAATTCAGCTTTTTTTCAGAGGAATAAATTACATTTTAATATATATTAACATAAAAAAGTCATTTTAAATTGTCATAATATTTCACAATATTACTGTGTTTTTTTGTGTATTTTTTATCAAAAAATTGCAGCCTTGGTGAGCAGAAGAGACTTCTTTTAAAAACATAAAAAATCTTTTCGAACCTTAAACTTTTGACCAGTAGTGTAAAAGATTTGAAATCATCCAACTGGATGAAATCAAAGTTTGAAACTAAAAGATCACACCCACAGACTGGCAACAACAGCCATTGGCTAGTTTATTTAAATATATATTTACATGTTAAAATTGTCCCTTTTTGAGGGTGAGCTAAAACGTGTCGTTTCGTTTGTGTCCATTTAAATGCAAATCGATAAATCGCTCATGCGGGAAATGCCTAGAGAGTGATGGGGCGGGGCTTATGTAAATAAGGGTTTGTGACGTCACTAACCCGGGACTTCCTGTGTAGTTCCTACCAGCCGTTTGTTGTAGTCAAGTCAAGTCAGCTTCATTTATACAGCGCTTTTAATTGATTGGTTCAAAGCAGCTTTACAGTGATAATAGGACATTACAGTAACAGATTGTTTTGGCTTTACAGTAGGGATGCACCGATTCACATTTATTCACTTCTGATCCGATCCCGATACCTGAATTTGGATATCGGCCGATACCGATCCTATTCCGATACCAGAGCTGTGTTTGCTTTAGCAGACTAGCCGGCAGGAGTCACTTTTGAAGTCATTTCAGCCAACAACGTTAAAGCGCAGACATGGCTCACGGATATCGGATATCCATGCAGGTTGAATATGTAAAATCCAATTTGTGAATTACGCTGGTATTGGTCCCGATACGATACTGGACAGCAGCTCTAGAATAAAGTTATTGTCAAGTTAAAGCTAAGTTATGTTTGATTCACTTTGATGCAATTGAGACAGCAACTTTACACAATAACTAAAGTTAGAAATTAAAGTAGTGAAATCATAATCAAGGACCCCATTAATTTGACAGCGCTAGCGTATAGGCTACTTGCCTCACAGACATGAGAAATATATCTATAAAGCTTTAAATGTCTACTTTTAAAATCGAAAACAAACACTTTCTGCTTATGTTATCCATATGAAAGATGCATTTCTCTCTATAGATGCGGTCGACACTGACTCAGAAAACACTAGTTTATTAACAGACACTTAAAATGGCACATTCATAATCATTAGGGCCCAAGCCTGAAAGGGCGCAGAGCCCTATTGTTTTCCTTCCGATAATTTTTTTTTTTTTTTTTTTTTTTTTTTTTCTTTTTCTAGCGACTATTCGGGCACTTTTGGGGCCCTTAACATGCTCGAAAACTCTTGAAACTTTGCACACGGGTCAGAACCCGCGGCCATCAGAGCCGGGCTGAAGCTGGTACCCGGGCGTGGCAGGGCGGCTCGTCAGCGCCCCCTGGAATGGGGTCCGAACACCTGGTCCATAACTCAAACACACTTGCATGTAATAATATGAAACTCGGTACACATGTCGATAGCAGAATTTCATCTATACCTCAGCGTTCTTGCTTTTTACCCCAGCCCAACAGGAAGTCGGCTATTGAGGTTTTTTTGTAAAACACACGCAATGAACTTTTAAATACTCCTCCTAGAGCTCTGATTCCAAATTCGACGAAACTCGGTCAGCGTGAAGTCAAGACATTGAGGATGAAAGTTTGTGTGGGGATTTTTGATATCTCGAACGGTTTGGCCGTGGCGAGGAAACGAAACTATGGCGAGAAACGTGAAACAGGAAGTGTGTCATAACTTCAGCATACATTAACTGATCTGGATGAAACTTCAGCAGTGCGTTCGCTGTAAGAGGACGATCACATGGATGTGACTATTGTGAGTCAAAGTTATAGCGCCACCAACTGGCAGCAGGAAGTGTGTCACTTTCAAAATGCTTTGAAATCACCCTCTTATTTTTACCCGATTTGCTTCAAACTTCATCTGTATAATGTACATACACGGCAGATGAAGACCTATGAATGGATTCTTGATATCTTTGAAACTGTTGCCGTGGCGACGCATCAAACTTTACCATTCTTTTAGGATGCATTCTTTTAGGGATTCGAACATTTGTCCATAAATCAAACACACGTGCATGGATTAATATGAAACTCGGTAACACTCATAGATCACATCAGGCCAAACAACTTTCGATGCTCTAAGTTTTACGACAGTTCAAACGGAAGTCGGGAATTATGTTTTTTTTTTTTTAATAATTGTCCTAGAAAAACATCAAATTACAACCCATGCTGTTACCAATCACCACCAAACTCGGTGTGCATGAAGTCAAGACATTGAGGATGCTATATTCCGGACGGATTTTTGATATCTCGAACGGTTTGGCCGTGGCGGATTTTTTTGACTAAAAAAGGACACATAAAGTGTGTTATAACTTGGTTAGTTTTACTGACAGTTACAAAACTTGCCGTGTATATTGTTCTATTCAAGCCAAACAACTTTCTAATTAACAATAATAAGCTCAAACCCACAGAAAGTCAGATATTGTAGTTTGATTATGATCATGCTCTTTCTGAGCTCTAGGCCTGTCACACAGTCTGTGTGTGTGTGTGATTGAGTCTTTTGACACACAGTCTCTGTGTGTGTGTGTAGGGGGAGGGGGCTTAATAATTTCACTGTGTGTCTGGCCTGCTAAAGTAAATACATTTCTTAAGCCTGGTATTTTTTAAATAAGTTTTTGTTTTTATTTTTTTATAAGTAAAGACATATAACCTGTTTAATTGTAGTGCATTGACAATAGTTTTATATAATTAGTGTATTAATTAAATTAACTTGGTCCATAAATCAAAAAGGAAGTGTGTTAAAACTTCTGCATACATTAACTGATCTTGATGAAACTTCAGCAGTGTGTTCGTTGTAAGAGGCCGATCACATGGATGTGACTATTGTGAGTCAAATATATAGCGCCACCAACTGGCAGCAGAAAGTGTTTCACTTGCAAAATGCTTTGAAATCACACTCTTACTTTTACCCAATTTGCTTCAAACTTCATCTGTATAATGTAAACACACGCCAGATGAAGAGCTGTGAAAGCATTATTCAATATCTAAGATAATGTTGCCAGTAGCAACGCATCAAACTTTAACATTCCTTTTTTGATGATTTTGAGTCTCTTAGCGGCTTTTGGGGCCCTTAATGGGTTTGAAAACTCTTGAAACTTTGCACACAGGTCAGATCCCACAGCCATCAGAGCCGGGAAGATGGTACCCGGGTGTGGCAAGGGGGCTAGACAGCGCCCCCTGGAACGGGGTCCAAAACTTGGTCCATAAATCAAACACGCTTGCATGTAATAATATGAAACTCAGTACACATGTTGATCTCATCGTTTCATATATTCATATATTCTCCTCAAGCCGGACAACTTTCTAATTTACACTCATGAGCTAGGACCCACAGAAAGTCAGATAATTTGGTTTGAAAATGTTGAGTGTCTCTCTGAGCCTACACTTCTGTATGGCAAGCCCTTTTAACATTTAAAAGCTAAGTTTGACTATTCGTAATTAACATTGTAGATATCAATAACGTCTTTCTAGTCGTAATTACATTTTGGATAGTTTGTATTATCATTTAAGATATCTGTAACGTAATTGTGACTAGTCGAAAACGACAGATAGAGTATGGCAAGCCGTTTTAACATTTAATCATTTTAACCTACTAGTCTCTATTTTCATGCTACTAGTACTTATTTTTTAGATACTAGTATCTATTCCATTAAGTACTAGTACTTATTCATTAGCTACTAGTGCTTATTCTTTAGATACTAGTGCCTTTTCTTTAGATACTAGTGTTTATTCTTTAGGTACTAGTACCTTTTTAAAGATACTAGTACTTATTCATTAGACACTAGTCCTTATTTATTAGATACTAGTACTTATTCATTAGATGCTAGTCCTTATTCATTACATACCAATGCTTATTAATTAGTTACTAGTACTTATTCATTAGATGCTAGTACCTATTAAATAGATACTAGTACTTATTCATTAGACACTAGTACTTATTTCAATGGTGACTAGTAACTATTCTTTTGTTACTAGTCACATTTTTTCCAGTGACTTCTATGGTGATCTGTCATTCAGATATCAACTATTCAGTTCTGACTAGTATGTTAGTATGTATTCCAATTGTGGAATACATACTAGTATGTATTCCAAAGCAGGGGTTACGTTTTTGCACGTCGTGCAGAATAACCCTAAAGGCACCAAGGTGGCGGTGCCACCGGCTATATATATATATATATATATATATATATATATATATATATATATATATATATATATATATATATATATATATATATATATATATATAAATATAGCTGCGAGCAGCGATGGAGAGGCCAAAGCCGGCGGTCCCGCCATCCCGGTGCCTCTAGGCACCGGGGTTGCGTGCCAGCCGGCTGGGCCGCGTGCGCTACTCGCAGCTATATTTACTTTTGATGTTGCTTTGCAGCAAGCTTTCTGATTATTTGAGCGTGGAATAGCCTATATATATATATATATATATATATATTTAAAGGCTCATAATGGGAATATACAGTATATATATATATATATATATATATATATATATATATATATATAAAGGCTCGTTCTGGTTCAGCATTCCCAACTGTATACATCTATGAAATGAAATTAATATGAATGTGTGATTAGTCGACTAATGGCTTAAATGAATGACTACTAGTTGACTAGAAAAATCTTTTTGTACGGTTTTAATGCGGAAGTGATAAAACTCCTGTAACCTCACACTAAAACACACCAGTACTTCATAAATATAGACTTTTATTATTATTAATGATCAACTCTCCACCAAAGTGATATAGTTCAGTAGTCCATTAAAATTTAACAATGTAAGTTGAATTCAATATTCAGTCTACTCTTTAGACTCAGTTATTTTCTTTGACATTTTAATATATCTTGACTTGCTCTGTTTTATGATTATACTTACAGCTTGTTTTTTAATGTTTGTAATTAATTTTTGGGGTATTTGTTTTCTTTTGTACTTGTACAGCACCTTGCTGAACTTCAGTTGTTTTTAAATTGGGCTTTATAAATAATCATTGTATTGTATTTAATATAATATTCAACATGTGGGAAATGAACCCATGGGCTACAGGAACAAGGTGCATTCTGGGTGCATTCCATCTAAACAAAATGACCGCATTTAGGAACTGGAAAATAAATCTTTTTTGATGTGACTATAATCAGGCCTGTTTTGTTCTTTCTAGAACAGGAAGAAAAGACGTCATTGAGTTTGATGACAGGAGAAAAGATTGCGTCAAGGTTTATAACCCTTTTCTTATCCTGACACCTTTTGTGTCCTTCCCCAAAGGGCCGCTCCTTCCTTCACCTACTCCATTTCCCTGGTTTTGTCTTCGCATGGCTTCTAATTGTGTGTTTTTAGGTAATGAAAGCCCACTATAAGTATTAATAACATGGGTGACAAACAATTATTTCCAAAGGTCCACACTACTCTTTGTTCTGTTGCTGGATGTCCAGAATAAAACATGAAGAATGTCAGATCTCATAAGTGGGGCATTTCCTCGTTACCGTCTTTTGTTACTCTTGTTCATTCACCTTGTCCTGTTACCTAAGAGAGGCTGTGTTAAGAATGTCGTTATTTGGCACAAACATTTCCCTGGTTAAAGTTCAGTTCCCTTCCTGTGGTTTTCTGTTGCATCTGTAACATTTTTAACTCCACCTTGGAGAACTAAACGTGTTCATTTTTATGTTCTAATGATCAGATTTAAAAAATGCATTTGAATGGTTAATAGACTTTTGCATTGTTTCTTTTGCATCGCATTGTTTCTTGTCCTCACATACAGTATATAGTTTTTCAGTCACTTGGACTTGACTTAGCTTTACTCGGGTCTGTTTGCTTGACCTCATTTTTTCTTCCAGACAAAAGACTTTTAGGATTTGCATTCAATCACATTGACATTTCAGCCTACGTAAAAAGAAAAGAAAGGGACTAATCATCAGTTTCATAAAGGCAGAAACTGATATGAAACTGTTCTTGTACACTATATGGACAAAATGATCTGGATACTCCCTACTAATTAATGGGTTCGTTTATTTCATTCATTCCTGGGGCCTTACTTCTACGACAAATACCTACAACACTTTGGATTTACTGTGTAATCACATATTGTTCTGTAAAATTCCCTGAGTTTGAGCTTTGGTTTGGGTTTTCGGGATTGGAGTTAGGTGGGGGTTTATAGGGGTTAGCGTTAGGTTTTTGGTGGTTTATAGTGGTTAGAGTTAGTTTTTTGGGGTGTATCTGGGTTAGAGTTAGTTTTTTAGGGGTTTATAGGGGTAAGAGTTAGGTTGTAGGGGTTTGAGTTAGTTTTTTGGGGGTTCATAGGGGTTAGAGTTAGGTTTTTGGGGTTTAAGGGATTATAGTTAGGTTTGGGGTTTATAGGGGTTAGAGTTAGGTTTTTGGGGGGGTTATAGGGGTTAGAGTTAGGTTTTTGGGGGGTTTATAGGGATTAGAGTTAGGTTTTTGGGGGTTTATAGGAGTTAGAGTTAGGTTTTTTAGAGGGTTTATAGGGATTAGAGTTGAGGTTTTTGGGGGTTTATAGGGATTAGAGTTAAGTTTGTGGGGGGGGGGGTTATAGGGGTTAGAGTTAGGTTTTTGGGGGGTTTATAGGGTTTTGAGTTAGGTTTTGGGGGTTTATAGGGGTTAGAGTTGGGGTTTATAGGGTTAGAGTTATGTTTGGGGGTTTATAGGGGTTAGAGTTAGGTTTTTGAGGGTTTATAGGAGTTAGAGTTAGGTTTTAAGGGTTTATAGGGGTTAGAGTGAGGTTTTAGGGGTTTATAGGGATTAGAGTTAGGTTTTAGGGGTTTATAGGGGTTAGAGTTAGGTTTTTGGGGGTTTATAGGGGTTAGAGTTAGGTTATTGGGGTTTCATAGGGGTTAGAGTTTGGTTATTCAGGGTTTATAGGGATTAGAGTTAGGTTTTGGGGGTTATAGGGATTAGAGTTTGGTTATTGGGGGTTATAGGGGTTAGAGTTAGGTTTTTTGGGGGGTTATAGGGATTAGAGTTTGGTTATTGGGGGTTATAGGGGTTAGAGTTAGGTTTTTTGGGGGGTTATAGGGGTTAGAGTTTGGTTATTGGGGGTTCATCGGGGTTATAGTTAGGTTTTGGGGGTTCATAGGGGTTAGAGTTAGGTTTTGGGGGTTGATAGGTGTAAGAGTTAGGTTTTTGGGGGTTTATAGGGATAAGAGTTAGGTTGGGGGTTAATAGGGGTTAGAGTTAGGTTATTGGGGGTTCATAGGGGTTAGAGTTATGTTTTTGGGATTTATAGGGGTAAGAGTTAGGTTTTTGGGGGTTTATAGGGATTAGAGTTAGGTTTTGTTTTGGGGGGTTTATAGGGGTTTGAGTTAGGTTTTTAGGGGTTTATAGGGGTTCAACTTGGGGTTTTTGGGGGTTTATAGGGGTTAGAGTTAAGATTTTAGGGGTTTATAGGGTTTTGAGTTAGGGTTTTTTTGGGGTGGTTATAGGGGTTAGAGTTAGGTTTTTAGGGGTTTATGAGGTTTTGAGTTAGGTTTTTGAGGGGTTTATAGGGGTTTTAAGTTAGGTTTTTTGGGAGTTTATATGGGTTAGAGTTAGGTTTTTATGGGTTTATAGGGGTTTAGTTAGGTTTATAGGGGTTAGAGTTAGGTTTTTATGGGTTTATAGGGGTTTAGTTAGGTTTATAGGGGTTAGAGTTAGGTTTTTATGGGTTTATAGGGTTTTGAGTTAGTTTTTTGGGGGGTTTATAGGGGTTAGAGTTAGGTTTTTAGGGGTTTATATAGGGTTTTGAGTTCGGTTTTTGGGGGGTTTATAGGGGTTAGAGTTAGGTTTTAAGGGTTTATAGGGGTTAGAGTTAGGTTTTTATGGGTTTATAGGGTTTTGAGTTAGGTTTTTGGGGGGTTTATAGGGGTTAGAGTTAGGTTTTAAGGGTTTATAGGGGTTAGAGTTAGGTCTTTGGGGTTTATAGGGGTTAAGGTTAGGTTTTTAGGGGTTTATATGGTTTTGAGTTAGGTTTTGGGGGGGTTATAGGGGTTAGAGTTAGGTTTTTGGGGGGTTTATATGGGTTAGAGTTAGGTTTTAAGGGTTTATAGGGGTTAGAGTTAGGTTTTAGGGGTTTATAGGGGTTAGAGTTAGGTCTTTGGGGTTTATAGGGGTTAAGGTTAGGTTTTTAGGGGTTTATAGGGTTTTGAGTTAGGTTTTGGGGGGGTTATGGGGGTTAGAGTTCTGCAGAGAGAATGTGTACATTCGTTTATGTGCTTTTGTTTTTAGAATTATTCGCGATGAATAAAGTTGAAGGAGCATTTTTATAAACATATGTAATTATTGTAAATTAAAATTACTTTTTCCAAACTGAGCATCTGAGTTATCTGTTCACTGACTGATTGGCCCAGATTCAGAAAAAGTAAAAAACTGTCTAGTTTGGTGTAAAGTTGTTCAGTAAGTCTTTATAAATTAGGCCCCTAGATTTTCACTCGTGACTGCAACTTCATTCATTCTTCAAGTGCACATGCATTTGTTGGATTGAAGTCTGGTTGAAGACATTAAAAACGCACCAATCCCAAGCTTTTGAGCGGCAGTGTATGTGGCCTGATCACATGTAATATTAGCTATTTATTTAGCTTGAAACGCCTCACATTTTGAATGACCCAGTAAGGAGATTAAGATGTCGCAGTGACGTCACCCTGGAGGAGAGCGCAGGATAAAGGTCTCGTGCCTCGATGGAAAGAGAAATCCTGCTGTAAAGTTCCTCATAATCCTCCTCATCCTCATGGGTTCTCCAAAAATCCCCATTTACACCATATCTCAAATTATGATCCATTCTGTGGTCAGAATTACACTTACTCTACATGAATGCAAAAAAATTTTTATTGTTAAGGCTAAATACATACACTAAAAAAATGCTGGGTCAAATATGTGCAAACCCAGTCGTTGGGTTGAATTTTTTAATTAGTTAAACCCAACGTTTGAGTTTGTCCATAATTTGACCCAATTTGGGTGGTTGAAACAACTCCGCATTGTTTTGAGTGTAGTGTCATGTATTCTTAATACTCACATTTTGGCATGATTTAACAGAGATACATGTTATTTGGAAATGACTTTAATATAATAAAATGGTTATTTTTCTCTTTTCTTTTGAGAATAATTATTTTTGTTCTTTTGCTATACCTTCATTTTAATGGCCATTTATGATTCAATTCTAGAGATACGGGCATCTCAGTAGGTTTCCATACACCTATTTTAATGTGCATTTTGGGATATTGCATCATAAAACGGATGGATTTCCAAAATCCACATACACTTGGACTCGATTAAGGCGTATTATTTTTTTAAATTATTTTTATGTGCATAATCTGCAATGGAAACACATTGACCGAATAAATCCCTCAATGCGCAACAAAAACTTTGCCTCAGCAGAGGCTGTGATTGGATAACTGTACTACCCAGCGGACCAATAGAATCACAGCATCTCTAATGTTGGTTTGGTGTTTCTGAAACGCCGAGTCAAAGTGTGTGATCGGGTGTAATTCCCTCCAGAAGCGCCTCACACACACACACGAGTGTGTTCCCGAACACCAGCATTCGAACGCTGAGAGAAAACGACAGCGTTTACTGTGTTTTCGTCTGACGCTCGACACACACTCGTTTATGATGGCGGGAAACAGAGCAACTTCCATTTTTATTACTGATATATTTTTTTTTTTTTTTTTAGTAAAGCGTCTAAGTCACGATTTTGTTCTCTTGAACACATGGGATGGAAACACTGATTCATTCGCAAACATTTAATGTGACGTTCCAATTTTACGCATAAATTAAATTAGCAACTTTGGGTAAAATTGTTGAATTTTACACATTTTTAATAGTCGAAAAATACAAATACTAATTGACACTAGAAATGTACCTTTTATGTATTCACATGTTTGGAAAATAGATGTTTTAATTGACTTCTTGACCTTGAGCTACAGGTGTCCTCCTTATGATATCATTTCCTGTTTATGTAAGATTATGCCCAAACACATGATGAGGGAATCTCTTTTCATTCTTTTAATGAGGCTGTTTGGTCATTAGTTGCTGATGTCAGTGGTTGCTGGTAACCAGTACTGCCTTGTTTTATCTATAGATCCCATCACCTGTTTATGAGACCCGATGACAGATCTATAATAGCTCACCTTTGTTTTTCTAAAGCTTTTGTGATTTCAGAAGTTCAACTGTCAGCTGGAAGTGTCAGATTTAGCAATCCTCACAATGAACAAAAACACATTAGATTAGGCAACAGGCGTGACAGTGTGTCGTGAATGCGTGATCCTGTCCACAAATCTCAGCACAGATTATCTTATAGTCAATCATTTTAACCCTTAAAACTCATTATTGACTTGCAATAGTACATCATATACTATGAAACTGGGATCATTTAGAAAAATACAGTGATCTGGATGTTTGGTCATATACCGCCCAGCACTAGTAAAGTGGAGAGGGTAAAGCCCATCTCTCTCTCTCTCTCTCTAATAAACAGCACCGGCGAGGCCTCTTTATTCTGAAGCCGGCCAGGAATGCGATGCCTTTTTTCTCCTCCTCACACCATTATCAGCGGTGAAATATTCCCTACGCTGAACCCATTGTGCACTAGCAGAGCGGACGTCACACACTGAGGCCAGTCCTGTGTGTGTGTGTTTGTGTGAGGAGAGATTTACTGAAGCTTAAACACCATCTCTTCAGCTTTCTAAACTCTTACTCCGGTTAGAGGAGCTTGGCAACATCTCTTACTTCCTGCAGATGGCAAAACAAAGTACAATTACACACACTACCAGTCAAATGTTTCGGATCAGTAGGATATTTAATGTTTTCAAAAGAAGTCTCGTCTGCTCACCAACGCTGCATTTATTTGATTAAAAAAAAAAACAACAAAAACAGTAATATTGTGAAATATTATTCCAATGTAAAACAGCTGGTGAATATCCTGTGATCAAAGCTGAATTTTCATCAGTGCCACATGATCCTTCAAAAATCACTCTAATATGAGGATCTGATGATCAAGAAACATTTATTGTTATGATCAGTGTTGAAAACTCTTGTGTACAATTTTATTTCAGGATTTGAAGGATTTTGATGAATAGAAAGTTCAAAAGAACAGCATTTTTCTGAAGTAGAAAGCTTTTATCACATTTTTATCACAAAAGTTTGGGGTCAGTAAAACATTTTTATTTTATTTTATGGAGGAAATATATAAACAAAATCAATACGGTTATTAATCAAGGATGAATTAAATTGGTCAAAAGTGACAGTAAAGACATTTATAAAGTTAAAAAATGTTTTTTTAACTTTCTATTAATCAAAAAATCCAGATTTTTTTTGTTTCTACACAACTGTTTTCAACACTAATAATAATAATTCATGTTTTTTGAGCATCAAATCATTATATTAGAATGATCTGAAGGATCATGTGACACTGAAAGTTTAGTGAGTAATAATGCTGAAAAATTGTCATAATATTTGATTTCTTTATCACATAAATGCAGTGTTGATGAGCAGAAGCGACTTCTTTTAAAACGTTATAAATCTTACCGATTCAAAACTTGACTAGCTGTGTTTACATCTATTACCTTATAGATGCATTACTGTGACAAATATATAAATTATTTCACTGTCACTTTTGGCCATACATTTTAGCTATCAATTTAATGCAACCTTGATTAATAAAATGATTAATTTCTCTCTGTTTTTAATCTGACCATAAATGTTTAGAAATGTTTTGATATCATAATATTACTGTTTT